>OX637534.1:81764854-82249854 GCA_951800035.1 Linnaemya tessellans
AGTAAAATCCATATTTCTCTATTAAACATCCAACTGTTAAGGGTTATGGCCATTGGAGGTGATAGAGGACCACAAGAGCTACTGTTGAAGAACTGTACTAAAACCTACTTGTTATATAATAAATATTTTATGCTTGGTAACCTTTGTGTTATTGATATATTGTAAAATAATATTTTTCATTTTAATCGCTTCAATAAATTTATATATAACACAACAAGGGTTATGGGCCCAGTCATATAAAAACAAATCAAATTAAAAAAAAAGCAAACAATGGGATCAATGTACCAAATAGAAAAATTAGAAGAAAATAATTACGATGGATGGAAGATACATATGCGAAGTGTACTTATTCACTCCGAACTATGGGGATATGTTTCCGGTGAAATCATAATTCCGGCCGAAGTTCATCTTCGTAATGAATGGCTTAACAAGGATCAAAAAGCGTTATCGATGATTATGCTTAGCATGAAGAGATCACATTTAAATATGGTAAAAAATGCTAAAACAGCGATGGAAGCATGGAAGTTACTAGAAAAGAAATTCCAGCCTAGTGGACCAGCCCGAAAGGTATTCTTATTTCGTAAGCTGTTAGCTTTAAAAATGTTAGAGGGAACCAGTATGGCGGAACATCAATATGAGTTCGCCAATGTTGTCGACAAGCTACTAGAACTACAAATTCAAATTCCTGATGAGCTTTTGGTAATAATATTATTAAATAGTTTGCCTGATAACTATGATAATTTCGTTGTGGCCATGGAATCTCGTGATCAGTTTCCAGATATAGATACTCTAAAGAACAAATTATCTGAAGAATATGAAAGAAGATTTAGTAAGCAAGATGCTGTGGAAGTTCAACAGAATTTTATGTCAAAGTCTAAATTGAAAGTTACCAAAAAATACTCAACGAAGGATGACATGAATATTAAAAATAGACGTGAATATAAATGTTTTAAATGTGGTATAGTTGGACATATTGCACGTAATTGTACGAAAAAATTAAGTGCATTGTTACATGGTATGAGTAGCAGTAGTTTGTAGAAAGGTACATGGATTTTTGATAGCGGTTCAACTTGTCATATGTGTAGTGACAAGAATTTATTCAAATCGTGGAGTCGTCATAGAGAAAGAATTGATCTTGCTGCAGATTTTAAAATTTTTTCTGAAGGAACTGGTGAGATTGAATTAAGCAATACATTCGGTGATATTTTTTTACTTAAAGATGTCCTACATGTTCCAAGTTTGAAACATAATTTTATATCAATAGCATATTTAACACAAAATAGTTTGTCTGTTATTTTTAAGGAGCACAAGGTTCACATTGTTAACGCCGATGGAGATATTTTGCTGAGAGGTATGAGAAAGGATCAGTTGTTTGTTTGTTTCAACAAGGAGCCAAAAAATATTGAGATCAAAAATTTTATGATAAAGGCATCTAATTTTAATATTTGGCATAAACGTCTTGGCCATTTAAACCCGAAAAGTATGCTTGAATTATCACAAAAAGGTATGGTGCGTGGTTTATCAATCAAGGAAATACCAGAAAATTTCATATGCGAAATATGTTTAAAGTCAAAAATGACTTGTCAACCATTTCCTAAAAATACGAGTCAAAGAGGTAACGATGTTCTCGATTTAGTTCATACGGACATATGTGGTCCGATGAAGATTTCATCTCTGGGAGGTGCCAATTATTTTGTCTTATTCATTGATGATTACTCACGAATGACATTTGTCTATTTCTTAAAAACAAAAGGTGAGGTGTTGAATGCGTTCAGAAAGTTCTTATGCTTGGCAGAAAGACAAACCTCAAAAAAGTTGAAAGTGTTGCGGAGTGATAACGGAAAAGAATACTTAAGTAAAGATTTTTCATTGAATTTAGAAGAACTTGGTATTCAAAGGCAGTTTTCTGTGGAATACACCCCACAACAAAATGGCGTGGCAGAACGCGCTAATAGGACAATAGTAGAAATGTCAAGATGTTTGTTGATTGATTCTGGATTACCGGAATACTTGTGGTCAAGTGCGGTGAATACTTCTGTGTATATCCGAAATAGATGCCCTTCCAGGTCATTAGATGATATAACTCCGATAGAGCAATGGTGTAATATAAAACCAACAGTGTCACATTTTCGTACGTTTGGATGTAGAGCATATTGCTTAAATAAGCGCCCAGGGAAATCAAAATTTCAACCAAGAGGCAAGGCATGCACATTTATTGGATACTGCTCAGAGTCTAAAGCATATTGGATGATCGATCTACAAACAAAGAAAGTCTTTAAGTGTCGTGACGTAAAATTTGTTGGCAATGAAACTCAGGACTTCAATAGCAGTGAGTATAAAGTTTTTGAAAATATACGTGATCAATGCTCAGAAATAAAAGAAAAATCTAATGATTGTGAAGATATTGACGAACAAAATTATATTACATTTGATTTGGTAAACGAAAATGTGTCAAAAGGAAATGATATATTTGAAATTTCTTCAAGCGAAGGAAGAATTGAAGATATAGATAGTGTAAGTGGTCAGTCAAATGCATATAGAAGCTGGACAGATCCACATAAAGCAGTTTCAAGAAGTGATTCGAATTTAGTAGAAGATACTAATGAAGATGTTAACTATAAGACTTTAAGATCTGGTAAAATTGTTTACAATAATTTATTGAATAGTCAAACTATTGCAGAGAATCAAGAAGAGCAAGATGTGCCGATTGAAATAGCAGATATATTGAAACGTGGAGATAAAAATAAATGGATAGACTCAATGAAATCCGAATACAACTCTCTACGCTCCCGTGGAACATGGATTTTGGTTAAGAGGCCTGATAATTTACCTGTGATAAAAAATAAGTGGATATTTTCAATTAAGAGAAATAAAAATGGCGAAATAGAGAAATATAAATCCCGATTGGTGGCTAAAGGATGCAGTCAGAAGTATGGTGTCAACTACACAGAGACGTTTTCACCGGTAACAAGATATTCTACGGTTCGTACTGTTTTAGCATTAGCTGCTGAGTTTAAATTATATGTACATCAGTTAGATGTTACTGCTGCTTATTTATATGGTGATATAGATAGCGAGATTTTCATGGAACAACCAGTTGGATTCGAAGATCCGGATAATTTAGAAATGGTATGTAAACTGAAAAAATCTATTTACGGACTTAAGCAATCAGGACGTAACTGGAATTTCAAATTAGATGAAATCATTAAATCAATTGGATTTAAGCAATGTAATACAGATACATGTGCATATACAATGAATACAGAAAAAGATTACAACATCATAATTGTTTATGTTGATGACATATTAGTAATTTGCTCAAAAATAGAAATGTTGGATACAATTAAAAGCAATTTGTCAAACGAAATTGAAATTGTTGATAAAGGTCCAGTGAATTATTTTCTAGGGATGGAAATTGAGAGAAAACAAGCCACTGGAACTATTAAATTATCCCAAAAGAAAATCATAAGAGGACTTTTAAAAAATAATAATATGCTGGATTGCAGAACCTGCAGTACTCCGCTGGATCCTGGTACGAAGTTCAAGCGTTGTGAAAGTTGTGATAGCTGTGAAAAAGTTGATGAAAAAATATACCAATCTTTAATTGGATCTTTGATGTATATCGCAATTTGTTCACGTCCAGATATTCTTCATTGCGTTAATAAATTATCGCAATATAATAAAAATCCCCACGTTGAACATTTATCAGCTGCTAAACATATTTTAAGATATTTAAGCAACACAATTAATTGCTCCTTAAATTTTAGATGTACTGGAAAGCCTCTAACATGTTTTTCTGATGCTGACTGGGCAGGAGGAAGTGATGATAGAAAGTCATACACAGGCTACGTTTTTATTTTAGCTGGTTCTACAATTTCTTATGAGTCGAAGAAACAACCTACAGTTGCTCTAAGTTCAACTGAAGCTGAATATATGGCAATTTCAGCAACTACAAAAGAAGCAATATATCTTCGAAATTTGTTAATCGAATTTGGCTTTACACAATATACAAGAAATGCTACCGTAATATATTGTGACAATATCGGGGCACAACAGTTAGTTCGAAATCCTGTTTACCACGCCAGGAGTAAACACATATGGCATTATGCATAATGAAAGCCTTTCTGCTAACTAAATTGCTGCTAACTTTTTTGTATGTAAATTCCCATAAGGGAAACTTAGCAGCAATTTAGTTAGCAGAAAGTTTTTCATTATGCATAATGCCGATAGACATTAAAGTTCATCATGTCAGAGAAGTCTACAAAAAGGGTGAAATTGATTTAAAATATGTGCCATCCACAGAAAATACTGCTGATGTTTTTACAAAGATTCTTGCTAAGACGAAATATAAAGAAAATATAAAAAAGCTGGGTTTTTATTGATTCGAGAGTTTTTAGTAAGGAGAGGTGTTGAAGAACTGTACTAAAACCTACTTGTTATATAATAAATATTTTATGCTTGGTAACCTTTGTGTTATTGATATATTGTAAAATAATATTTTTCATTTTAATCGCTTCAATAAATTTATATATAACACAACAGCTACAAAACAAAACAAACTCTAGTCGCCCACATGTCACCGTTTTCTAGAAATTCATCCTCTGAAGAAATTCAATATATCAAATATCAGTAAAATCCGTATTTCTCTATTAAAACTCAAACTGTGAAGGCTTATGGCCATTGGAGGTGATAGAGGACCACAAGAGCTACAAAACAAAACAAAGAAGTCGCCCACATGTTACCGCTTTTCCAGGATCCTGGCTTATCCTGTCTAGAATTTGATAATTTTTGTATACGATAAATCAAAGCTTATCGGCATAGATACACCAAAGTATTAATATATTATGAAAGGTATGGATCTGGTTGTCTGTTCCGTTAATTTTTTTCATGGTTGGTCTAAAAATGTGGCCAGTATTCCATTTGGGATACAAACACTCGGATTTTTCATGCTTAACAGCGCTATGGTAACATGCTAACGGAGCTCTGTTAACATACTTGGTTTTTGTCTAGGGTTCTACATTTCGAAATTTAACTTCACACAGGTCAACGATTTTTGCATTGTTTGCTTTCTTGTTCCATGTATTTACTGTTCATGTATTTGCGCTTCAGAAATATCCAATATTTTTCACTTTTTAACATCTTGCGCTTACGTTTAGTTGATAAGAATATTTCTTCATATTTAGCATAAGTAATACTTGCTGTAATATTTTTTACGCTTTGTATAAAAAATAAGTTTAGTTCTTCTGCTATATGAAATTCATCAGTTACTATTTTGTCATTTCTATTTCATTGATTTGCGAGTTCTCCTTTTTCAATACGAATTTTTTTATGGCTCTCCACATATATTTTTGGTTACAACATTCGTTAGCTTGGTGTTTATATAATTAGCCTCACTTTTTTTAACATTGCATGATATTGGTTTCTTATGCGCCTATATTGAATCCAATAATGTACATTATAATGCCACATAGCTAAATTATGCGCTTTGATTTCATTTTGTTTCATTGATTTTAAATTATTGTTAAACCAAGAAGTGCTTTTATTATATCCCAATCTTTTTTCGATCACCATAGACTTTAATTAGCTTCACTTTTTTTTAACATTGAACGATATTGGTTTCTTATGCGCCTAGCTATATTCCCTCCAATAATGTTCATTATTATGCCACATAGCTAAATTATGCGCTTTGATTTTATTTTGTTTCATCGATTTTAAATTATTGTTAAACCAAGAAATGCTTTTATTATATACCAATCTTTTTTCGATCACCATATTGTATTGTTTATTTCGAGCATTAGTCACCAAAGTCATCATTGAAATATTTTGGGTTAAGTAACTTGCCTTCCCAAACCTTATTGAGTTTCTAAAAATCGTGTTGTCATAATATAATGCTTTAATTTTTATTGTTGCCATATAATTTGTAATGTTTTTTTAGGTATTTTAATTTCTAACGTCTCATGTTCACTGATCTTCATTTTTTCATTTATATTATTATTTTTTTGTTTGTTTGTTTATTGTTCAGTCAATGGACAAATAATCCTTATAGACTAAAGGTACGTTCACACTTATAAAATATTTGACCGAAAAAGCGTAACCACTAAACACTAATAAAAAACTTTTTAATTCAAAAAAGTATTTATTGAGTTAAATAGTTTCCAATAATATTGGATTCCTGATACTGTCTACTAGTTTTGCATGAAACTGTTTTAATTAATAAACTCGTATCTGAACAAAAATATTTCATTATCATTAGTATTTAGTATTGGTTACGGTTTTCATGGCAAATATTTGATAAGTGTGAACGTACCTTAAGATAACATAAAAAATATATACCTAATACCAAGGTTGTAAACAAACAACTATTAATAAATAAATGTATCACACATATGTACAACATATAAACTTAAAAATATAACTTAATAATTTAATTATACAATTTACTAATCACAGTTGTTTTAACAAGCTAAAAAGTAGCATTTTGAACTCTGTTTTTTCAGTGCTGAATTCGATAGAAATGTTAGAATATCGTTGAATATTATAGTTCATTTCATTCATGAAAGAGAAAGTGCGCGATAGAGTACCATTACGTGCATAGTCCGTACGATGAAACGGGACATCGAATAATTTAGCTAATCTTAGATTTCTAGGAGGAATATAAAATCGTATAGCATTAAGCAAGTCTGGGCAATCAATAAATCCATTAATAATATCATATACCAGCATGGCAGATTGAATTTTTCTTCGTGACTCTAAAGTATGCAGGCCAATAAATAAGCATCTTGATTCATATTGAACGGAGGATAAATGAGATAGCGAACGAGTAGCGTATTTAACAAAAATGAGTTGAATTCTCTCTATGCGAGTAATAAGATTAGAGTTATGTGGATTCCAAATAACAGAAGCATATTCTAATTTAGACCTAACAAAAGACGTATAAACATGCTTAAGTGTGTATGGATCAGCGAATTCGGAACAGGTTCTCTTGAGAAAACCCAGCATCTTATAAGCTTTAGGTAAAATATACTCAACATGAGCAACAAAAGACAATGAACTGTTAAATAAAACGCCTAAGTCAAGTTTAGTATCAGACGTATTTAATAATACATCATCACTATAAAAAGCCACAACATTGTGGACAACAGACCTATGAAAAGAAACATGCAAACATTTGCTAATGTTCAAGCTCATATCATTTAGACGACACCAATCACTGAGATTATTAAGCTCAGTTTGCATAATTTGGGCATCATGAATCGAATCTAATTTCATGAAAAATTTTAAGTCATCAGCATATAATAGATATTTTGATTTAAGAAAACAAGCACCAACATCGTTGATGAATAGCTTTTATAATAGAGGACCAAGTATACTACCCTGAGGTACACCTGACATCTGCACATAGGGTACAGAACTATAACCTTCAATCCTGACCGAGCAAGTTCTTTTGGACAAGTAAGATGTAGTCCAGGCTAGGAAATTAGAATGGATCCCCATTAATTCCATTTTTGATAGCAAGACTGAATGGGATAGTCTATCAAATGCTTTTGAAAAATCAGTGTAAATTACTTCAACGTGAGCGCCGTTAGCCAAGGCCTCCAAGCAGTATTCATTAAATAGAGTCAAATTCGTCACAGTAGACCTTACAGCATAGAAGCCATGCTGATAAGGGGATATCCAGGACTTAGTTAGGAAGAAAAGTTTCTTATGAATAATGTGCTCAAAAATTTTAGAAACACATGATAATTTAGAAAAAGGCCTGTAGCACTTAACATCATCCCTCCTCACATCTTTGAAGAAAGGAGTGACCGTAGCATACTTCCATCTATTAATAAAAACTCACTCCTCCAGCGACAATTTGAAAATAAAAGTCAGTGCGGGTATAAAAGACGAAGCGGCCTTCTTAGTAAGTGTACACATATGCCACCAATATCACATTTAAAAGAGGTCTTAGCCTCGACGATTGCTTCAGATACATCGTCCTCAGACAAAACAAAGAATCCAAAATCAATGTTAGTTGGGGTCCCTGAAGCAGAAATATTATACACAGGTGTCTTAAAGTTTGATTTAAAAAATGATGCAAACATATTAACTGCATCCTCACAAAAATTAGAGGCTATCCCATCTAGATGAACAGTCGAAGGAATTTCAGACGATTGTTTTTTAGACTTTATAAAGGACCAGAAAGACTTTGGGTTACTTTTTATCTCTTGTTCCTTAGACAAAATAAATTGTTTATAAAGAAATTTATTTAAGAAGTTAAATTCCCGACCGTAATGAATAAACTTAGCTTCAGATTCAGAATCACCACTATTCAAAAACTTTTTATGAAATTTGTTACGCAAATTCTTCAGCTTTTTCAGACCACTAGTGTACCACGGTAGTTTATAAGGTTTAACATTCTTAGTTGGAATATTACCACGGCATATATCATGCACTTTCTGCAAAAACAAATCATAACATTCATGAGTATTTGACCCTGCAAACAAAACCAACGAGTTTATAGATTCAAATAAGGAATTCAGCACATCAAAATTACATAGGTTAAAGTTAGTCATTAAAAACTGCAGATTGTGAATATTTAAAAAATTTTATGCTTACAATTTCTAAGACCAAAGGTTGATGATGCATATTAGGCTGAGAGATCCACAGTAAAGGTGTATAAATTTGGTATTTAAGAAACTCGGATAAGAAGACTATATCCAGAAAACGAATTAATTGATTAGAAAAGGTATTAACTTGACGCAGATTCAACGACAATAAACTGTCAACAAAATTAATTTCAAAGCTATGGTTAACATTGCAAGGCGTTAATAAAGAGCTGTCGGAAAATTTCGACCATAAGATGTTTTTTAGATTAAAGTCACCAAGGATACAAAGGCTATCATTTACTGTGAAGTTCTCACCAATGGATAAAATGTTAGAAATATGAGCATCATACAAACAATCGGAGCTGTTGTGTAAAATATAAGATGCACATACCAGAACAGAACCACTCGCATTAGATACTGATACAATTAATTGGTCTGCTAAGCCATTAAGATTATTGATAGGGCAAAGCGATGATTTAAAACGGGCTCTTACTGCAGTAGACCAGTAGAAACCGGATCCCTATCCTTACGGTACACATTCCATAGATTAGTATGAAAATACTCTGCATCGGAAAAATCTCTGCTCAACCAGGTTTCCACTAATACAAAAACATCAAAATCACATTGCGAGGAAAAATTGTAAACTATACCAGATTTGGATCCCATTCCAGAGAGATCTCGAAAATTTACGAACGGCCGAACTTTAATATCGGCTTGCCAAATTTCAGGCTTGAGAATTTTATCATAGTGGGCACTCGAAATGCCAATAAAAGCAGTAGACCAGTAGAAACCGAATCCCTATCCTTACGGTACACATTCCATATATTAGTATGAAAATACTCTGCATCGAAAAATCTCTGCTCAAACCAGGTTTCCACTAATACAAAAACATCAAAATCACATTGCGAGGAAAAATTGTAAACTATACTAGATTTGGATCCCATTCCAGAGAGATCTCGAAAATTTACGAACGGCCGAACTTTAATATCGGCTGGCCAAATTTCAGGCTTGAGAATTTTATCATAGTGGGCACTCGAAATGCCAATCTTAAAATTGACAAGTTTCAAGGTATATAAATCAGCGTCATTTTTTACCAGCTTTAAAAAGGCCAAGTGACACTTGCTAATATTCGCCGTTTTTTCACCATAGCTTAGAATTTGGTCCACCGTAACGGTTGTCTTAAACGGTGAGATGAGGATCCATTTTTTATTAGAAATAACATCCAAATCCTTAGATGAATTGCTGCCATAAATCACAGGACCTTTATTACTGTACCAAATATTTCCTATATTAGTAACGGCATAATCAATTAGCGACGCTGTGTTGTATGATATACGTGTAGGATAAGTAACCATTTGATTTAAATAATTGTCTCTTATTATTTCTTCCAATTTCTTCTTATAAGATCCCAGCCAATCAATGTTGAAATCACCAGTAATCAAATAATTTTCATTATTATATTTTATTATTATTATTATTTTATTTTATTAGTATTATAAATACTTTTTTTAATATATATACATTATATTAACAAAATTAGAATTTTTGATTTAAACGATCATGCTGTTTTTAAAAAAGTTAACACATTGTCTTTTAAAGATATAATAGTTTCTTTGACTTTTTAATTCATTTGGAATTTCATTATATAATTTAAGGACCTTATAAAATAATGACCGCTGCATTGCTGTTGCCGATGTTCTTTGAAGTCTAAAGTTTTTGGCGTTTCTAAGCTAAGGCTGTACCTCACCCACAAAGCTGATGTTTTCACATAGATACTCTGGCGCATCTCCCGTCTTCATTTTCTGCACAAGACATATCGTGTTCATTTCCATTCTCTGTTTAATACTTAACTATTGCAAAGAGATTAGCATTGCTGATATTGCTGTGTAACAATTGCATTTTAATATACATCTCATGGCTTTGTTTTGTAGTTTCTGCATTCTCTCAATTTGTGTCTCTAGACAGCACGTAAATGGTATCGTTGATTCAAATTCAAAATGCGGTTTAATAATCGTATTATAAATGTTATTTGCTGTTGTTATAGAAATCTTATTTCTTATTCTTTTAAAAACCCAATTTTGTTACCAATTTTTTTACAGACATAATCAATGTGTTCTTTAAGCTTCAATTCTTTATCAATTATGAAATCGAGATATTTGATTTTTACAACTTTTTCTATAATTTCATTATTAATTTCAAAGTTTTCCGCGCTACTCATGTTTATTTCTATTAGTTAAGTTTTACTTTCATTTAGCTTCATTTTTTTCATTTTCAACCACTCAATAATCTTCTCTACATCATGATTTAATTTGTCTCTGCATTCACGTTCAGATTCACGCTCCGCGTAAGCTAATGTATCATCCGCTTATAAAACTATTTTACATTTTTTAACAATATTTGGCATGTCATTTATATAAATTATAAGAATAGTTTCCGTTTCTGCCTCGAAAAAATCAATAAAGTGTTCCTCTTGCGAGTTTTGTTTATTGCGTGATCTCCGACCAAATATAATAAAACATCATATTTCACTTAAATTTTTAGCCACCAAATTACTTTTTCAATCGATTTGCAGTCTATTGTTTTGACGTACTATCACAACGAAAGACGTTGAAGTGTTCCAAAGATATTTCAGTATTATCAATATCTTCAGTTAGATGAGTCTCGGAAATACATACGAAATCAAGGTTTTCTTCTAGCAAAGTATTTCTAATTCTTTTATATTTTTTGTTAAACTTCCAATATTGAGGCATATTCCTTTAATGTTTGTTAGTTGCTAATAGGCAACCTTTTCAGACTCAATCCTACTTTTTCTTATTAATATGGGAAATTCTCCATTTCTACAATCATGGTTAGTATTAATATCCGCCAACTTCAATCTTACTTTTGCTTTTTCACAGTTAATACATTTGACTATATTATTTTGGCATTCTTTATAAATATGGCCAACTTCCCTACATTTTGCGCAAATTTGTTCTTCATATAAGCTTATTTGCGCATTTTAAATTTTAATGAAAAGTTATATTTTATATTACACCATTTACTTTCCTTTCCCTAATATGAATATTTAGCCAGTTCGAAGAATACACCACCACCAGTTCACACAACCTTTCGTGCCGCAATTCTGCATATGCTTCCTTAAGGAATTAACTTGTATTCATAATTTTGTAGCTTTGCTCATACTGACGATCGCTTAGAATTCTCTCTCGGGCTACTAAATTCCATAGTATATATGCCTCAGTTCAGTTCAGTTATCCAGTTCATTCATTAGAATAAGATCTAACTCCCAAGTGTGTTCCATATATATTCATTTATTCTTATCTTTATGCGCTGTAAATCTGTTCAAACGACTTCGTCCCGAGGACATATATGGACACATGGTCGTGTTTTCTGATCTCTAACTTCCGTTATTATTTCTTCCCACCTCTAGTGTTTGACCTTTTTGTGTTCTTCCAGCGTTTTACTGATACTGCATGCCTTCTTTTCTGTTGTTTATATTATTGGTACTTCTCACTGTTTCTGCATGCCACTGTCTGTTGTGTAGGTATCCAGCTATTTCTCGTGTGCTGTTTATTGTGGGTATTTTTTTTTTTAAGAGTAGGACCAGCACTCAGGGGATGACCCCTACATATGCAATGCATTGCGCCGGAACTGAAAACGAGGGGATAGTATTAAGGGGACAGATGAGGAAAGATGAGAAGATAGACAGTTTGTAGCTATTTCAACCTTTTACTTCGCCGGCTAATTTTTGCTACAGGGACGAAGGTGGGTGCTGTTACTCTGCTTTTTAGTTCATGATTGTGTCAGTCGCCGCCAATTATGTTCAGTGACCAGTGACTAAGCCTTCATCATTGAAACAGGCTGGCAACAACTAACACAACCACGCACTAATGCTGATCAGAACTCAGCTCGGGCTCGAACTCACGACCCTCCGCTTCATAGTCTCGTGTTCTACTACTTCAGCCAACAGCACCCACATTATGTTACTTTCGAGTTTGCTTGAAAATACAGACATATACCTAATTTTCGGATAGGTTCTGTATTGTCATTATCCTTTTGATTGTGTAAGGCGTATCTTGCGCAGGTTAATTCCTTAATGTAGGTGCATATTTTTGTTTGCAATTTGTCCAAAAGCTGTCCTTCAATCCTCGTTCTTTTCATGTTTGCCGAAGCATAGTTTGCATCGTACATATGTCTATTAACTGGATATTCAAAAGTATTTTGAATACTAGTAAACTTTATTAAATAAAATAAAAATAAAAATGATCTGCAAAAGGGTGGAACCGGTAGCAATTCTTGTACTGCCCGTAAGAAAGTCCAGAAAAACCTCTATTGGAATCTATAAGTCCTTAAATATTATTTTCACTCCCCTGTGCCGGCTTTCCCATTCTCGATGTCGCGTCTTTCTATGCTTATAGATATCAAGTTCCTTTATAGTAATCCCTTCAGTGATATCAAGTCTGATTCCTATCTTCGGAACGAAACGTAGCAATATACTGTCCAATTACCTCGCATATGTAATCCCGTCGTTTATTATAAATTCGTTCACCGGACGAAACTTATCAAACGCAATATTGCAACGAGAGAATCGGAACTTAAAAGAATTTAACACAATCTTTGTCTCCATTCCGCATATTAATTTTGCTTGCCATTGCTGGCGGTATTATTTTACTGATGGTTGTTGTTGCTGTTGCTTCCGTTGAATTCACTAACGGCTTCTGTTCAACATTGCTGACGTCGTCGTCTTTTTCATATTATTAATATTAACATACATACTGTCTGAATTTTCTGCATTGTTTAGTTTTTGTGTGCACCACGCAGCTGGTTTTCAACGATATCAGATGATCTAGCTTTCTTACGCTACTTTGCCTGCTTCGGTCTTGCTCCGTTCATTAAGAACGTATCCTTCGCCATTCTCTTCTCCGGCCTTACTGTATCAGACCAGGAGCTATCTGGGTCCGTCCCATTAATGCTGTAACCTTGTAGATCACGGAAAATTAACAGCATTCTTATCTCAACGCACTAAAAAAAACTCGCACAGGACGTAATTGTATTAGTGGCTCGCCCTAACTACACTTCTATTCACTGGCCAAATAATCTCTGTAATCGTAAAACACGATCATTTACATAATATAATAAAACAAACTGTAAATAACATTTTATAACAAATATATTGAATATTTTAGTCTTGTGGTACATACCTCCTCCAATATTGCAATAGTTTGTCGGCAATCAGGCATCCGGGATGCAAATGTGGATGTTGTTGGCGAATTATAATCATCTCGAGTCTCTTCCACAAACTCAGCAATACCAATTAGAGCGGGAGGCATTTTTTTTTAATATTTAGGCACAGCAGAGTGCCACTAAAGGTTGCTCGAAACAATTTAGTACGAAAGTAGTTTCAAATTTGGACGTAAGAGGTGAATGAAATTGTCGAAATCAGTTTGTCAAAAAGAAAAACATATGGGTTTTTTATTTAAATTGGAACATAGTTTTCTATGCGAATCACACACGCATAAACAATTGTTATGTTTTCAATCCAAAAATATTAACGCTGCGTTTGTGTAAATATTGCACCGTATACATATAAGGTTCTTGTAATTACACAACTTGTAACTTGCAACAAACCGAAGAAAAAAACAAAACAGCTACTATTTTAATATTCCTTTTTTATTCACTTACACAACAGCAAAGAAAAGTATCCACGAAGGTGAAGACGGAAGAAAGTTAATGGGTTATTTCTGATTATAGATTTTTTGGTTTTTATTTATATGTGTATCGACACATCACTGACAATATGGGAAAAACAAAAACATTAAAAGTGCTTCTTATATATTTTAGTACAAATATGTATGCATTCAACAAGGATAATGATAAATCCAAATATTTACATATGAATTAATTAATGGTCTATGTATTTCTATTTACTACTTTAGCTGACTTTAGTACACAAGTACAAGTGTTGGTGCATTGTGATGGAATTAAATATTTTATTTCATGGCCGGTCACACAGCATTGACGAACTTTATTTGTCAACTACCTAAATTTTATTTTCCATAGCAAAAACGAAAAAGAGCTAAAGATATCACCGTATTTAGTATTTGTAAGGTAAAAATTAATATATACTAAGATTTATTACTGATGTTTACTGCTGCGAATTGTTAGTATGTAAAAATAAATGTTTGTTACTGCTTTTGTTATCGTTGTAGTAGTTGTAGCAACACCCATTTTTCGCTACTTCAAACCTTTTTTATTTAATGTAGCATACGCTAAGATATTTATCACCTTTTGTAATTTTAAATATTTATTTAACTGCAACACAATATATGTTTCTAGCTTTTATTTTAGATAATTTATTAGGTCTTATCACTTCTTTTTTTACATTTATTCCATCAATATTTTCTTTTGTAATCTTTGTTTGAACCACATTGTGTTGCTCAAATAAGCTTAATTTTTGGACATGTTTGAAATTCGTTTTTTAAATCACTTTTTCAAAGATTATATACATAAATTAATTCGTATTATATATTGAACAAATTTTCAATGAAAATCTTTGCATATAAAATGATATCCCTCCTATTATTAATGGTGTTGCGCACAAAGCCAACAAATACAGTACATATATACATATAAACATTTAAGTTGTCAAAGTTAATTTTGCCACCAACCACCAGTGGGCGAAAGAGAAAAGTCTTCTTCTATCATGTGGTTTGCCTAGTATTTACACATGAAACATATGCACAACTTAACAGAGTGCAATTATAGTGCCGCACAATTTGCAGTTACAAGTTTGAAGACTAATTTAGCCATGACATCGTTAGGTATATATTGAAGAGATCATTTGGTATATGTTGATGATGTTTCGCTTATAGATTACTTAAAAATGTATAATATGCCTTTTACATAAGGAGCAACAAAAATTTACTTATATATAGACCCCATTTACAAGAGTAGAGTGTGTAGTTGCACAAGAGTAGAGTGTGTAGTGCGACTCGTTTCTCTTTCCTACTTTTCGCAATGTACACACAACCCTTTAGTCCCGATTCACACACATCAAGTTTGGCTGATCAGTATTTTTTATATATCCTATTGAACCTACATTTACGTTCACACACGAAACGTCATGTCAACTTTTTCTTCGTTGTTAAAATAGCGTCTATACCTGATATAATATCAAATATATTTCTATCAGCAAACGTCAAATGTCATAGAGAGAGAATAATATTACGTGTGGACTGCAATATTAGTATTATGTTAATATTATTCAAATATTGTAATATTATTATTATTATTAAAATTTTATTTATTAAAACTTAATGGTTGTATAAGGTACATTTTTATGGGAATTTACTTAAGTACTACAGCATTTAAGATCTAAAAATTAAATATACTAACAGTTTGTAATACAGTCTAGAGGAAAATTTTCTTAAAAACCTACTATATACATAATTATGAGATTATAATGAAATTAATAAAGGAATCAGCTAATGAGACACTTTCGAGACGAACGAATCCTAGCGATTGCTTAGTAAATTTCTTATTATAGCAAAGGTTGACGATCTACATTTCTCATTGAATGACAGTGTCAGATCCGTAGTAAATGACTCAATTGTTTTGTGATTGTAGTTACTATGAGGTAATATAGTAGGAAATCTAGGAGGAAGATTGTGTATGATCTTCAAGTTCTTGTTTTGGATGATTTTGCAATTTCTTCCTGTGAGATCGCGACGTTTTGGGAAACCAGACTTGGCAACCGTACGTCAAGATTGGCAGGATAACCATTCGAAATAATAGTAATTTGTTTCTAATATCCATTTTAGACCTCTTGCCTAATATAGGAAACAGTGCTCGACCACACTTTACAGCCTTATCACAAATGCAACTGATGTTTTTTATTTTGAACAGCAGTTTTTTGTCCAGTATAATACCCAAGTATTTAATGCAGTGGTGTTCAGCCCATACAACAATTGTTTAAAAAATTTACACACATTTGTTATGCTCTTATAAAAATTTTCATTCAGTCGTCGTTGAGCAAGCGATGAGAACACATGCGGATGGTTCTTGTCATTTTATTTCAGAAATTTATTAAGCATTGTTGTTGCTTCTTGTTGGACGAAGCATAGCAAACACAAGCGATTCAATTACAATTGAACACAAAAATTAAACTCGAAATTGAATAACAGCATACACGTTCACGGAATGAAATGTGAAAAGTATTTTATGATAAATGATGCTTTTCATAACATTCAAGTTTTAATCTTACAAAAAAACTGGTTTAAATAGATTTATTTTTGTTTTGTTCTCAATATAACTGTTCTATTTTTTGATATTGATAACTGCTATTTACGGTCCCCGATATTTTTTTCTTAAAATTAAAATTACATTCACTTAATAAGTTGTTTATATATGGCAAAAACTCTGTCTGTTTTTCTTATTTTCAGCGTTTGACATTATGTTTGCTGGGCAAAATCTCTCACCAATACATCTTCAGTTTTATTTTTGAACACCACTGATTTAATGTCATCCTTTATAGGGATGATATTTCCCCTCGAGGATAGAATTATGGCAGGGCTACGTTTAGAAGACTTGTTAAAAGGAAAAATAATTGCCTGTGTTTTACCATCGTTAACCTTAATCTTCCATATATCAAAGTACTTTTGGCTTGCGAGTAATCTTTCTTGCATTCTCTTGATGATTGCATTGGAGACTTTGCCGGGACATAAGAAGGCACTGTCGTCGGCATAAAAAACTGCTAGGTGGTTCCTACCTATAGTTATATCAGAAGTGTATAGCGTATATAATAATGGTGATAGTACTGACCCTTGTAGCAGCCCCGCCGGAATCGGTCTGGGACTGGAAAAGTAGTTACCTACACAAACCACGTATGTACGTTCACTTAAAAAACTTTTGATAATTTTAAGCAAGTATAGGGGGAACCCGAACGAGTAAAGTTTGAAAACTAATCCATCATGCCAAATGGAGTCGAATGCCTTTTCGATGTCAAGAAGAATGACACCCGTGCTCAGTCGATTCCTTTTATTGTTCTCAATGACGTTTACCACTCTCCTTAGTTGATAAATGGTGGAATGCTCTTTGCGGAACCCAAACTGTTGTTCAATAATAAGGTTATTTTGATTTGAAAAGTTAGAGATTCTCTTGTGAATTACTTCCTCAAAGATATTGTCTAGCAAGCTAAGCATACTAATTGGTCTATAACTGGAAGGAGATTTAGGATCTTTTCCAGGTTTCAGAATTGGAATTATTTTGGCTTTCTTGAATACACAAGGGAAATACCCATAAGTTAGGCAGTAATTAAATAATTTACAAAGCGTTTCATAGAAACAAAGCGGCATATTCTTTAAAATGATGCTGTTGAGACCATCTAAACCGGGAGCCTTATTATTCTTAAGTAACAGAAGAAACGAGCTGATTTCATTGATATCAGTGGGAACAATGTTGTTACTGCCTGGCGGGGGTACCGCGTTGAGTCTCTCTACGTAGTTTACAACCTTCGAATCAAGTGGAGATGGGTTAAAAAGGGTAGGGGTGTGCGCGTGTCCAAATCATAGCCCAATAAGCACAAATTTTTTGTGAACTCCAATGTTGGAATTCTAGTGTGAATGCAAGCTTGAATTACATTTGAAATCCATCCTCTTTCCAGTCTGTTTGAAGTTTTGTTAAAAAACAAAATCAAATCGAGTCAGCTATTTACTCTAAATGTCAATAATAAAATACTTATTAATGTTGAACAATTTTACATCGCGAAAGTCGCAAAGTTTTTAAAGTGAAAATAAAGAAATAAAAGTGAAAATAAGCAAAAAGAAAATATGGAATAGAAAATTAAACAATATAAAAAAATTTGGAATAAATAAATGTAAAGGTATGTACTCAAATCCAAAAGCATGCTGGAATTCAACGGTAAAAACAGGTTCGGTTCGACTTGAATTCCACTGCAATTCCTTGCTTGACTTCAAGTGTAAAAACAGGTTCGGTTCAACTTGAATCACACTGTTATTCAAGGCTGGAATTACACTGTAAAGGTACTGTTTTGTTCGACTGTAATTCAATGGTTAATTTTGCTAGATTCGCTATTGAATTCAACTGTGTTTCAACTGTAATTCAACACTGGAAATTGTGACTGCATTTCAAATGTAATTCCACTTGAATTCCAGCCAAAATGCTTATTGGGAGATGTTCAAAAATAAAAGTGAAGATGTATTGGTTAGAGATTTTGCCCAGCAAACATAATGTCAAACGCTTAAAATAAGAAAAACAGACAAGAGTTTTTGCCATATATAAATAACTTATTAAGTGAATGTAATTTTAATTTTAAGAAAAAAAATATCGGGAACCGTATATAGCAGTTATCAATATCAAAAAATAGAACAGTTATATTGAGAACAAAACAAAAATAAATCTATTTAAACCAGTTTTTTATGTTAGATTAAAACTTGAATGTTAGAAAAGCATAATTTATCATAAAATACTTTTCACATTTCATTCCGTGAACGTGTATGCTTTTATTCAATTTCGAGTTTAATTTTTGTGCTCAATTGTAATTGAATCGCTTGTGTTTGCTATGCTTCGTCCAACAAGAAGCAACAACAATGCTTAATAAATTTCTGAAATAAAATGACAACAACCATCCGCATGTGTTCTCATCGCTTGCTCAACGACGACTGAATGAAAATTTTTATAAGAGCATAACAAATGTGTGTAAATTTTTTAAACAATTGTTGTATGGGCTGAACATCTATGGTCCAAATTCATCAGCAATGGCATTAGCTTTACCATCAGCTGTGATTAACCCCTCCCCATTATAACGTAGTTCAGGAATGCCGGAGGTTTTGTGTCTGAGTGCCTTCGACAATTTTCAAAATTTTTTTTATCCTGACGGAAGATTCGAAATAAATCTAAACCAGGATTCGTTTCGGTCCTTTTTTAGATGATAATCGATTAGTCTGTTCAAATGCTTTAATACAGCCATTGTTCTGAATTCTAGTACTCGGATCCCCACATCTCTGCAATCGACGCCTAAATTTATTTCTTTGACCTATTAGCATTTTGGAAGTATTTGAGGTATCTCTACACCATGGGGTTGTGCGACCAACCGGGATGAAATTACAAGCACCCTTTGCAATGGAACAAATTGAAACAAATAAATTTCATTTAAAATAGTATTGTGACAACAATATGTCAAATAAAAATTTCATAACAGTTTGATTTAGATTTTATTTTTCATTTTGCCTTATAAATACTTTTCTTGTTATACAATGGATTTCTGATTGTATAAAGGTGTAGAAAAATAAAATAGATTCATGTCGAATATAATTTATTTGTTGGTTTAGTTTTGTATGAGTTTCAAGGCCTACTATTAGGGTTGCCAGTCGGGCTTGTTTTGGCTGGATTGTCCAGCTTTTTAATGGCCTGTCCATTTTCAAGCTAAAAAGAAATTTGTCCAGCTAAAAAAATGCTCTTAATATTTATTACTTTAAAATAATTTTTATGAATTTGCTATAACTTTTTTAACTTCAAAGTACAAAAATATTTAGTAGCTGTTTTTATTTTGTTAAGATATATATAGGAGCGATAATTAATTCTACATTAAAATAACAAACTAATTTTTTGAGTTATGACGTTGTTCCAGCAAATGAGAGGTATGTAGATATATAGTACATATGAATGATACAATGACATGTACATGTACATGTAGGTACATATGGGTATTTTTTAATAAAATTGTTTGTACAATAAACCAAGGTATAGAAATACAAGGTAGTGCCACTTGCTTTTATTAAATTTTAATAAGGATTTTTGAAGTTTATTTTTCTACATCATATTGAATATGACGTTGCCACATTATAAAAAATAATTTTCGTTATTTGGAAATTTTTAAATAAAATCTGTAATATATATATATATATATATATATATATATATATATATATACATACATATGTATATATATATATATATATATATATATATGTGTGTCTTTTAAATGAAATTTATTTGTTGGTGGTTAAGCAATGTCTATATGCATTTCATTGGTGCTTTACCAAATCATCAGTAGACTTTAACCATGATTTGGTAAACCACCAATGAAACGCATATAGACATTGCTTGACCACCAACAAATAAATTTCATTTAAAATAGTATTGTGACAACAATATGTCAAATAACAATTTCATATATATGTATATAAGTTTTTCCATTTGTCTAGCAATTTCGTTAATTAAATTGTATATACTAAACTTCATTCATTGGTCTCTAATTTATTAAAATTGCAAGGTGTCCATTTCAGCAATTTCCAAAATAATGTCCTTTTTTGTACCAAGCCACATTTTCATGAGATCACGGACAAACCACCATTATAATATATTATACTATGGTATTTAACTATTATTTTATCCCCTCTCTTTTAACATATTTCATTGTATTACCTCATTTTCAAATTAAACATACTACTGAACGTACAACATAGATAGAATCTCCCGCTCAAAATCTCATTGTGAATCGTTTTTGCATATTGACAGAGAGAAAAATTTCATTTTGAGGTTTTGAACATAAACATTTTGCAGTTTTTTGTTAAAATAATTTAGTAAAAGCTATGTAAAATGTAAAGAATATAGAAAACTATAAAAAATCGCAGTTCCTATGCATTTCCACAAGAAATAAAAAGTCATTGTGTTGCTTTGCATCTAACCAAAAACATTGAAACCATTACATTGATCAATAAGACAATTTAACAAAAAATATGTTTATTCAAGGTTCACGACAAGATTTTTATAATAAATTAATTGGCAAACGGATTTTAATTATTGTTAATTATGACATCGATGCCATTAAAAATTTTAACAACTCAAATCAAAAGAAAAAAAAAACGGGTAACTTAAAATAATATGGTAACTTAATTTTTATGGGAATGTCAGAATCCTTAAAATTGTCAGAAAATTATTTTAAATTTAATAGCTCACAGTGGCAGTACCTTGTTTTATTATACCATGCAATAAACAATTCACTTTTCGTGAAAATTTTATTTCAAAATGTCCAGCTTGTTTTAATATCCAGCTTTTTTTAATGCACATGTCCAGCTTATTGAAAATCTGGATCTGGCAAGCCTACCTACTATGCTTATTCTGTTGTGATTTTGGAAAATTGTTTGTAATTTACAAATTGTGAATTCTCAGATGGTTTTCAAAAGTATATGCATAAGATAAGAGGTTTTTAACTTTTCAAAACTGTGGTTTAAGTTTACTGATGATTTGGTAAAGCACCAATGAAATGCATATAGACATTGCTTGACCACCAACAAATAAATTACATTTAAAATAGTATTGTGACAACAATATGTCAAATAAAAATTTCATAACATAGTTTATTAAATTCTTCTGGTTTCTTGACCTCTTTTTAATTATTATTATATTCTGATATTTTTAAGCTTAAGGTCTCTTTATTTTAATTTTATTTCTTAATTTCAATATTTCGTCACTTCTTTGTGTGACTTTTTCGGGAAATAAAATAATTAATTTCTTGAAGAAGTCACACAAAGGAGTGACGAAATATTGAAATAAAATTAAAATAAAGAGACCTTAAGCTGTAATGTCCAAACATAGTGAGATAAATGTTAGAGATAAATTTTATGTGAGAGGCGTCAGAATCACCTCTGTGTGCTGAAAAGTTTTGTGAACTGGCAGCACTGTGGTTGTGATTACTGAACATTGCAAATTTAAAAATAATATATAACGGGATCATCGCATGATGCTAATGGAATGTTCTAGAAGGAAAACAACAGGCGTCGTCGCGATCGGAAAAATTTTGATGCTGTCTGTTTTGTGAAAGCTGTTGGGGCGAAACCACAAAAAAAGTGAAACAGTGATTTCACTTAAATTACAATAGGAAAAGAAAAGAACAGAAAATAATTCCACAAGTTTGTGGATAAGCCGCCGCCTTTGTTCCGACAACGTCCACCAATATGGGATCGATATATCCATGCCGCCAACATTCTGCCACCATTTCCTCTTGAACCATACAATAGCCGAGGGAAAACCAACAGCCAGCGATCGAAAACTAACAATAGCCAGCGATCGAAAGACAGCAACGAGAAAAAACCATAGCCTCAGGATAGATACAATCTAACAACAGCCTGCAATCGAAAACAGAAACATCAACAGCTCCAGCAAGAAAAAAACCACCATACAATAGAAGCGTGAAAACCAACAGCCTGCAATCGAAAACAGCAACAGAAACATCAGCAGCAGCAAGATAGGTAAAAACTACAACACCATAGCAGAGGGAAAACTAACCATAGCCGAGTGAAAACTAACAACAACCAGCGATCGAAAGACAGCAACGAGAAAAAACCATAGCCTCAAGACAGGTACAAACTAACAACAGCCGGCAATAGAAAACAGCACCGGGAAAAAAATCAACAGTTCAAGATAAGTAAAAACCACCAACAATATCCAGAGAGAATACCTAGATCGAAAACGACCCTAAGAGAAAACAGCCCTACGATAGCAAATTACAACAACCATAGTGTGTACAACCCATGGACAATCCCCAAAAAGGAAAACAGCCAGCAATAACCACCCCAGTTGCAGTGCAAGTTAGTCCAACCTCTTGCGGAGTACTGAGTAAGAACAGCTTTCCTATTTTTCTATTATTACTTCAATTTTAAATGTCTAGGAAAAAATCTTTTATTAGTATGAAAAGATATACAGTAAAACTGCATACCCCCAAATAATAAAAGAAACCAAAAAAAATTCCTGAAATAGTTTATTGTATATCCAACCAAAAAATATTTCATGTAAGCATGTATTTTAATCAAGAAAAAAAAATTTCCTGAATTCGTATATTTTATGCCAACCCAAGAATTTCAGAAAATTAGTAAGTTAAAAGAAATAGAAACACGGAAATCTTATGAAAATAATTTTTAATCTAAAAACATATGTAGAAAATAGGAAATATTTAATGGAACCAAAAATTCTCAATTAATTATAGAAGAAAAAACAAAACTAACTTTTAAAGGCTTCATAGTTTATGAAAAGAAAATAATTTAATAATACATTCTAATTATCGATATCACTTTCTTGTGTTTGTAATCCTGCTGGTAAAAGAAAACCCAAAGAGTTCCATCGTGTCGTGTAGGCGTCTACATTTGTTAATGTAGATCGTAATATCCCATTTTAATTTCCATAAAATAACCTCAACGCATTTGGTCGGTTTACAAGTTGCCACACCAACACCCTATACCTTCGTAATTTTCTGCGTTCGGATTGGTGAGTAGCTAAAATTGAATTATATACTCGTAAAGAAGAAAATAAAGTAATATATACATATATAACCCATGCGGGGACACCCATGTCATATTCAAAGGGTTGTATAATTTGCTTAACGACCGCGGTTTGGGTGAAAGACAATTCGTGTTGTGAAATATTTTTTTTAGTCTACCAGTAGTATCGGTATTATTAAATTCGGTAACAAAGATGTTATTGTTTTGGGTTTTTTCTTGTCAGCTAGAATAGCTTTTATCCTTGTGTAATCTAAATTTTTCATGAAGTACCTTTTTATTATTAAATAAAGAAATCCTTGTCACCATAATGAATAATTAAATCACGTTGTTTCCCTTTTACGGGTTGGAAACCAAGGGGTAAAATACGGTTGTTGAGAATAACTAAGGGGTTCTAGAAAAAGTTATAGTCTCTAGAACTAATGGAAGGTTGGGTTAAGGACGCGACTCATTATTCCAGCTGATGAAGTCTTCTATTTTTTTCCATTGGATACGACGTCAAGTAAGTCACCCACAGTATGCCGTTTCTACAGTTGCCTTTGTTTTTTTGTCTATCAGGTAATTTTGCTAGATCTAGATATATATACATAAATTTTTGTTCTCCAGCTGTAAAGAAAATAAAGTACCACACTAAATAAAAAGGGAGTCTATAATAAACAACTTTCCCTCCTGTGAAATCCTGAGATTATTAATAAGGGGCGAACTCCCCCAACTGACTCCTATCTAGCCAATGAAATCAATGGCTGCCGTAGTCCTCCCACTAATAACTCTCCGATTTTTGCGTTAAGCCCCAATCTACCATCGTACGTGTTTATTCGTAAGTTGACAGTGAAACTTATGTACCTTATTGGAACGACGAACTTCCTGGCTACCTTTCTGGAATAATACGCCCCTAACATGCAGTTCTTGGTCAACCTAGAGAGGTTATAGCATCGGTGGATTGTTCAGGAAAAAGAAAGGAAGTAAGTCTGGTTTTAATTAGTGTACCCAAATTGAGACAAACTGGCGTACTGCTGGTTTGAGGGTGATAATAACATTTTAACATAACAATAGAAATAAAGTGGCGCCCAACGTGGGGCCCAAAAATTATTGCATTGCAAAGGTAGATCATACGAAAGGGATGATAGGGGAATTAGAATGCTTATTGAAATGTAACGGTTCAATTCAGGCCTAACGCATTCTTTGATTTCGTTACAGTTTTTTTCGTTACTGATATATTTAGTATTTTTCAAGTGTTTTACCAGAGTTTTCATAATGTCTTGAATTTTGTGGTGGAGTGATGCGACCTATGAGTTAACTGTTTATACTTTCTATCTTCAGAATGTGGTGCGTTATAGTAAACATGGGAAGACAAAATCGCAAAGAGATGCGATGGAACTGGCTTGTGTGAGGCAATCGTTTTTGTTTTGGGGAATTAAATTTTTGTGGAAACGGCCGTTTGCTATCGAGTGAATATCTGTCCCAAGTTTATTCCCTAAAACCAGGACATAATGCCTGACGAAAGGAATCGATATCATAAGTCAATTTCATTACTTCTTTGCATGATCATAGTCCACTATTATTACTATTTTTTGTGTGACTTATTTGGTTGTATCCAAGTAAATTAATACTACGTATTTGCTTCAAGGTTACCAACCCCGAGAAGGAAAACAGAACCATTCTTAATTATTCATTTTTCATTTGTTGAACATAGATACATACCTAATAATATATATATAGAGATATACGTACAAAATATGTATATTCGGAAATATATATATATATATATATATATATATATATATATATATATATATATCTAAATATCTAAATATATATCGCAGATTTGGAAATTTCTTTTCGAGATTTTCAATACAACATAGTAGTCAAAATAAACGATTGTTTGATGATAATCATGCACCTTTAATTGAACTAGAGATGCAAGTGCCAGCCGCTAGTAGATTAGATGGGGCACAGGCTCAGCGGCATTCACTAGAAAATGAAACAAGTCGACATGAACCCGCTGATACAAATCAAATTGGATCTTCTATTCCATTCAATACAATGGCTAGATTATTAACTAATTTAAACTTCTTTCCTAATTCGCAACCTAACTCAAATAATTGTCGACCAAATGGGCAAAGAAATATGCCATGCAATAAATCTATACCACCTAATCCTAACTTTGGAATTCATAATAATCACTTTTCTAATAATGGGCATAATAGAGCATGTTTTTCGCCATCAGCTGACTCAAGAAATTCTTCGTTTAATCCAGATAAATGGACTACCATTATACAAAGTTGGAACATAAGATTCGATGGTTCGGCATCAAGTCTGACCATTGAGGAGTTTTTATACCGTGTTCAATCTTTAACTTTAGATCATTTTAATGGGGATTTTACGCCAGTGGAAAGGAATATCAATATCTTGTTGAACGGAAAAGCCAAGTAATGGTACTGGAGGTATCGAAAGCTAATTCGACAGCCTGGGCACCCTTCTGTGAAGCCATAACATGCCAGTAGAAAACAGAAAGTTGGTGAGACTTTTGACAACTTTCTCGATGCGGTTTCCTCGATAATGGATCGGTTACAAGTTCATATACCGGAAGGAGAGCTCATTGAGATTCTAACTCGCAATCATAAAAAATGAGAGAAACATTTTTTAACGAGGAACAAGTGCGTAAAAATCTACCAATGCGAACACCATATTTTCAAAACTCCCGACGACAAGTGACTGAATTAGAACTGGAAGAGCACCAGGAGGATGTAGCATGCAAAGAAGAAATTAATGCAGTAGTGGCGGAAGAGAAGAAACACAATTGTTGGAATTGTGGCAAACCTGATCATTTTTGGTATGACTGCGAAGAAGAACGCACTATATTTTGTTATGGGTGTAGGGCCAAAGACACGTACAAGCCTAAATGCGCTATTAAACGAATTTCGTTTTCCAAGACTGCTCCAAATTAAAACAACTAAATGATATTTCTTCTGATGTTGCTGCTAGTCAGACCGTAATAAAAGAAGATAGTAAAATTTTGTCTATTATCAGAAAACCTAAATTATACGAGGAAATAAAAGAACCGAAATTAACTAATGACAAAGAGAAAAAACATAAAAACAAGATTATTTTTCCTTTTCTCCCTCCTCCCGTAGCGGGAATTTTTATAAACTGAGGAGAATGTGTAACAAGTTGTCTGTGTCAGCTTTTGTTGGAGGTAGCCGAGACAATCGTTATTATGCCAAAGTTAAGTTTTTAGAATGCACTGAATACGGGTTGCTTGATACAGGAGCTAGTATCTCATGTATTGGAGCAGAGTTAAAACAAACCAATTTTTCAAATTTTCCAAATTTCAATAAATGTTGGTCCCAAGTCAAAACTGCAGATGGTCGATCTCAACCTGTTAAAGGATGGTTATTGGTTGAATTGGAATACAAAGGCCAAAAACATATGATTAATCTTTTTATAGTGCCCTCTATTAATTTTGGAAAGCCTTTAACTTGATTCCGAATATTATTGAATCTGTAGATGTTAGTAATTTAGATGGGTCAATTGGAAATCAGGTGGATGAACCAAAAAATACTCATCCGGCAGATGTTATACAAAGTTCGTCCTTGCTTGGATGCCAGAAAGCTTAATGGAGTAACAAGAAAGGATGCCTATACACTTCCGTCGATAGAAGGTATATTTGCGAGATTACCGAAGGTGAACGTTATTACAAAGTTGGATTTAAAATATGCGTACTGGCAGATCGCCCTACCAGATTCTTCAAAGGCCTTAACTGCTTTTACAATACCAGGCCTTTGTAATGCCTCTTCGACGATGTGTAGATTAGTAGATAACATTATACCGCCAGATTTGCGGCATGCAGTATTTAGATATTTAGATGACCTAATAATTGTGTCAGAGAATTTCGCCTCACACTTGGCTGTATTAGTTCGGATTGCTGAAGAATTTCGTAAAGCAAATTTAACTTTGAATATATCAAAAAGTCGATTTTGTATCACGCAAGTTCCCTACTTGGGCTACGTTATTGGTAATGGAGGAATTTCTACTGACTCGGAGATAAGTGCCATTTTAAATTGGCCGGTGCTAAAAACGATTTGTCAAGTACGAGGATTTTTAGGAATAGCTGGATGGTATCGTCGGTTTGTGAAAAAATTTTCTACAGTTATATTTCCAATCACGGAAGTCATCACTAAGAAAAATAAATTCTGTTGGACACCAGAAGCGAACGAAGCCTTTGAGGATATTAAAAAACGTCTTACCTCAGCTCCGGTTCTTATTAATCCGGATTTTTCAAAAAAATTCTTTGTACATTGTGACGCGAGCGGCTATGGTATTGGTGCCGTTTTAGTACAATTGGATGAAGACATAAATGAAAAATATATAGCGTTTATGAGCAAGAAATTAAACAGTGCTCAATGAAACTATAGCGTTACCGAACGTGAATGTTTAGCTGCTATAGAAGCAGTAGACCGGTTTAGATGTTACCTGGAGCTTCAAGAATTCGAATTAATTACCGATCATGCAAATCTGGTGTGGCTTTTACGCCATCCGAATCTTTCGGGACGTTTAGCTCGATGGGTGTTTAAACTTCAAGCCTTTAAATTTAGTATTAGTCACCGTAAGGGTAAAGACCATATAGTGCCTGATGCACTTTCGCGTTGTTTTAGTGAGGAATTTTCCGAAATAGTTTCAGTAGAGCCAGAGATTGATTTACAATCAACCCATTTTATGGATCAAGAATATACCCAGTTGAAAACAAAAATATCGGCCGAGCCAAGTAAATACCCGGATCTTAAAGTCATAGATAAATTTCTTTACATTTGAACAGAACATTACACTGGCGAATTTGAACAAGAAAAAGGTAATTGAAAAATATTGATACCAAAAAAATTACGTGTATCCGTCATTAAACGAGCCATCCGTCATTAAACGAGCCATCAATTAATTCACACGGAGGCATGGTAAAAACCATTTACCTCATTCGAAGGAATTTCTACTGGCCTGTGTACTATTGCCGAGATGATTGAAATAAAAACACTTGTTTTATATATCCAATAAATCTTACTTTTATTACATTTGTTAAAATTCACGTGTTATAATTTGTACCAGTAAAAAGGAAGTAAGTAAACCGAAGTAGATAAATAACATTCGTTCAGTGTTGCATTGTTCTACCCCAACTACTACTTTTTCAACTTAAGAAATAAAAGGTCTGTGAATGTGAAGATGATTTACATTATACATCTCACACCACAGCCTGGACTAGTTAGAGACGTGCGGGAATATGTAGGCAATTGCGAAGTATGTAAGACAACAAAAGCCCCAAACGTTATTCTGAGACCAGAAATGGGAAAACAGGCCGAATCTTTTAGACCGTCTCAGCGATTATATATAGATCTGCTTGGACCATATCCCCGAAGCAAGGCAGGAAATATTGGAATCCTGATAGTGTTGGATCACTTGTCCAAATTCCACTGGCTGTTCCCACTTAAGAAATTTACCACCACCACTATTATGAATTGTTTGGAAAAACAAATCTTCCATGCTTATGACAGTCCTGAGATTATCGTGAGTAATAATGGGGCACAATCTCGCGCAAATGATTTCAAAGCGTTATTAACTAGCACATGTGCACAGCTGTTTACTCTCCCCAGAGCAATGTGTCAGAACGAGTAAACAGATCCATAATTGCTGCCATTCGGGCTTATTTAAAAGACGATCAAAGTTGTGGGATGAACATTTGTCGAGAATTAGTTGTCCTTTACGGAATTTGTACCATCAAGCGATTCAAAGTTCCCCTTATCATGCCCTCTTTGGCCTCGACATGATTACCCATGGTACCTCCTATGCATTATTAAGGAATATAAAAGCTCTCGAAGAGCTTGCATATCACCTAGCCCGAGACGATTATTTAAAACTCCAACGTAGTGGGATAAATGTTAGAGTTAAATGTTATGTGAGAGGCGTGAGAATAATCTCTGTGTGCTGAAAAGTTTTGTACACTGGCAACACTGTAGTTGTGATTGCTGAACATAGCAAATTTAAAAAAAAATATATAACGGGATCATCGCATGATGCTAATAGAATGTTCTAGAAGGAAAAAAACAGGCGTCGTCACGATTGGAAAAATTTTGATGCTGTCTGTTTTGTGAAAGCTGTTGGGGCGTAAGGTTGTGCGAAATAATATTCAAAGTAAAATGAAAATTTATATATGTATATACATATGTATATATAAAACCAAAAAAAAAGTGAAACAGTGATTTCACTTACATTATAATAGGAAAAGAACAGAAAATAATTCCACAAGTCCACCAATATGGGATCGATATATCCATGCCGCCAATATTCTGCCTGTGAGCCACCATTTCCGCTTGAACCATACAATAGCCGAGGGAAAACCAACAGCCAGCGATCGAAAACTAACAATAGCCAGCGATCGAAAGACAGCAACGAGAAACAACCATAGCCTCAAGATAGATACAATCTAACAACAGCCTGCAATCGAAAACAGAAACATCAACAGCTCCAGCAAGAAAAAAACCACCATTGTATTCTGATATTTTTAAGCTTAAGGTCTCTTTATTTTAATTTAATTTTTAATTTCAATATTTCGTCACTCCTTTGTGTGACTTCTTCAGGAAATTAATTATTTTATAAATTCCATTATTTTGAATTTTCTAATTTTGCATATATTTAATAGCCGTTATCGATAACAGGCGTTAGTTAGGTCACAAATGAATCAACTCATAAACTCATTTTCATAGTGCCAAAACAAACAAAAATTGACATCAAATGCAAAAATAATAAAGAGCTATGTATAAACAAATAAAGTGTTCTTATTATTAATTTTGTTTCGGTCTATAAATAGATTTAGAATAAGCGATTTTTTATATATGAAAGTGGCACCAGTACAAACGGAATGACAAAGTGAATATACCCTCCATATTCTTTTTTGGAGAGTATAATAAATAAATAAAAATTACAAAATAATTGGAACAAATCTAGATCACGTAACATTCGCAGAATTTAATGAAAATTTGGTCACAGGTAGTACTAATTAATCTAAGAATTATGGTAAAAAAAATTGGAGCGGACTCCCTTAGTTTGTGAGTTATAGCCCTCTGTTGATAACTAATACTTGTTTAATTACTACTTGTTTAATTATTTTTTGTTAGCCTTTTGAATACTTATGAATTATATGTACATAGTTTTTTTGTCAATCATTTTATAATTTAGATTTTAATTGTCGTTGGAAAGAAAATATTTTGTAAGATTTTTATGTTAATTTTTTAATATTTTTTTAATTGTTTAAATTCAATTTATAGAATAAAAACGCTGCAAACTCAGAATATCTGCCGGAGTTTTTATTCCCCTTAACGACGACAATATTTTTTATTAAAATACTAATTTAAGTTGCGTTCTGTGAAATTTTGTGAAAAAGCTGATATAATGCCAGCTCACCGCACACCAAGGAAAGGCAAAGGGACTAAGACAGTTCCGTTGGAGGAGACGGTTAGTGTAGTTCAAGAAAACGTTCCATTAAATGAAACGTTCCAGGAAGTCCAATCAGAATGTGTTGAGCTAACATCGCCAGTTGTATCTCCTATATTGGAAAATGTAGTCAATATTGATCAGCAGTCAAGAGTGTTATTAAATAATTTTTCACAAGAAATTGAGAAGAAATTTGAAAGTATGCGAAAAGAGTTTCAGCATCAAATGTTAGAAATGCGAAGGTTGTTTACATTACAAAGTGAAGGGGCATCTGGCTCTGTAGAAGATACTAGTGAAAACATCCATGAACCACCTAGAAATAATCTTAATTTTCACAACAGGGAACAGTTAGGTGAACTAGAACATCCAGAAGCAGTTTTTTCCACATCAAAACATATATACCCTTTACCAGAGTTTAATGGTACTGCAGAAGAATGGGCAATTTTTATTGAAGATTTCCAAAATACAACCAGAGAGTTCAGATATTCAAATTTACAAAATATACTACGACTTCGGGGATCTTTAAAAGGTCGCGCAAGAGAGACTGTGGAAGCCTTGCTGTATAATTCGGCGAATGTTCAAGATATCATTGATATATTAAGAGATACTTTTGGTCGTCCAGAGCAGCTTATAAGGAGCCAAGTTCAAAAGATTCGGTATATTTTGCCTATTCCAGAAAATGACTTATCTGGTTTAATAGATTTTGCGAACAAAGTCATAAATATGTCAACATTTTTTAAAAGTATCAATGCAAATAATTACATATCGAATCCTTCCGTTATAAGTGAACTTGTTAGTAAATTGCCTAGTTCTCGACAAATACAGTGGGTAGAAAAATGTTTGTCGTTACAAAATTCACCGACAGTTTTAGATTTCAGTTCGTGGATAAATTCTGTTCGCAAGGTAGCAAATATTGTGACAGATACTCTTCCTATTGAAAGGTTCGAGCAAATTAAGGCTGGCGTCAAGATAAGAAACATTAACCAAACGAATGTGAGTATTTCAAAATGCATTGTATGTCAAGGTGACTGTAAGCAGCTAGAAGAGTGCTCGGTGTTTTTGAATTTGCCAATTTCCTGCCGAATTGATCGAATAAAGACTTTGAAACTATGCTTTCAATGTTTAAAAAGAGGGCATCAAGTAGTTAAATGTTTTTCAAAACGAATATGCGATAAATGTGATAAAAAGCATCACTCGTTAATTCATGAAGATTCTCTAAATAATTCTGGCAAAAATAACCTTCAAAGCTGTCTTCTAGAAACATATTGTGATAATGTTTTATTCCAAGTTGTGCCAGTGAATTTGTATGCAAATAATAATAAAGTTACAACTTATGCTTTCATAGATGATGGCGCAAATGCCACGATTGTTGATAAGGAATTAATAAAGAGTTTGGGTATTGATGGCTCAAGGGGTTTTTTTAGAACTAAAGTGGTTAAATCAGCATACATCCAAATATGAGTGTGAAATTGTGAAATTACAAATTAGTGGAGTATATGATGATGCTGTTATATACAATATGTCAAATGTCTACACCATTGATAATTTATCCCTGCCAAAACAATCCATTCAAAGTTGTGATATATTGAAGAAAAACTCCCCACTCAGCAAACTTCCTATAAAATTTTATGAAAAAGTTCAACCTCGTATTATTATAAGCCTTGCTCACGCCTATCTTACCACTCCATTGGAAACCCCAATATGCTCCCAAAAACCAGGTCCAATAGCTATTAATACCCGCCTTGGTTGGATTGTGTATGGACCGAAAGACTTCGATGTTAGACCAAGTAAAAAACATGCAATGATGGTAAATAAAATAAAAGAAGATGAAGCTATGGAAAATATGATGAGAAAATATTTTGATATCGAAACGTTTGGTATAAAAACTGAGACGAAACCCTTAATGAGTACTGAAGATGAAAGGTCAGTAAAAATAATGAATACTACAATTAAGAAGAAGGAAAAAGGATTCGAGTGCGGCTTGCTGTGGAAAGAAAATTTCATATCATTTCCTAATAGCTTTCCTTTAGCGTATAAACGACTCCTTACTGTTGAGAAGAAGATGGAACGTGATCCCGAATACGCAATGAAATATTGTACAAAAATTGAAGACTACATTCAAAAGGGATATGCTCGCAAATTGACACCAGAAGAAATAAAATTAATCACTCCAAAAACATTTTATCTGCCTCATTTTAGAGTTATCAATCCAAATAAACCAGGAATTAGACTTGTGTTTGATGCTGCGGCAAAGATCAATAATATTTCTTTTAACGATGTTCTTTTAACGGGTCCTGATATCAATAAACCATTATTATCAGTTCTAATGAAATTTCGACAAGGATCGTATGCTGTTATTGGAGTCATAAAAGAAATGTTTCATCAAATTCATGTAAACAAATCAGATCAACACTCTCAAAGGTTTTTATGGAGAAATGGAGACAAATCTAGACCTGTGGATACTTACATAATGCAGAGAATCATCTTCGGTGCGACTTGTTCTCCAACAATTGCACAATTCGTAAAAAACTTTAACGCTGAAAGATTTAAAGACTCCTTACCTCGAGCTGTAGAAGGAATTGTGAACCGTCATTATGTCGATGACTACGTCGACTGTTTTAATAGTGAAACTGAAGCTCTGAAGATAATAGAAGACGTTATTAATATTCATAGTGATGGTGGGTTTGAGTTAAAGAAAGTTGTATCAAACTCTGAAAAGATTATGCAAAGTTATAGCGACGCTGATACAAATCTTGTCATTAATGTTGAAGGTAATGAAAGTAGAATTCTCGGTATGTATTGGTTATGCAAATCTGATCTCTTAATTTTTAAATTAAAATTAAATATAGTAAAACCCGAAATTTTAAACTTTGAAAAGATACCAACAAAGAGAGAATTGCTATGTCTTATAATGTCAATTTTTGACCCTTTTGGTTTTCTATGTGACTTTATGATAACTGCAAAATTGTTAATGCAAAAAGTATGGAAATCTGGCATTGGTTGGGATGAAGAAATTCCTGAACAGCTGAATAAAATATGGAAATCGTGGCTGGTAGAGCTACCTAGAATTGAAAACTTCAAAATCAATCGGTGTTATATGCATAATTTCGAGTATGCAGCAGTTGATTTACATATATTTGTGGACGCTACTGAAGACGCACTATCTGTCGTGTCTTACTTTAGAACTAAAATTGGTGAAAAAGTTAAAGTCACTTTTGTAATAGGTAAAACTTCATGTGCGCCTACTCGTTACCACACAATACCAAAATTAGAATTGCAAGCCGCGGTGATGGGTGTGTGTCTGAAAAATATTTTGGAAAAACATCATACTGTTAAGATTTCTAAAGTTGTTTTTTGGAGTGATTCAAATTCTGTAATTCTTTGGATTCAAGCGGATCATCGCAAATATAAACAGTATGTGGCCAACAGAGTATCAGAGATTCTTGAATCAAGCAGTGTTCAACAGTGGCGTTGGTTATCTGATTTACATATATTTGTGGACGCTACTGAAGACGCACTATCTGTCGTGTCTTACTTTAGAACTAAAATTGGTGAAAAAGTTAAAGTCACTTTTGTAATAGGTGAAACTTCATGTGCGCCTACTCGTTACCACACAATACCAAAATTAGAATTGCAAGCCGCGGTGATGGGTGTGTGTCTGAAAAATATTTTGGAAAAACATCATACTGTTAAGATTTCTAAAGTTGTTTTTTGGAGTGATTCAAATTCTGTAATTCTTTGGATTCGAGCGGATCATCGCAAATATAAACAGTATGTGGCCAACAGAGTATCAGAGATTCTTGAATCAAGCAGTGTTCAACAGTGGCGTTGGTTATCTGGCAAACATAATCCTGCAGATGAAGCGACTCGAGCAAAACTAGCTCCAAAATATAATCCAAATGGTCGTTGGAAAATTGGCCCAGAATTTCTTCTACAAGATGAACGATACTGGCCAAACGAAGGTAATATTAATGATTCTCAAAACAAACACAGCGATGAATTACGTTCAAAATACATAACTATGACTAAAATTCACGTTAGTTTAGTTTATCCAGACATTGAAAGATTTTTTAAATGGAGTAAATATAAAAGAACTATGGCGTGGATTTTTCGATATTTTTCCAACGTAAAAAGAAAAATTCATTGTGAACAACCACTTGTTGGAGAGCTAACTTATGATGAAGAAAATAAGGCCGAAATGTTTTTAATACAAGTATCGCAAGCCGAGATGTTTAAATGCGAATACGTTGATCTTAAAAATGGTAAACCAGTTTCTAAGGAAAGTCCGTTAAAATCACTTAATCCCTTCTTAGACAATGGAATTATAAGAGTTTCGGGACGTATTGAAAACGCTGAATTTCTACCTATATCTGTACGACATCCAATTATTCTTAGTAAAGATAATTTGTTATCAAGGTTAATAGTTGATTCTTTTCACCGTAAATTCCATAACATATAGCGCTACTACTATAACTGAAATCAGACAAAAATTTTGGATTATATCTGTAAGAAGTTTGTTAAAATCTGTCGAAAAGAAGTGTCAGTTCTGCAAAAATAGAAAAGTAAGTCCAGTTCCACCTCAAATGGGGGTTTTACCAGTTGACCGCCTTACTCCTTTTGTTCGACCTTTTACATACAGTGGAGTGGATTTATTCGGGCCATATATTATAGCTATGAGAAGAAAGCAAGAAAAACGTTGGGTGGCCTTATTTACATGTTTATCAACAAGAGCAATTCATTTAGAAATTAATTGTTTCAAATTTGTCAACTGATGTGTTTTTAATTGCTCTTCGTAATTTTGTTAATCGAAGGGGAGTTCCAAAACAAATCAGAAGCGATAACGGAAAAAACTTTATCGGAATTAAAAAAGAACTAAAAGATGAACTCGGGTTTATTGACCACAAAATAGTGCAATGCAAGATCGCACGGCTAGGAATTAAGTGGATCTTTAACACACCTTTAAATCCAAGTGAAGGTGGAGCATGGGAAAGATTGATACAGTCGGTAAAGAAGGTGTTAAGTTTAACAATGAAACAGAAGATATTACAAACGGAAACATTTCAAGGCCTGCTTATCGAAGCAGAAAATATTGTCAATAGTAGGCCACTAACGCATATACCGATTACAATTGATGACTCTGAGCCTCTTGCTCCGAACCATTATCTGCTAGGATGTACTAATTCAACACAAACTCCTTGTACATATGATGTCAAAAAGCTATGTGTTCGAAAACAATGGCGAATTCTAAAGACTTTACGAGATTTTTGGTGGAAAAGGTGGATACAAGAGTATTTGCCAGATCTAACAAGAAGACCAACATGGTGTTTTCCTTCAAATCCTGTTGCTATTGGAAGTATAGTCTATATATGTGATGGTAATGTTGCAAGATCGAAGTGGAAAATTGGAAGAATAACTCAATTGTATTACGGATTAGATGGAACAGCTCGCTCAGCAGATGTTACAACTTCAGAAAATGTTCTTAAACGACCTTTGTCAAAATTGGCAATCCTTGAAACATAGTAAATCTAATACAATTTACGGGGGATAGGATGTTGATAACTAATACTTGTTTAATTACTACTTTTTTAATTATTTTTTGTTAGCCTTTTGAATACTTATGAATTATATGTACATAGTTTTTTTGTCAATCATTTTATAATTTAGATTTTAATTGTCGTTGGAAAGAAAATATTTTGTAAGATTTTTATGTTAATTTTTTAATATTTTTTTAATTGTTTAAATTCAATTTATAGAATAAAAACGCTGCAAACTCAGAATATCTGCCGGAGTTTTTATTCCCCTTAACGACGACACCCTCTAAAGTTCAAACATAAACATGGCTATAACATCTTTCATATTAACACCACATGATTGATATTGGTTTCTTTGATATTGGTATCGTTTGAAAGGCCTTGAAAATACCTTTCAAACGATATTTTTTTACCATTTTATTTTACCATAATTCTAAGATTAATTAGTACTACCTGTGACCAAATTTTCATTAAATTCTGCGAATGTTACGTGATCTAGATTTAAGCCAAATAATTTTTATTCTTGAAGGGGCTAGTACATTTTTTTATTTTCAAAAATTTTCATATTCTTGACTAGATAAGTCAAGACGTGTTTTGTTTTTGCTCCGTAAGATTTTTTTCCGCAAAGTGTTTTTGTCAACAATAAGGTTCGTAATGGTCAGGTTTTTGATCCTTGAGTTGCTGTAGTGATTTGCAATTGGTCCTTGAGTGTATTTGTTTGTTCGATTAAAAACAAAGCCTTAATTTTGTCTTATCGTTTGGTTCCAAACGTTCACACAAACATTTACATATATACGTCATTGACGAGTTATCCACCTGTGATATCAGCTGATCCGCTCAACTTGTGATACTTTTTTCACCATCATTTCTGGTTTGTGAATTGGATTAGCTATTGTGCCGCCATCTGTTGTCGGATAGTTTCCTTTGTGGCACCCAACAAATATTTACGCCCGAGATATAATTGAAATTGAAATTCGTTTAAAATGTCGTGTAACCATAAAAATTGTAGCATTAAAAATGATGACGAAGGGATGATATCATGTTGGCTGTGTGACAATCTCTTCCATTTCAATTGTAGTGGTCTGTCTACTTTAGTAGCTGAATCCCTCACAAAAAATAATGGACTTCACTGGTGCTGTATTGCCTGTAGAAAAATTAGTGTGAGTTTCTATCACTTTTTTCGAGGTAACATTACACAATTTAATGAAATTCAAAATGAAGCTGGAAAACTTTCAGAACGCATTTCTAAATATGGTAAACTATTTGAAGATTATAAATCACTGGATAACTTAAAATCCCCTCAACTCAAATATCACCAAAGCGTCGTAAATCGTCCAGAATTAATAAAGAGAAGAAAGGTTCCTGCTGTTAACCCTCCCGTCGTTTCCTATCCGGAGGATCCGTGTTCATCCATCAAATTGTTATTGACGTATAACACCTGCTAATGATCCTACAATTAATAACAACACTCAAAACAAACATGTCACTTTTAATCATACAGATACTGGAAAAGCAAACCATAGAGTACTACGTGTGATTCCCCCGAACAAACATATTTTCATATCTCGTTTTGCATCTGATACATCAGCAGAATGTATAGATTATTATATAAAACTAAAGCTCAATATCAAATGTTCGTACTCGCAGGAGAGAAGTATTACGTCTTTTAGAATCACTGTACCGTTTGATGTTTTCTGTCAAGTAGTTGATCAAACATTTTGGCCTCCTCATGTCTTAGTACGGGAGTATGTATTTAAGGATAAGCAAAATATTACTCACCTTCCTGCACGGGTGCCGACTACCCCAAAAAACTAACTTTTCTGATAACCTACTTCTCATTACTTATCAGAATGTTCGTGGACTTAAAACGAAACTTAACAACTTATATTTACAAATCTTTAACTTTAATCATCATGTGTATGTATTCACTAAAACCTGGCTGAACAATACCTATTTAAACTCCGAAATTTTTTGTGATAATTTTCATATATTTCGTCGTGATAGAATTACAACAACGGGTGGTGGAGTACTAATTGCTACCTCAACCCTATTTCCAATGGAGGAAATTAAAATCGATTTACTTTATAATATTGAATTCATTGCGGCAGTCGTAAAGATAAACCATATTAAAGCTTATATAACATGTTCGTACATTCCACCTCATTCTGACTTAAGTATTTACAAACTTCATATTGATGATTCCTCCTCTAAAATCGAGGGTACATTCAGAGTCGATAATCGTATATCCCCCCGTACTCCCATGCAGTCTATTTCTGAGTCATATAAGCAAGTTTCAAAGATTTATTTTTAGCAGATTCAAAATTTTACGAATCGGCTCCGATAGAGATAGTAATTGGGGCTGACCTATACCCCAAAATCATAGGCCAGGGAACATTCTCAAGAACTGGATTTCCAGCTGCCCAAAGCACTCTGTTCGAAAGTGCTATTTAAGGTCCATGCAGATTATAAAAAAAACAAGTAAAAACGTTATATTCGACCGGGTCGAATCTTAAATACCCCCCAAATATTTAGTAAGTGAATTTAAAATGTTTAACTTGGTGGGACAGAGTTCCTTTATATAATATCGTACGTTAACGCCCAAAAAAAGGGGCGGGGTTCAAAAATAGACAATATCATGTTTTCCACAGACCAACGTATGGGCATTGCTAGACTGTCTTAGACTTCATCACTAATCAAGAATATATTTACTTAATGGGGTTCAATTCCCTTTGGAGGCTATAAAAACTGTATTTTGGTGAGGTCGCTCTGGCAAGGGCTGTGGGAGAAACATCTTTGTCATAAAACTCTAAAAATAAATGCTTGGGAAAATTATATACAAAAGAAAATATTTTATTTATATTATTTATATAGGGGCATTTAGGTGGCAAAGGGGGAGGAGGGGGTAGGGCAGAAATCGGCAGTCATAAAACTCTAAAAATAAATGCTTGGGATAATTGTATACAAAATTTAATTTTTTTTTTTTGGTAGGGTCATTTAGGGGGCAAAGGGGGAGGAGGGGGAAGGGCAGAAATCGGCAGTCATAAAACTCTAGAAATAAATGCTTGGAATAATTGTATACAAAATTAAATTTTTTTTTTTGGTATGGTTGTAACGTGGCGTTACAAATACCCTCACCCAATACCACTAGTAAATTATACTGTTTAGTGTATTTGTAGAAGGTACTAGCAATGAAACACATTACTTATTAATACTGCACGCACAAGAACAAATACACTTACCTAATAGTATATTCAGCACAAAACAAGTAACACAAGAAAACACATGCATGCACATACATGACAACAAACACGCAAATGTAGGTAAACAAAACATAACATTGCTAATAATTCTCAGTGGCTTCATATGATACCAACGATAAGTAGACAAGGTTTGCACACAATCGGGGAGCAATTAACGATATCGTACGAACGATAATTACAAGAAGAATATTCTTGAATTGTCGTCCGAGAGCTTTACCGATTCTTGTTCAAGTACTAATATGTAACCAAATTAATTCGTAGTTTTGCCGATTACAAGCCTCCGAATACTCTTGTAGTCGTAATAATCCGTAGCCGAGCTCAAGCCTCCGAATACTCTTGAGTTCGTAGTTGTGCCGATTACAAGCCTCCGAATACTCTTGTAATCGTACTAATCCGTAGCCGAGCTCAAGCCTCCGAATACTCTTGAGTTCGTAGTTTTGCCGATTACAAGCCTCCGAATACTCTTGTAATCGTACTAATCCGTAGCCGAGCTCAAGCCGAAAATATTCTTGAGTTCTTGCCTTCACTAATTAATAACCCGAACGATTACCGACACCGTCCGAGCCAAAGACGAATATTATCCGAATAAGCACCAGAGCCCAACAGATCGTAGCCGATCCGTACCGAATACTACTGAGTTCGTGCCTTCACAAATTACTAAGCCGAACGATTACCGATACCGTCCGAGCCGAGGACGAATATTATCCGAATAAGCACCAGAGCCCGACAAACCGTAGCCGATCCGTACCGTATACTACTGAGTTCGTGCCTTCGCCAATTACTAAACCGAACAATTACCGATACCGAGCCCGAACCTAGGACGAATATTATCCTAATAAGCACCAGAGCAGTGTCGCGAAGACACCACCGCAGCACCGATATTTTCAATCTAACCCAGTAGCTTTAAGATAATCTAAGTAGTTAAGTTTCGTTTCAATAAACATTTTGTTCCCAAATATATACATCACCTAAAATATTCGTGTATTTATTTTCAAAGGAAGTAGACCTTTGATACGAACCTGGTAACGTAACCATGTAACGTAGTTTATTTTTCCAGCTGAGGTATGACTCAGTCGCTCCAGGTTCGTATCAAAGGTCTACTTCCTTTGAAAATAAATACACGAATATTTTAGGTGATGTATATATTTGGGAACAAAATGTTTATTGAAACGAAACTTAACTACTTAGATTATCTTAAAGCTACTGGGTTAGATTGAAAATATCGGTGCTGCGGTGGTGTCTTCGCGACACTGCTCTGGTGCTTATTAGGATAATATTCGTCCTAGGTTCGGGCTCGGTATCGGTAATTGTTCGGTTTAGTAATTGGCGAAGGCACGAACTCAGTAGTATACGGTACGGATCGGCTACGGTTTGTCGGGCTCTGGCTTAGTAATTTGTGAAGGCACGAACTCAGTAGTATTCGGTACGGATCGGCTACGATCTGTTGGGCTCTGGTGCTTATTCGGATAATATTCGTCTTTGGCTCGGACGGTGTCGGTAATCGTTCGGGTTATTAATTAGTGAAGGCAAGAACTCAAGAATATTTTCGGCTTGAGCTCGGCTACGGATTAGTACGACTACAAGAGTATTCGGAGGCTTGTAATCGGCAAAACTACGAATTAATTTGGTTACATATTAGTACTTGAACAAGAATCGGTAAAGCTCTCGGACTACAATTCAAGAATATTCTTCTTGTAATTATCGTTCGTACGATATCGTTAATTGCTCCCCGATTGTGTGCAAACCTTGTCTACTTATCGTTGGTATCATATGAAGCCACTGAGAATTATTAGCAATGTTATGTTTTGTTTACCTACATTTGCGTGTTTGTTGTCATGTATGTGCATGCATGTGTTTTCTTGTTATTTGTTTTGTGCTGAATATACTATTAGGTAAGTGTATTTGTCTTGTGCGTGCAGTATTAATAAGTAATGTGTTTCATTGCTAGTACCTTCTACAAATACACTAAACAGTATAATTTACTAGTGGTATTGGGAGAGGGTATTTGTAGATGTTTCTCCCACAGCCCTTGCCAGAGCGACCTCACCAAAATACAGTTTTTATAGCCTCCAAAGGGAATTGGACCCCATAAAGTAAATATATTCTTGATTAGTGATGAAGTCTAAGACAGTCTAGCAATGTCCATACGTTGGTCTGTGGAAAACATGATATTGTCTATTTTTGAACCCCGCCCCTTTTTTTGGGCGTTAACGTACGATATTATATAAAGGAACTCTGTCCCACCAAGTTAAACATTTTAAATTCACTTACTAAATATTTGGAGGGTATTTAAGATTCGACCCGGTCGAATATAGCGTTTTTACTTGTTTTTTTTTATAATCTGCATGGACCTTAAATAGCACTTTCGAACAGAGTGCTTTGGGCAGCTGGAAATCCAGTTCTTGAGAATGTCCCCTGGCCTATGATTTTGGGGTATAGGTCAGCCCCAATTACTATCTCTATCGGAGCCGATTCGTAAAATTTTGAATCTGCTAAAAATAAATCTTTGTAACTTGCTTATATGACTCAGAAATAGACTGCATGGGAGTACGGGGGGATATACGATTATCGACTCTGAATGTACCCTCGATTTTGGAGGAGGAATCAAATCTTGATTTAAAGCGGTCCATCCTTTATACAATATTATTGCATGCCTTATTTGCCATGTTATTTCAACTTAGTCGTGGAAAGTTTGCAATCTTTAGATGATGCTGATAGTTTTGGTTGAGTTGAACTCTGTGGACGTGGAACGTGGGGTCAAAATATCTTTTATAAGTTTAGGGTGGACATGGAGCAAAGTATGATGAAAGTTGTGGCAGTGTTTGCATCCATGCTTTGAGAAACATTTTCCATCTGAGTGCTTATATGCCATACAGTTTTGGCAATATTTGTTATTTTGTACTGCGCGAATACGATCGGATGAATTCATGGCTAGGAACTTTCTGCAATTGCGAGGGGAACTATTACAAAGTCTGCAGGGAAACGAATTATAGTTTTCAAAGAAACTATTTAACTATATTCAACTATAGCTCTTGTAATCACGCCACATTGAGTAAGAACATCGACAACTCTGACACGACTGTCGGAACCAGAATAAATTTTTACAATACGGTCAAGTCTCCAACAATTCGGTGGAAAATTTTCGTCCCTTATCACTACCAGAGCTCCCGCCTCAAGACTTGCTTCCGACGTTTGCCACTTCAATCTTTTCAAGTATTCGTTTTTCAACCTCGAGCAAAAGTTTTGATGTATTAATTTAACTCTTTGGCACCTATTTACTATGGATACTGCCGAGTCTTTTATTTGAGGATCGCCAGGAGCTAATATCACCTGGATCGGTTGATATAGGAGAAATTGGTCTGGAATTCAAACATGGTATAAAGATTGTTGGTTAGTTTTCTAAAATAAAGGCTTCGTTTGCCTACCTACTATTTTTTAATTTGCCGGCGCCACGGGCAAGAATTAAAAGGCAGTTTTATATGCCTGTGTTATAAGCAAGTTTGATTGCTTTTAAATAAAAATACCGATTTAAAGGCTAAATATTGATTGATTTCATTCACAATATTTGATCCTTTTTATACTAAACCAACGGGATAATTCAAAACAATTATTCCAATATTTACAATAAATATTACAATTACAATATCAATAAATGTTTAGATACATGTTTCCATTTAGCATCAAGAATAACTTCCTTAAAGTTAAATTTGTTGGTAGCATACTTAAAGAAATGCCCAAGTATAAACTTTGTAAAGAGTATTGCTTAAAGTTTTAATTGAACATTTGTGTATGTTAATGTTTATTACATTATCATACTCTACACCTTAAGAAAAATTCAAATTAATTCACTAAAATGTGCATGTAATTTTTTTTCTTAATTTTATTTTTTATATAAGTACATACATATAGGTAGCAAATGTTCTATTATCATAAGTAACATTCTTCAACTTATATATTTATTGTGATATATATAACTAATTTTTTATAATTAATGTATTTACGAATTATATATATAAACATATTTTTCAATATCTTTCTATATTTTTTTATATTTTTTATTTATTTTTATCTTGGACCAACACTCAAATAAGACCCTTTGGGAGAGGTCAAAATTTTTCACTTTTCATAAGGTCAGTGGAGAATACAATGCGATTATGTTGCCAAAACGCAGAATCGCTGAGCTACGGCACAACTATAATAAAAACCGAAAAATTAATAGGAGATGCAGGCGAAGACCGCTTCTTTATTACCGGAAAATAGTACTTGGGACAAAATAAAACTCCAACTAAAAAAGGATTTTGGACCCAAAAAGAGTTACGCTGAGGTATTCACTTATATAAGAAATGTTAAAGTTAAGAACCTTAGAGAACTGTTCAATATATTCCTAGAATTGTAACGTAAAGAACGTTCAACATAATATTATCAACACTGCAGGGCACTGAGTGAATTGAGAACGGCAGGGCAAAAGGAATGCAATAATATTGTATGCTTGTGCACAACAACAAACACACACACAGTCTGCTGTATGCATAGCAGCAAAACAACAGCCTGACTACTTGTGCACAACCATGCATACACATATCGTTCGATATACACACATTAGCACTATACGCAAGCGACTGGTATTGCATGCAAGCAGCACACTATAATTCTCAGTGGCTTCATAAGTTGTACGGCATAAGAAACCAAAGATTACACACAATCGGGGCGATTCGCACAGAACACGAAACACGCCTTAGACTTCGTATCAACACGAAGAAAAACGATAAGAACTAACGAGGTTGAGCCAATTCTGTCTAAGCGATCCGTAGTGGAGAGCTAGTCAGGGATCCCTCCCTGCTTTAATAAATTTGCACAGCGGCTTCGGCTGACTGTTTTCCACAGCGGCTTCGGCTGACTGTTTTCCACAGCGGCTTCGGCTGACTGTTTTCCACAGCGGCTTCGGCTGACTGTTTTCCACAGCGGCTTCGGCTGACTGTTTTCCACAGCGGCTTCGGCTGACTGTTTTCCACAGCGGCTTCGGCTGACTGTTTTCCACAGCGACTTCGGTTGACTGTTTTCCACAGCGGCTTCGGCTGACTGTTTTCCACAGCGGCTTCGGCTGACTGTTTTCCACAGCGGCTTCGGCTGACTGTTTTCCACAGCGGCTTCGGCTGACTGTTTTCCACAGCGGCTTCGGCTGACTGTTTTCCACAGCGGCTTCGGCTGACTGTTTTCCACAGCGGCTTCGGCTGACTGTTTTCCACAGCGGCTTCGGCTGACTGTTTTCCACAGCGGCTTCGGCTGACTGTTTTCCACAGCGGCTTCGGCTGACTGTTTTCCACAGCGGCTTCGGCTGACTGTTTTCCACAGCGACTTCGGTTGACTGTTTTCCACAGCGGCTTCGGCTGACTGTTTACCACTGTAGTCCGACTAGCGGAGGTAGTTTACCGTAGTTAGCTTTTAGCAATAATTAGATGTAAGACTCATTGTACTTATTTAACGATTAGTCGTAAGATATCCCCGATCCTCGACTAGCCGCCGTCATCACCGAACATAAACCGACGAGAAACGAATCTGGGCCGAGCAGACAAATCACCGAACCTGAAGCCGTCGAATAATATTCCCGAACCGTCGCCGATTTAAAACTACCGATTCGACTCACCCGATCATACGAGGAAATATTCCCGAACCGTCGCCGATTTAAAACTACCGATTCGACTCACCCGAGCATACGAGGAAGTATTCCCGAACCGCCGCCGATCTAAACTCCCGATTCGGCTCCCCCGATCATCGTCTTCGCGGCTACTAAATATTGTAAAATAGTAAATAAAGAAGATTGGTGATTCAACCCCACAAAAAGGGGAAAATATTGGTGTTATTATTTACTTAAGGTTTGTGGATCCGTAAGTCAACCTTGGACCACCGCTGAACTACCTCAGCCTACGACAAAACCACGTTACAAATGGCGCCCGAGCAGGGACCCGATTCTAAGTCGCAACGCGCAAAAAAGGATACGACCGCCAACGAGGAAGAGTCGGGCCCACACCAACAAACCACCAATCTTGAAGCCAACACCAACATCCAGCCACCAGCCGCAGGACTAGTCAGCGGGGTATATCTCCTACGGAAAGAGCAGCTCATGGACCAATGCCAGCGTTTCGGTATCCCCACAACCGGTTTCACCGTGGATTATCTACGTAAGCGCCTTGTAGAGCAGCTCCGGAAGAATCAACTGGAGGGATCTACGGAAAGTATAGTTCTAGAGCAAGAGAAAGAAACAATAAACCCTGAATTAAGTATAGCTCACGAAACCATAACTCCACTGGCCGAATCCTCCAAGTACCGCCAACCAGACATTGACATCGTGAATATTGTCCACCGATGGGAAATGAAATATTCCGGCGAAACGGATTTAATGGAATTTCTAGAGCGACTCGAGGAATTAGCCGAGTGCCACCACATTGATCTAGATCGCCTCCTACCAGCGATGCTAAGCATGCTGACAGGGAACGCACTAAAATGGTTCCGCGTCAAAAAGGCTACAATATCCGACTGGCAGGGCTTCAGGAGGGAAGTAGAAAAATTCTTTCTCCCTACACGATACCTGTCACAATTGGAGCAAAGCTTCTATAATCGAAGACAATACACCCGAGAACGAGCCAAAGACTACATCCTAACTATGCTTACGATCGCAAGACAACATCCTACACTTCGGAAAACATCGCACCTCGACCGTATCTACGACGGCCTTCGTACGGAGTACCGACATTATGTCCGCCGCAGCGACTTTAGCAATTTGGATGAACTAATCAGTATGACCGATGAATACGAAGCCCTGAAAAAAGAGGAGCGCCCACAGAGCTCGCATATGATTTCCAGCCTGGCGTACACAAGAGAAACCGCTTGCTGGAGGTGCAAAGGAATCGGACATAAGAGATACGTATGCCGGTCCCCATCCCGATTGTTCTGTTCCTACTGTGGAAAAGACGGCAGGTACTCGCGCTCGTGTCCTTGTCGTCAGGTCACTCCCGAAGTATCTACAGAGCTACAAACAGCGAACGATGGTCGGTATTACGTCGTGATAATGACTCACGGCAAACAAATCCGGGCACTGATCGATACCGGTTCCTCCCGCACGTTTATGGGGCAGACCATTAAACAACACTTGGTGGGGCTAAACGTTAATCCTGTCGGCACCCAAGGCCAAGTGCAAATGGCCGACGAGTCGCTCGCAGCCTTCTCGGAGGAATTCCATGTAGACGTCCAATATGAGGGGAAAACGGTTCCTCTGCGAATACCGGTAATCACCTCCCTAGCGGAGGAAATGATACTGGGAATGGATTTTCTAGCAACACTGAACCTCGAACTACGACTAAATGGCCAGATGATACGGTCGACACCTCAACCACAGAAACCCACCGAAATAATGAATCGCACCGTTAAAACAATGATCTCTCAACAGACGGGAACCGACCATCGACACTGGGACAAACGGAAACCCGAAATAGCGTTCGTCATCAACAACTCCACTAACGAAGTTTCCACTTTTTCACCGGCCGAAATAGTCAATGAGAGGAACCCCACTAGCCGCCGCGTAAGATATACCGAAATGGACATACGCAAGGTTTGGTCAGAAGTATCCAAACGTAGAACACGGGGCAGCAAGCGCCAGGGCAAGTGTTACAATCTCCGACGACGCCCTTGGGAGACAAACGAAGCAGCCTGGAAAAGAGAGAGACCCTTGTCAGCAGTAACCGACAATTTTAACCAAAAACTCGCCGAAAAATACTCAGCACCGTTTACAGTAAAACGCAAATTTGCGCCCAATATCGTGGAACTCACCCAAAACAGCAATCAACCGGCCCGAGCGAATGTGCAGGATCTCAGGTCCTACAGGAGAAGATCCACCAACGAATAACTAAGCTCATATTAAAACAAAAATAATCCCAAACCCAATAGCACCAGAGCGCCAGAGCGCCGCTCTCCAAAGCAGGGAGGGAATGTAACGTAAAGAACGTTCAACATAATATTATCAACACTGCAGGGCACTGAGTGAATTGAGAACGGCAGGGCAAAAGGAATGCAATAATATTGTATGCTTGTGCACAACAACAAACACACACACAGTCTGCTGTATGCATAGCAGCAAAACAACAGCCTGACTACTTGTGCACAACCATGCATACACATATCGTTCGATATACACACATTAGCACTATACGCAAGCGACTGGTATTGCATGCAAGCAGCACACTATAATTCTCAGTGGCTTCATAAGTTGTACGGCATAAGAAACCAAAGATTACACACAATCGGGGCGATTCGCACAGAACACGAAACACGCCTTAGACTTCGTATCAACACGAAGAAAAACGATAAGAACTAACGAGGTTGAGCCAATTCTGTCTAAGCGATCCGTAGTGGAGAGCTAGTCAGGGATCCCTCCCTGCTTTAATAAATTTGCACAGCGGCTTCGGCTGACTGTTTTCCACAGCGGCTTCGGCTGACTGTTTTCCACAGCGGCTTCGGCTGACTGTTTTCCACAGCGGCTTCGGCTGACTGTTTTCCACAGCGGCTTCGGCTGACTGTTTTCCACAGCGGCTTCGGCTGACTGTTTTCCACAGCGGCTTCGGCTGACTGTTTTCCACAGCGGCTTCGGCTGACTGTTTTCCACAGCGGCTTCGGCTGACTGTTTTCCACAGCGGCTTCGGCTGACTGTTTTCCACAGCGACTTCGGTTGACTGTTTTCCACAGCGGCTTCGGCTGACTGTTTACCACTGTAGTCCGACTAGCGGAGGTAGTTTACCGTAGTTAGCTTTTAGCAATAATTAGATGTAAGACTCATTGTACTTATTTAACGATTAGTCGTAAGATATCCCCGATCCTCGACTAGCCGCCGTCATCACCGAACATAAACCGACGAGAAACGAATCTGGGCCGAGCAGACAAATCACCGAACCTGAAGCCGTCGAATAATATTCCCGAACCGTCGCCGATTTAAAACTACCGATTCGACTCACCCGATCATACGAGGAAATATTCCCGAACCGTCGCCGATTTAAAACTACCGATTCGACTCACCCGAGCATACGAGGAAGTATTCCCGAACCGCCGCCGATCTAAACTCCCGATTCGGCTCCCCCGATCATCGTCTTCGCGGCTACTAAATATTGTAAAATAGTAAATAAAGAAGATTGGTGATTCAACCCCACAAAAAGGGGAAAATATTGGTGTTATTATTTACTTAAGGTTTGTGGATCCGTAAGTCAACCTTGGACCACCGCTGAACTACCTCAGCCTACGACAAAACCACGTTACAGAATGTAAGTTTGAACTCAACGAAATATATTCCCTGGACGAACAAGGACCAAAACAATTATACGAACCACAAAATATTGAGAGAGACCTTACAGAAGTATTCATAACAAAAATTTACGGACAATTTAAGGCCTGCATTATTGAGCAAAACCCCGATCTGGACTTAATGTTTAAGAGATTTTCACAATTGCGGTTATTAGACGACAGTAGAACTATAGATTATAGGCATAGGAAGGCAAAACAGCAAGCTTATAAAAAGAGTCACAACAGTCAAAACAATTATTATAATAAACACTACCTAAATGATTATAACAACAAGCAAAACTTTAATAAAATATCTATGAACAATGTTCGGAATAAATTTATGAAAATTAAATTGGTTAAAAGCTTGCCTACTCCAATGGCTGAACAATACCTATTTAAACTCCGAAATTTTTTGTGATAATTTTCATATATTTCGTCGTGATAGAATTACAACAACGGGTGGTGGAGTACTAATTGCTACCTCAACCTATTTCCAATGGAGGAAATTAAAATCGATTTACTTTATAATATTGAATTCATTGCGGCAGTCGTAAAGATAAACCATATTAAAGCTTATATAACATGTTCGTACATTCCACCTCATTCTGACTTAAGTATTTACAAACTTCATATTGATGATTCCTCCTCTAAAATCGAGGGTACATTCAGAGTCGATAATCGTATATCCCCCCGTACTCCCATGCAGTCTATTTCTGAGTCATATAAGCAAGTTTCAAAGATTTATTTTTAGCAGATTCAAAATTTTACGAATCGGCTCCGATAGAGATAGTAATTGGGGCTGACCTATACCCCAAAATCATAGGCCAGGGAACATTCTCAAGAACTGGATTTCCAGCTGCCCAAAGCACTCTGTTCGAAAGTGCTATTTAAGGTCCATGCAGATTATAAAAAAAACAAGTAAAAACGTTATATTCGACCGGGTCGAATCTTAAATACCCCCCAAATATTTAGTAAGTGAATTTAAAATGTTTAACTTGGTGGGACAGAGTTCCTTTATATAATATCGTACGTTAACGCCCAAAAAAAGGGGCGGGGTTCAAAAATAGACAATATCATGTTTTCCACAGACCAACGTATGGGCATTGCTAGACTGTCTTAGACTTCATCACTAATCAAGAATATATTTACTTAATGGGGTTCAATTCCCTTTGGAGGCTATAAAAACTGTATTTTGGTGAGGTCGCTCTGGCAAGGGCTGTGGGAGAAACATCTTTGTCATAAAACTCTAAAAATAAATGCTTGGGAAAATTATATACAAAAGAAAATATTTTATTTATATTATTTATATAGGGGCATTTAGGTGGCAAAGGGGGAGGAGGGGGTAGGGCAGAAATCGGCAGTCATAAAACTCTAAAAATAAATGCTTGGGATAATTGTATACAAAATTTAATTTTTTTTTTTGGTAGGGTCATTTAGGGGGCAAAGGGGGAGGAGGGGGAAGGGCAGAAATCGGCAGTCATAAAACTCTAGAAATAAATGCTTGGAATAATTGTATACAAAATTAAATTTTTTTTTTTGGTATGGTTGTAACGTGGCGTTACAAATACCCTCACCCAATACCACTAGTAAATTATACTGTTTAGTGTATTTGCAGAAGGTACTAGCAATGAAACACATTACTTATTAATACTGCACGCACAAGAACAAATACACTTACCTAATAGTATATTCAGCACAAAACAAGTAACACAAGAAAACACATGCATGCACATACATGACAACAAACACGCAAATGTAGGTAAACAAAACATAACATTGCTAATAATTCTCAGTGGCTTCATATGATACCAACGATAAGTAGACAAGGTTTGCACACAATCGGGGAGCAATTAACGATATCGTACGAACGATAATTACAAGAAGAATATTCTTGAATTGTCGTCCGAGAGCTTTACCGATTCTTGTTCAAGTACTAATATGTAACCAAATTAATTCGTAGTTTTGCCGATTACAAGCCTCCGAATACTCTTGTAGTCGTAATAATCCGTAGCCGAGCTCAAGCCTCCGAATACTCTTGAGTTCGTAGTTGTGCCGATTACAAGCCTCCGAATACTCTTGTAATCGTACTAATCCGTAGCCGAGCTCAAGCCTCCGAATACTCTTGAGTTCGTAGTTTTGCCGATTACAAGCCTCCGAATACTCTTGTAATCGTACTAATCCGTAGCCGAGCTCAAGCCGAAAATATTCTTGAGTTCTTGCCTTCACTAATTAATAACCCGAACGATTACCGACACCGTCCGAGCCAAAGACGAATATTATCCGAATAAGCACCAGAGCCCAACAGATCGTAGCCGATCCGTACCGAATACTACTGAGTTCGTGCCTTCACAAATTACTAAGCCGAACGATTACCGATACCGTCCGAGCCGAGGACGAATATTATCCGAATAAGCACCAGAGCCCGACAAACCGTAGCCGATCCGTACCGTATACTACTGAGTTCGTGCCTTCGCCAATTACTAAACCGAACAATTACCGATACCGAGCCCGAACCTAGGACGAATATTATCCTAATAAGCACCAGAGCAGTGTCGCGAAGACACCACCGCAGCACCGATATTTTTAATCTAACCCAGTAGCTTTAAGATAATCTAAGTAGTTAAGTTTCGTTTCAATAAACATTTTGTTCCCAAATATATACATCACCTAAAATATTCGTGTATTTATTTTCAAAGGAAGTAGACCTTTGATACGAACCTGGTAACGTAACCATGTAACGTAGTTTATTTTTCCAGCTGAGGTATGACTCAGTCGCTCCAGGTTCGTATCAAAGGTCTACTTCCTTTGAAAATAAATACACGAATATTTTAGGTGATGTATATATTTGGGAACAAAATGTTTATTGAAACGAAACTTAACTACTTAGATTATCTTAAAGCTACTGGGTTAGATTGAAAATATCGGTGCTGCGGTGGTGTCTTCGCGACACTGCTCTGGTGCTTATTAGGATAATATTCGTCCTAGGTTCGGGCTCGGTATCGGTAATTGTTCGGTTTAGTAATTGGCGAAGGCACGAACTCAGTAGTATACGGTACGGATCGGCTACGGTTTGTCGGGCTCTGGCTTAGTAATTTGTGAAGGCACGAACTCAGTAGTATTCGGTACGGATCGGCTACGATCTGTTGGGCTCTGGTGCTTATTCGGATAATATTCGTCTTTGGCTCGGACGGTGTCGGTAATCGTTCGGGTTATTAATTAGTGAAGGCAAGAACTCAAGAATATTTTCGGCTTGAGCTCGGCTACGGATTAGTACGACTACAAGAGTATTCGGAGGCTTGTAATCGGCAAAACTACGAATTAATTTGGTTACATATTAGTACTTGAACAAGAATCGGTAAAGCTCTCGGACTACAATTCAAGAATATTCTTCTTGTAATTATCGTTCGTACGATATCGTTAATTGCTCCCCGATTGTGTGCAAACCTTGTCTACTTATCGTTGGTATCATATGAAGCCACTGAGAATTATTAGCAATGTTATGTTTTGTTTACCTACATTTGCGTGTTTGTTGTCATGTATGTGCATGCATGTGTTTTCTTGTTATTTGTTTTGTGCTGAATATACTATTAGGTAAGTGTATTTGTCTTGTGCGTGCAGTATTAATAAGTAATGTGTTTCATTGCTAGTACCTTCTACAAATACACTAAACAGTATAATTTACTAGTGGTATTGGGTGAGGGTATTTGTAGATGTTTCTCCCACAGCCCTTGCCAGAGCGACCTCACCAAAATACAGTTTTTATAGCCTCCAAAGGGAATTGGACCCCATAAAGTAAATATATTCTTGATTAGTGATGAAGTCTAAGACAGTCTAGCAATGTCCATACGTTGGTCTGTGGAAAACATGATATTGTCTATTTTTGAACCCCGCCCCTTTTTTTGGGCGTTAACGTACGATATTATATAAAGGAACTCTGTCCCACCAAGTTAAACATTTTAAATTCACTTACTAAATATTTGGAGGGTATTTAAGATTCGACCCGGTCGAATATAGCGTTTTTACTTGTTTTTTTTTATAATCTGCATGGACCTTAAATAGCACTTTCGAACAGAGTGCTTTGGGCAGCTGGAAATCCAGTTCTTGAGAATGTCCCCTGGCCTATGATTTTGGGGTATAGGTCAGCCCCAATTACTATCTCTATCGGAGCCGATTCGTAAAATTTTGAATCTGCTAAAAATAAATCTTTGTAACTTGCTTATATGACTCAGAAATAGACTGCATGGGAGTACGGGGGGATATACGATTATCGACTCTGAATGTACCCTCGATTTTGGAGGAGGAATCAAATCTTGATTTAAAGCGGTCCATCCTTTATACAATATTATTGCATGCCTTATTTGCCATGTTATTTCAACTTAGTCGTGGAAAGTTTGCAATCTTTAGATGATGCTGATAGTTTTGGTTGAGTTGAACTCTGTGGACGTGGAACGTGGGGTCAAAATATCTTTTATAAGTTTAGGGTGGACATGGAGCAAAGTATGATGAAAGTTGTGGCAGTGTTTGCATCCATGCTTTGAGAAACATTTTCCATCTGAGTGCTTATATGCCATACAGTTTTGGCAATATTTGTTATTTTGTACTGCGCGAATACGATCGGATGAATTCATGGCTAGGAACTTTCTGCAATTGCGAGGGGAACTATTACAAAGTCTGCAGGGAAACGAATTATAGTTTTCAAAGAAACTATTTAACTATATTCAACTATAGCTCTTGTAATCACGCCACATTGAGTAAGAACATCGACAACTCTGACACGACTGTCGGAACCAGAATAAATTTTTACAATACGGTCAAGTCTCCAACAATTCGGTGGAAAATTTTCGTCCCTTATCACTACCAGAGCTCCCGCCTCAAGACTTGCTTCCGACGTTTGCCACTTCAATCTTTTCAAGTATTCGTTTTTCAACCTCGAGCAAAAGTTTTGATGTATTAATTTAACTCTTTGGCACCTATTTACTATGGATACTGCCGAGTCTTTTATTTGAGGATCGCCAGGAGCTAATATCACCTGGATCGGTTGATATAGGAGAAATTGGTCTGGAATTCAAACATGGTATAAAGATTGTTGGTTAGTTTTCTAAAATAAAGGCTTCGTTTGCCTACCTACTATTTTTTAATTTGCCGGCGCCACGGGCAAGAATTAAAAGGCAGTTTTATATGCCTGTGTTATAAGCAAGTTTGATTGCTTTTAAATAAAAATACCGATTTAAAGGCTAAATATTGATTGATTTCATTCACAATATTTGATCCTTTTTATACTAAACCAACGGGATAATTCAAAACAATTATTCCAATATTTACAATAAATATTACAATTACAATATCAATAAATGTTTAGATACATGTTTCCATTTAGCATCAAGAATAACTTCCTTAAAGTTAAATTTGTTGGTAGCATACTTAAAGAAATGCCCAAGTATAAACTTTGTAAAGAGTATTGCTTAAAGTTTTAATTGAACATTTGTGTATGTTAATGTTTATTACATTATCATACTCTACACCTTAAGAAAAATTCAAATTAATTCACTAAAATGTGCATGTAATTTTTTTTCTTAATTTTATTTTTTATATAAGTACATACATATAGGTAGCAAATGTTCTATTATCATAAGTAACATTCTTCAACTTATATATTTATTGTGATATATATAACTAATTTTTTATAATTAATGTATTTACGAATTATATATATAAACATATTTTTCAATATCTTTCTATATTTTTTTATATTTTTTATTTATTTTTATCTTGGACCAACACTCAAATAAGACCCTTTGGGAGAGGTCAAAATTTTTCACTTTTCATAAGGTCAGTGGAGAATACAATGCGATTATGTTGCCAAAACGCAGAATCGCTGAGCTACGGCACAACTATAATAAAAACCGAAAAATTAATAGGAGATGCAGGCGAAGACCGCTTCTTTATTACCGGAAAATAGTACTTGGGACAAAATAAAACTCCAACTAAAAAAGGATTTTGGACCCAAAAAGAGTTACGCTGAGGTATTCACTTATATAAGAAATGTTAAAGTTAAGAACCTTAGAGAACTGTTCAATATATTCCTAGAATGTAAGTTTGAACTCAACGAAATATATTCCCTGGACGAACAAGGACCAAAACAATTATACGAACCACAAAATATTGAGAGAGACCTTACAGAAGTATTCATAACAAAAATTGACGGACAATTTAAGGCCTGCATTATTGAGCAAAACCCCGATCTGGACTTAATGTTTAAGAGATTTTCACAATTGCGGTTATTAGACGACAGTAGAACTATAGATTATAGGCATAGGAAGGCAAAACAGCAAGCTTATAAAAAGAGTCACAACAGTCAAAACAATTATTATAATAAACACTACCTAAATGATTATAACAACAAGCAAAACTTTAATAAAATATCTATGAACAATGTTCGGAATAAATTTATGAAAATTAAATTGGTTAAAAGCTTGCCTACTCCAATGGAATTGGGAAACTTGGTGGATAGTACAGAATATAAGAAAGTAAATTTTCTCATAGGCTCACAAAATCAAAATTACCCTTGATGGCAATTACTATAGGAAAAAAATTTTAAAGTGTCTCATTGACACTGGAGCTGAAAATTGTATAATAGCATCTAATCTTTTTATAGGAGAGTTTTTTGAAATAGTATTAAACAAACCTTTTACATTCCGTATATTAAACGGTATAAAAACTACTTCGATTGGCCTAATAACACCAGCTGTTGGCTGAAGTAGTAGAACACGAGACTATGAAGCGGAGGGTCGTGAGTTCGAGCCCACGCTGAGTCAATTGTGTTGAATTCTTCTGATCAGCATTAGTGCATGTTTGTGTGAAGGCATAGTCACTGGTCACTGAACATAATTGGCAGCGACTGACACTATCACGTACTAAAAAGTTGAGTAACAGCACCCACCTTCGTCGGCCCTGTTGCAAAATTTAGCCGACGAAGTAAAAGGTTGAAATAGCTACAAAAAAACAACTGTCTATCTTCTCATCTTTCCTAATCTGTCCCCTCAATACTATTCCCTCGTTTTCAGTTCCGGCGCAATGTATTGCATACATAGGGGTCATCCCCTGAGTGCTGGTACAAGATAAAAAAAAATTCCGAAAGAATTTAAGCAATATGGGACGCTTTCATGGAAAGTAATCAGACTGACAGGACGAAGCTATGATGCTATTATTGGCCTTAATTTCTTAATACCACTTTGTGCGAGGATAGACTTGGAAAATAGATTTGTAGACGTATTAGGAAATAAAATATTTTTTGAAGAGGAATCTCCTTATAATATAAATAGGTACAATTCAGACAATTCAAGATACTTCATTTAACGAGATGAATAAATTTAACCTAAATCACTTAAACTGCGAGGAAAAATCGAAGATGGAAGATATTCTACTAAAATATCAAGATCTGTTTTACAAAGATGGAGAAGTTTTGACTTCTACACATGAAGTGGTGCATGAAATCCCAACAACTGTGGGTAAACCTATGTTCTCAAGAATGTATAGATAGCCACAAATACATGAAGCGGAAGTGCAAAAGCAAATTGAAGAAATGCTTAAGCAAAATATTATTCGGGAAAGTACATACCTATACAACAGTCCTCTCTGGGTTGTCCCTAAAAAAATTGATAATTCTGGTACTAAAAAGTGGAAATGGGTAGTTGATTATCGCAAACTTAATGAGTTCACAAATACTGATAAATTTCCAAACCCGCATATGGAGGGCATCCTAGATAAACTGGGAAAAGCCCAGTACTTTTCAACCCTTGATCTTGAAAAGGGTTTTCACCAGATTTCGGTGAAAGATGAAGATAGGGAAAGACGGCCTTTTCGACTCCATTTGGACATTACGAGTTTGTTCGTATGCCAAAAATTGCATACCCAATAACAAAATATTTATAAAAAACGCAAAAGTAAATGTACATGATCCAAATTTCAAAGCAGCCTTTCAAAAATTAAAAGACATTCTCATTAATCCGCCAATTTTAAGATATCCAAATTTCAATAAAAGATTTAAACTAATAACGGACGCCAGCAATTTTACTTTGGGTGCCGTATTGACTCAAGACGGTCATCCTATATGTTACTCCTCAAGAACACTGAATGTTCATGAAAGAAACTATTCGAATATTGAAAAAGAATTTCTAACAATAGTCTGGGGCGTCAAATATTTCAGGCCATACCTCTATGGTGTTGAATTTGATTTAAATACGGATCATCAACCACTAAAGTGGTTGCAAGCTAAAAATAATGGAAAAAATATAAGTTCCAGACTCCAAAGGTGGCTAGTACATTTAATGAACTATAACGCTAAAATCCAATACATTATAGGTAAAGAAAATCACATTGCTGACTTTCTGAGCCGCATAGAAAGTACTGATAATGAAGAATTAGACGACATAGTAAGTGTTAATGTGGAGGAAAATTCTTTGAACGGGGGTAACCTTCCTTCATTAAATTCAGAAGAAAATACTCCAGTATTGGACACAGTTGTCAATAGATTTAAAATACAATTAGTAATAGCAGACAATAAGGACTCCGAGATTGAACAGATCTTTGATAATAAGAGAATATGCTTAGATCGATCGGATTTGAACTTCCAAAGTCTAAGTAATATACTTAATAAATATTCATTAAAAGGTCGTATAGCACTTTTTTCTATAGTAGACGAAAATACTTATAGCGAATTTCAAAAATTGTAAGATGTTCTTATTTTGCCAGAGATATAATAAATCAGGAGGAATTGGAAAAGCAAATATCTCTATTTCATACGAATGAAATTGGACACTCAGGTATCTTTCCGACTTATGAAGGTATGAAACATAGGGTATATAATCCTAAGTTAAAAACTACTATACATAAAATAATAAACAATTGCAATCTTTGTTCATCTGCGAAATATGATAGAAACCCAATAAAGGCAAAATTTTATCATACTGAAACTCCAATTACAACAAACGAAATAGTTCATGTAGATACATACGAAAATAGCCGCCAGTCATTCATAATTTTTATAGATAAGTTTTCGAAACATACTATACATTTCCATCTTCCAGATAGAGATAATCAAACTATTGTCCAAAAAATAAGGGAATTCCTAGCAATTAAGGAAAAAGTAAAAAATTCGTTTTCGACAATGAATTTAATACTGTTAATGTCCGAAAGTTTTTAGATGAGGAAAGCATAGAGTACCATGCAACAACACCTAATAGCCATACTGGGAATTCAGACATTGAAAGGCTGAACAATACGATCTCGAAAAAAATAAGGGTACTGAATCTTGAAGATTAAGTTCCAATTGTAGAGCAAATGGTTAAGGCTATAGGGTTTTATAATAATACCTTCCATTCTACAATTAAGTGTACCCCTACTGAAGTAGAGCAACTTCGAATCGATCACAATACTATACGGAATCGAATAGAAAACATGAAATGCAGAATAATGAGCAAACAAAATGTAAATCGCGAAAATTACATTGAACATAGACAAGAAGGATACATAAAAAATTACAAAAGCGTCCGACACAAAGAAGTGCCTAAATTTATTAAAAGAAATCTTAATAACGTTCACGTTAATAGTATTAAACGTCCTTTTAAATTTGCAGATTCTGATGAACCTATTGCTAACCATAATACAAATATTTCCAACTCAGAGCCTACTAATGTCAACCCCAATAACTAGCGAAATGGGATTTGTCAAAATGAGAATAAAAAACTGTAGAAATCGTGAACTGTAGAAATCGTGAACCGAACCATTACACACGGTAAATCCCAAAGAGTTTATGGATGTTGTAGAAATTATAGAGTCAAATATAAAAAATATGGAAATTCCTCCGAATGGTTTAATTGAGAAGCAAATTCAAATATTAAAATCAAGAATAAGATCAATAACTCCCACAAAAAGAAACCGCGGAATGAAAAGTGGCTTAATGAATTTCGTGGGCTCGACCCAAAGGTTTCTATTTGGAACAATGGACAATGAAAATAGGATCGACATTCTAAGCCATTTGGACATAATTACCGCAAATAGCCACAACGCTATAGAAGGTTTGAACAAGCAAATTGTAATCAACGAACACTTTCAGAAAAGCATTAACTTATTAAAAGCGACAATTCTTTCTGATCGAAATCTAACTAAGACAGTTTTCTCTGAAATAAAATAGAAATGTGACAAACTTGCAAAACATCTTTTAAATTCTGAAATATTTTTTAAGCTGAAGTTTATCGAAGACAAAATAGACCAGATACAAAACTGTATAGCTTCCGCAAAGAACCATGTCCTATATCCCAGTATACTAACACCGGACGAATTTTAAGCATATGAAATTAAATTCTTCAAACTAAAATTAATAAAACTACTACAAAAATGATTTGATCGTTATAGCAATAAAAATACCTATAAATTACTTTACAACCGATTTAAAACTAGTTCTACCTATACCAAATTTTTTCGAAATTGATTCCAACAAAGAATTTTTTATAACAGTTAATAATGTACCGTATTGTAGTGTGTTTGACTAGACGCAGTTAACATACCTTCAGTATGTAACTGAAACTCAACACTCTGTCTGAGTTAATTGTCCACACAAACTACCTTACCAGTGGGAACTGCTGAACAAGCATGTTCTCACTTAAGTAGTTAATAACTGTATGTGCGAGAACAATTAAAATACTCAAATTTCAGCAATTAAATTTTAAAATTTTTAAATTTTAATTGCCAAATTTGTGTTAATGGGTTTTTTTGTAATTTGATACTTTAATGTGTGTGTGTGTATTTTCCCACGGTTAAATAGGGATGTTCACATTGTTGTTGTTTAATTTTTTATGATGTTGGGGTAGGCGTGGGAATTTTTGTCTGTCCATATGAGACCTTGGGAGTTTGTGTCTGTCCGTATGAGACCGTGGGAATTTCTGTCCGTCCATATGTGGGGGGGGGGGGGGGGTAGTTTGGTGGAGGGGTGCTATAGTAACCAAAATGAGTTTGTATAAGTGAGCGTGAGACCGTGGGAATTTTTGTCTGTCCATATGAAAGCTTGCGAGTTTGTGTCTGTCCATATGTGACCTTAGGAATACATGTCCGTCGGTATGTGAGCGTGGGAATTTCTGTCTCTCCATATGTGAGCGTAGGAATTCTGTCTCTACATGGGTGCTATGGCCTAATAGAAAATAATAAATTTTTAGTATCTGACACAACATTTTTTAGGAAGTACAATATCTCAAAAGTGTTGTATAAATGGATGGCCCTAATGTTTGTGGTTCGTTTCTTCTTGCTGGAGTGAGATTTCTTCTTTTATTTTTTAGCTTGTTTTTAATTGTGGTGTGTGTTTACTTAAGATATTTTTAATTTTGGTGTGTGTTTACTTAAGATATTTTGTCCAGCAATTCAGTTATTTCTTTTTTGTGTGCAATGCTTGAGTCTGGGGGAATAATTTGATTATTCTGATCTTGAAGACGTTGTGAAAAAAATTACTATTGCATAAATATTGAATTTGATATTTTGTTTATTTTATACATGACGATCATCGATGGATTTTATTTGGGGATCTGAATGGTGGTGCGATTTCTGTATTTTGTAGAATATTAATATGTGTGTGTTTTTGTGTTCTGAGTGGCGATTGGAATGTCTGCCTGTCAGACAGGGGGTGTGTGTGTGACGATTGGTGAGTCTGTGTGACAGTCCGCTTTTTTGTTGCTTTCCTGGATTTAGCGCAAGTGGGTCAGTATGAAATGAAATAAATTTGTAGATATTTATGTACGCATGTACATACAAACAAATAATAAGCGTTTATTCGTTGTGCCCAAATATTCCCTTGACCATTTGAATGAATGAACCATTGTGTTTATTTGTTTGTGTGTTCTCTGAAATAAATATGTATATAGGTGTTTATTTGAAATAAAAGACATTTATTTTAATTTTTATAAGCATTTATTTAAAAGTTTGTTAACATTTTCATTTTTAAGTAAATATGCATTCCTTAAGGCACAAACACCATAGTCGTGATAGCTACAATAGAAATATGTTGAATGGTTAGTTTCCATTTGTTTAAAATTAATGCAGCCAATGTCTTCAATGTTATAAACTGTTTGATGAATCATTTTTTCTAGCCATTTTTTCTTCTCTCCCCCCTTAACATATATTTGTGAATTTCTTATATTGGATTTTAAAAACTTGCAAACGCTTTGAAATGAGACTGATCCATCATTCCAGTTAATATGATGATAGTTTTTTGTTAACCAAACTGCTTCTCTCTGTTTTTTGACCGATAAACATGCGAAATCAAAAGGAGGTTTTATGATGAAATTGAGGCATTCGTTGTTGCTGAAAACTACAGCTAGTTCTTTTGCGATGAAGTCATTTGAATTATTTTTGAAACCTTGCAAGTCTACAAAAACAATATCACCATCCATGTTATTTAATTTATAAGACCTTCCGGACTTGACCTTTTATTGGTATGTATTCTATTACGCGGTCATGAATAAGAACGCAGTAAGCTGATGTCGTTGCTGGAATATTTGTTGCTGTTTCAAATTCAATTTTTATGTCAATCGGTCCGGTATTGACTGATTCGTTCTGATAGCTTACATCTACTACAATAATTGGAGCGTCGTCTTTAAACTCCTGGGCAGTTAATAATGGTTGAGGCTCATTCATATAGTAGCTTTGTTGAAATCTTACATACATATCATATAGAATTGCATACCGTTCATTTTTAAATTTTATGTTAAGATCATCATATGGGTAAGAGGTTGAATTTAAATGTACTTTTAAATTAGTGAGGTCACAGTGAACAAATTTGTTACCTCGTTGAAATGCGACCAATACAAAACGTGGTCGCTCTTTACTTGCAGCTAATTTAACATTCCAAATATGACTTGTTCCTGTATTCAATTGTGGATTCATATGACAATCCCAGCTACGAAATGCCATCGGTATAGAAGCACCATTGTTAATAATTTTAATCATATTCAACTTGCTCTGATCAGATAATTGTACGTGTGGAATTCTCCAGGAGATGAGTGAAATTGTAAGTTTCGATTTTTCAGTAGAAACGCTCGAGTGTACAAGAGCTTCATCATTTTTATTGCGCAAGAGTATCAATTCATGCTTTCCATTAAGTATAACTTTGTTGTAGTCTTCAGCAAACCCCAAAAGCATTTTTAGTGGTACATAAAAATTAAAATATCCATTCTTAAGATTCAAATCATCAGTTTTATGCCATCCACCATTTTGCATTACAACGCTTTGAGTTGGTGATAGAGATACCAAATTTTTTATTGTGGTTGTTGTTCCTAAATACCTTGTATGATCGATTTCAATACCATTAAGCTCATAGCGGATTTCATCAAATAGATGTGCAACAAAGTTGTTTTTCAATTTAAAATTTTCTGAAAATTTTCCAGTTTTTTCATCTACAACGAAACCTTCCACATATATATAGCTCTCACTAGGTAACACGTACAAATCTTGATTTTGTATTGAGATTCGAATCTCATCATTATTATTGTACGATTGTAGATATGGTATGTAGGTATGATAGTCCTTTTTTATTATATTTTCGTCAGACAATGGCTTATCCAATACGTTTATTATTGAGCTGATTTTGTTTTCAGTTTGAAATTCAAAGACTTGAGAAAACTTTTGTTTGTTGTTGTAAGTGACCTTTGACGAGCAGATCTTTTCAATTGTGGTTTAGGTTGTAATATCTGTGGATGAGACGTGGCTGCCGTATTTTGTGATATACTTGTATTGTATATTATCATTACTTAGTTGGTCTTAAATGTATTCGTATTGTAATTTCCTCTCCTCTGAAATTAATTAAATCACCGTTCTGATCAACCACGCGCAGTGATAGAGAACTTATGTCTTTGGTGTTTACAGGTAAATAGATGAGATTCCGTGGAATCTCATCTATTTTATAGCCTGCAGGTACATTAATCGGAAACTCATGAAGTGTGTGTGATTTTGAATTGTTCATATATGTGTTAGTAGCGATACTACTTTCAATTCGCAAGAGATTTACTTTAAAAATATTAACTGGAAGATCTGAGTAATGATCTTCGGTCGGTGTTAGGATTTTACTATTGAATCCTAAAAGATTCCCAATTGTATTTTCTTTATTAAAATATATCGGGTCTTTAGAACTATTTATTTTAACTTGCATCGTATTGTTGTTAGCTTCTATAAAAATATGCTCTCCAGGACTGAGTCGTTTGTATTGCTCTTCTATGTAGTCAACTATATCTTTCAATTCATAAGATCCAATTGGTATTTCAATTACATATTCCCCTATATGAAACATATTGTTATAGGAGTCTACATTTGGAATACTGTTGTATGAATGAAAATCAGTTAGCGCACACTCATATGAGTCGTTTAAGTCAATGGGAGGAAAATAATTAGCATATAGCGCTGATGAGTTAGAGCTCAGAGTAAGTGTTATTGACATTATAACAGCCTGTTCACAAATAAATAAAGTTTAATACACACCATGGTTTATAAGAATAATTTGCATATATATTTCATAATCTTATTTTAAAATTAACATTAGTTATTAAAAATATTGATGTTATTGTCGTTGTTATCATTGCGGATGACGATTTATTTCGTTTTCCATCTATAGTATTTCATCTTTGCTTATCCAGGAATAGTGTTGATTAGAAAATCCCAACCATTTAACTAATGCTTTGCCCCCTTTCAGTCGAATCACCTTTTCAACTAGATATGTATTTGGAAATCTAGTTCTTGACAGTTCTTCCGTATAGAAGCCACCTTTAATAGGATTTCCAAGATAATCTTCTAATATGTATGTTGTAGGATATGTATTCTGAACTCTTTGGATTGTGAAAATTTCTGTTGTCCAATTCGGAGTATAGCCTTTCTCAAAAATATGTTTATATTTGCTAATACGTACATGGTCTCCTGCATTAAATTTTGACATTTTGTACATCTTTAAATGACTGTATACTGTATTTAGAAGTTGTTTTTCATTTTTTGAGTTGACTTTAATCGGTGGCATTTTAATGGTGCGATGAACTTTTCTATTGTATGCATTAAGTAAATCTTTGTATATATCAAGCCAGTTGTAGGAACCATTAAAACTAAACTCTTTCCACATCATTCCTTTTAATGTTCTATTGAATCGTTCTACTATTGATGCTTTCATGATGCTATACGTTGAGTAGTGTTTGATGTTGTATTTATCCATCAATTGATTAAAGTGTTTGTTGAAGAATTCTTTACCATCATCTGTTTGTAAGTTTTTTGGCACACGCCCCAACTGAAAAATAGTCTCCATTGCCTGCGTTGTGTCAACAGCTGTTTTTCTTCTCAGAGGTACTGCCCAAGCATATTTGGAGAATGTGTCAATTACAGTTAGCAAAAATCTATAATTTTTATTGTATGTAGAATAGTTCCCCATTTCAACTAAATCCGCTTGCCAAAGATCGTCTATTCCCTTCATAACAACTCTACGACGTCCAAACATTTTTCGGGCTTTCTTGTGGAGCTCGTTCACTTATTTTCTTTTTGTATCCATGTCTAAGCTTTAAGAAGTCTTTGGGGTGTGTTGTGATCTATCTGATGCGCTTTCACCAATTGACACAAACATGTAATTTTCAAATCTATACATTTTCTCATTTAATCTTTCAATTTCTTCTTCGAAGAATGCTCTGATCTTGGAAATGCTTTCTTGCAATTTTTTATTCTCTTCCAACCGTAATATTATTTCATGTTGTTGCATTTCGATTTGATTTTTTAGAGTATTGTGCATTTTGTTGTTATCTTCTTTAAATTCTTTTATAATTTTGTGTTCTACTTCTTCCATTTGAGTTTGCAAAAACAATTTATTGATAGCATCGTTTTCCTCCAAAGCTTTTGCAACATTTTTGATTCTTTCGTTTTGGACATCAATGTTGTTGTTCGCATCCAAAAAGAGCCCCAACAATTTAGGTGCATTTTTCAATGAAATTATACTGCTAGTGTCGTTTAGATAATGTCCGAATTTATCAACAGACATAATTTATATTTAAAATGTGTATGCGTTTATATATTTTATACTATTATATTAGCTTCACGTAGTTCTTCAATAATTGAGACAATCTCGTTGTTGTGATTAGTATGACCTGCAGATTGTGATGCAAGGAGTAGTCTAAGTCGATCTACCAACTCGTTTGGATCATCCCAGTATATATAGTTTGATTTATGAGGATTTACCAGCATCAATCCCTTACCTAAATAAGTAGCCTTTGTTAATTCCGATGAGGTCTTATGATTTTTCTCTTTAAAAAGTTTTCCAATAATATGTTTGTACTTGTACCCTCTAGTCCCCTTGATTTGACCATCGGACTTATAATCTCTTCTGTGTGCATTGGTAGTAAGTAATATTTTTTTATAGATTTCAAGCTCGAATTTATCATAGTTTTTTGGTGTTTTATGAAACATCAAAGAAAATAGTCCTGGGGTGAGAGCCCATATTTGACCACCAACTTGTATTTTATCTTGATTTAACTCGATGTTGCTACTACCAAATTTCCATTCGTTATTATAATCTCTATGTGGACCATAGTTAGTATCTAGTTCATTTCTCGATTGCAATAGTGATAAGTCAGGATAACTCTCGTCATGATTAGAATGTTGTGAATAAAAGTCGTCTTCATCAAAATCGCTGTTACTTTTACTATTAGACTGTTTAAACATTGATTCTTCAATTAGTTTCTTAGGGGTACTTGCTTCCAACTTCATTGTTGAGTTCTGAGGATGAAAACTGGAACTGTCCTCACATTCAGTTTTCTTATCATTCTTTTCTTTTTTATTCGGTATATCAATATATTTAGAGCTATTTATAAATTCTTTTAAAGGTTCTGTTATGGGCTTGAATGTATCACTTAATTGCTGATGTGTATCTATTTCACCAGTTTTTATACTACGAAGCTTTTTCTTTAATATATTTCTTGTTGTCACCAAGTCTTTTAGAATTTTTTCATTCATTTTAGCTTTTCAGCTATCAGATCAGCTTATCAAGTATCAGATCAGGTTATCAGATCAGGTATCAGATCAGTTTATCAGGTATCAGATCAGCTTATCAGGTGTCAGATCAGGTATCAGATCAGCTTATCAGGTGTCAGATCAGGTTATCAGATCAGATATTAGATGAGTTTATCAGGTTATCAGATCAGGTATCAGATCAGTTTATCAGATGAGGTTATCAGATCAGCTTGTTAGGTATCTGATCAGATTATTATGTATCAGATCAAGTTTTTGCTTAGATGACCAGTTATAACAATCACATGTATAAAGTTTAAAGCCAGATTATGTACTAAGCAATACCCTTGATGAACAGTAATTTATATTACGATGAAGTAATCAAATGATTTTCTATAGCGACCATTGTTTAGTTCATTATCTTTACTTATCATCAAAAATCCATATTTATCCTTCCAACATTCTTGACATATATACTGAAACTTTTCAAATTTCATGTCGCTGGCAACATGATCATCGTATACATGTCTCATATTTTTCGCATCTTGTTTAAACATTATAATTAAATTGGCATTATCTCTTATTAAATGTTTTGGAATTCTTGTGTAGGTTTGACACAAGTAAAATGAATCCACATTCTTATGACGCCCCATACAAAAATATGCACGTATATTGTTTTGGTTTTCACATGCAACATCATCGAAAATCATAATTGAATTGCTTTTAGCTTCGCTAGGAGGAACAACGGACTCATTGTCTGCGAATGTGTAGTATCCCATTCCTTTAATTGGCGAAATTAAATTCTTTAGGTATTCATATTTAGGTTGATACAGAGATTTTGAGTACAAATAGATATTTTCAAACTTGAGACCATTAGGACTTTCTAGCAAACTGATCATTACATTAGTTTTTCCACAATTTGAGGGACCAACTATTAATGCTCGTATAGAATTTGGTAGCAAGGAACTATGTCTTATTTTTGTACTGTCATTTGAAGATACATCCACATTACGAACTAAAATATTTTTGGGTTGTTTTACTAAGCGCATTTCAATAACTACTTGTAAAATTCACAAAACAATATCTTTTATTCTAGAATAAAATAATATGGTTACGTTTTATAAAAAAACATTCAGTCATAAGAAAACTATCGTTGGAGAAGGTTTACTAAATAAAACAATAAATTCTCTACCTTTTGAATTACATCTTCCTGGATATCAGTACTGTGGACCTGGCACAAGATTACAAAAGCGTTTAGATAGAGGAGATAAAGGAATTAATTTATTGGATGCTGCTTGCAAAAATCACGATATAGCTTACTCCAAAAACAAAGAATTAAACAGTAGACACCAAGCTGATAAAATTCTTGAAAATAAAGCTTGGGAAAGAGTTCTTTCAAACAATAGCAGTCTTGAAGAAAAAACATTTGCATATATGGTGTCCAATGCAATGAAAGCAAAAACTAAATTTGGTATGGGTATGGAGAAGAAGAGCAGAAATAGGCAAAGACTATCGTTACGAACTCATTTAAATGATAAAAAGCTGTTCAATAGTTCAATTAGAGCAGCAACAAAAACATTACGGGAAGAAAAACCACAAGACATTAACTCGGCCATTAAAATCGCTCGTAAACTTATCAACAGATCACTTAAGGGGAAAAAGGCACGCGTTGTAATACCACGCATAATCAATGTTCCAAAAATTGGTGGATTTTTACCGCTAATTCCAATTCTAACTGCTCTAGGTGCACTTGGTAGTCTAACAACTGGAGGTGCAGCTATAGCTAAGGCTGTAAATGCAACAAAGGACGCAAAAAAACAACTTGAGGAAGCCACCAGACACAATAAGGCAATGGAGTCTATTGCTGTGGGAGAAGGACTGTACCTTAAACCATATAAAAAGGGTTATGGACTTGTTTCTAAAGATCATTCAAAAAACTATTAGAAATGCTACCCAACAGACCATTATCAGAATTTGATCTAAGAAAATTTTCAAGAAATATTCCACACTTTAGAGGAGTTTTCATGTTGGACTCGCTGCCAAAACGTGCAAGGAAAATCGAATGTGGAATAATCAATTTAGATTTGTCAACAGGACCAGGTACTCATTGGGTAGCATACTATAGAAACAAGGATGAAAAACAGTATTTCGACAGCTTCGGAAATTTACAACCTCCTTTAGAGTTAATCAAATACCTAGGTAGAAATATTGAATACAACTACAATACACATCAAAACTTTAATACATTTAATTGTGGCCATTTATGTTTGAAATTTCTTTATGAAATAACTAAATATATAAAATAAAACACAAGCATATATTTGTATATTTTAAAAAATTCTTTCGTTGTTTTATTGTATTAGTTACAAAATATATGTACATAACATTTTTTTATTTTTTTTATATTTTTACTGCCAAACAGGGTACTGGGAGTTTGGTATCAAAAACTCGTGCATCTCGCTATCTAAGATCAGGTTTCGCTCTCCTTTTCTTTGTAGTCGATATTTATCATTCGAAAGATCTTCTAATTCTACATTGGTTAATGCATTATATCGGTTCGGGAGAAACATTATATGGTTTTCCAGCTCAAGTTGAATTGTTTCTCCGTACTTTGTTGTTACCCGCTTTGCACGTAGGATGTTGTATTTGATTGAATCATCTAGATCCTTTATATGTATTAAGGTTTTCGTATTGCACGAATTAAATTTTTTCACCAGATCCATTGCGGTAGAAATATTTGACAACTTACAAGTTTGAACTTCAATTTCAAAGTATTCACGATATAAGCCTTCTAGACACTAAGAAGTCTAACTGAAAATTGATAAACAATGATATTTGATTTGTATGTAAGATAGAGAGAGAGAGAGAGAGAGGGGACAAAAGACAGATAGATGAATAATGATATCTGTACTTAAAACTGAAAAGTTCCAAGAAGATAGAGAGAGAGAGGGAACAAAAGAATAGATGAATAATGAAATCTGTACTTAAAACTGAAAAAGTGGAAGAAGATAGTGATATATGTATAAATTTTTGAGTTCTTGACTCAAAATTTTAAATTAGTTTTGGAGTGAAACGCAGATTTAGTTTTTTGAATTGTATATCATTTAGTAGAGAACTAATAGTCAAAAAGATCGCAAGCCAATTTCGGATACAAAAATTAAAAAAAAAAATTTAAATCATGAGCGAAATAAGAAACAAGGTTGAACAATTCTTAGCCGATTTTGAAGGATGTCAACTATATGAACACAGGGAAATGGTGAAATTTTTCCTCCATATGTTGGATGAAAACCAGGAGTTTGGTATACTGGAAGATGAGGACAAGGACAATGGTCACTTCAAGTCTTGTCCGTGGAGTCATCCAGATTGTGAGGAAGGTCCAGATACTTGCCGATGCTCCGTATTTTATTTGAGAAAAATGGTGATAAATAATTTAATTAATTCGTATTATGTAATATTTCATTGAAGCTAAATAAAAATCAAAAAACAATAAAACAAAAATCAAGATTTTTTTTTCTCATTTTTAATATATGTATTTTCTATTTATTTCTGTTAAAAATAAAACAATTTGTTCTCTTAATACTAGATATTATCACATTTCTTCTTCTTCTTCTAAACTAGCAATATCTGCTAAAAGCATATCAAGTTCGTAATGAGGATTAGTTTCTTCTATACGAAAATGATGCCATGCTAAAGTATTTATGTTATTGTTAGTAATTTTTCTCTTATCGTCTGCATAACTTAATACTGCCTTACTTAATTCACTAGTATAAATTTGATGTAATTTGGACTTAAACGTTAACATGGTATCATATACAATGGACTTATCAAACAAACAATTTCTATATGACAATAAACTATACTTATCTAAAATGGATTTCTTTACCCCCTTCGATTTTTTTACATCATTTTCATTTTGAATGCTAAAGGAATACATTTTAGGTCGCAGCCCAACAAATTCTGTCATTATTTTCCCGCAATTTTCGTCTTTCATCATACCCAAAACTTTTTTGTTCAAAAGAGGAATGTCATACTTATTAGCTAGAGCATAATCTGATGTATCAAATTGTTGTTCGATGTCAGGCTTTATGTCTGCGTAAAAGTCGTCTGTTTGTATTGTATAAATAAAAGAGTCAGTGTCCATATAATTTAATGATAAGTTTTTCTTGAACTTAGGTTGCATGTAGCCGTAATGGAAATCATACATTTTCCATTTAGAGAGTTCAAGTACACAAAATCCCAAGTAAATGGGCTTATTGTAAAATGTCTTCACTCTATTCATTTCGATAGCTACCATATCTTCAGAAAATATGGACAAACTATGGAAATTGGATTTTGATATCCAGTCTTGAGCCCCCAAATGATTCCGATTAGTTCTGCTCCAATTGGTTACAATTCTTACATTTCTCCTGTTGTCCACATTCTCCATAGTTTTCCCATACACTGCATTATTAAGCAATTTGAAGAAATTTTTCTCAAAAGCATTTTTAGCAGTGGCTCTATGCTGGGTATTTAAGTCAATATAACCTTTTAGCCATGGAGATTGTTTAAATGTTAGAATTCGATGTATTTTCTTTAAAACTAAACCATATTTCAAACATTGTTTGAGAACTCTATAATGGATAACGTATGAATGCTTTGTAGAGAAATCGGTTATTAATTTGCTGTGCTTCGATTGCAAAGTTTTTTTATTTTCAGCACAAAAAGGAAGGTCATTGTGTAAGTCGTGTAGGTTAAAAGGGTAATCCAATGTGACTTCAAACACATAACCATCTGTTGTATTATCGGCTATGCTTTCCGGATCCAAATTGAGCTCCTCATTCGATAACCATCTGAATCCTCCATATGGGAGATATTCAGACATCGCCCAACCGTACAGGTTATTTGCATCTAAATATACAAGAAATTCGGACGGCTTTTCTTTATCAAAATCTTCTAAATATTTGTTGTTAGCTTTAGAATATCTTTTGCTACACTGTACAATTCCATCACGTATGCCCTTTTTCATAAAATTGTACATATCTATGTCTGTTAATAATTCGAGCTCAATTCTTGTATATTTCAACATTGCATCCCACGAAAGTCCAGGAGCTGTGTAATATTGACATGGATCCAGCTCATATATACTTTTACAAACTTTTCTGAAGTTCTCGAAAATATCTGTTAATAAAAGCACGTCTGTTTTTAAATATAATTCCATGTAATCTTTCATGGTTTTGGAGAATTCCACACGTACAATTATCTGATCAGAGCAAGTTGAATATGATTAAAATTATTAACAATGGTGCTTCTATACCGATGGCATTTCGTAGCTGGGATTGTCATATGAATCCACAATTGAATACAGGAACAAGTCATATTTGGAATGTTAAATTAGCTGCAAGTAAAGAGCGACCACGTTTTGTATTGGTCGCATTTCAACGAGGTAACAAATTTGTTCACTGTGACCTCACTAATTCAAAAGTACATTTAAATTCAACCTCTTACCCATATGATGATCTTAACATAAAATTTAAAAATGAACGGTATGCAATTCTATATGATATGTATGTAAGATTTCAACAAAGCTACTATATGAATGAGCCTCAACCATTATTAACTGCCCAGGAGTTTAAAGACGACGCTCCAATTATTGTAGTAGATGTAAGCTATCAGAACGAATCAGTCAATACCGGACCGATTGACATAAAAATTGAATTTGAAACAGCAACAAATATTCCAGCAACGACATCAGCTTACTGCGTTCTTATTCATGACCGCGTAATAGAATACATACCAATAAAAGGTCAAGTCCGGAAGGTCTTATAAATTAAATAACATGGATGGTGATATTGTTTTTGTAGACTTGCAAGGTTTCAAAAATAATTCAAATGACTTCATCGCAAAAGAACTAGCTGTAGTTTTCAGCAACAACGAATGCCTCAATTTCATCATAAAACCTCCTTTTGATTTCGCATGTTTATCGGTCAAAAAACAGAGAGAAGCAGTTTGGTTAACAAAAAACTATCATCATATTAACTGGAATGATGGATCAGTCTCATTTCAAAGCGTTTGCAAGTTTTTAAAATCCAATATAAGAAATTCACAAATATATGTTAAGGGGGGAGAGAAGAAAATATGGCTAGAAAAAATGATTCATCAAACAGTTTATAACATTGAAGATATTGGCTGCATTAATTTTAAACAAATGGAAACTAAGCATTCAACATATCTCTATTGTAGCTATCACGACTATGGTGTTTGTGCCTTAAGGAATGCAATTTTACTTAAAAATGAAAATGTTAACAAACTTTTAAATAAATGCTTATAAAAATTAAAATAAATGTCTTTTATTTCAAATAAACACCTATATACATATTTATTTCAGAGAACACACAAACAAATAAACACAATGGTTCATTCATTCAAATGGTCAAGGGAATATTTGGGCACAACGAATAAACGCTTATTATTTGTTTGTATGTACATGCGTACATAAATATCTACAAATTTATTTCATTTCATACTGACCCACTTGCGCTAAATCCAGGAAAGCAACAAAAAAGCGGACTGTCACACAGACTCACCAATCGTCACACACACACCCCCTGTCTGACAGGCAGACATTCCAATCGCCACTCAGAACACAAAAACACACACATATTAATATTCTACAAAATACAGAAATCGCACCACCATTCAGATCCCCAAATAAAATCCATCGATGATCGTCATGTATAAAATAAACAAAATATCAAATTCAATATTTATGCAATAGTAATTTTTTTCACAACGTCTTCAAGATCAGAATAATCAAATTATTCCCCCAGACTCAAGCATTGCACACAAAAAAGAAATAACTGAATTGCTGGACAAAATATCTTAAGTAAACACACACCAAAATTAAAAATATCTTAAGTAAACACACACCACAATTAAAAACAAGCTAAAAAATAAAAGAAGAAATCTCACTCCAGCAAGAAGAAACGAACCACAAACATTAGGGCCATCCATTTATACAACACTTTTGAGATATTGTACTTCCTAAAAAATGTTGTGTCAGATACTAAAAATTTATTATTTTCTATTAGGCCATAGCACCCATGTAGAGACAGAATTCCTACGCTCACATATGGAGAGACAGAAATTCCCACGCTCACATACCGACAAATAAATGCTTATAAAAATTAAAATAAATTAAAAATGAAAATGATAACAAACTTTTAAATAAATGCTTATAAAAATTAAAATAAATGTCTTTTTATTTCAAATAAAAACCTACATACATACATATTTATTTCAGAGAACACACAACAAACATAATGGTTCATTCATTCAAATGGTCAAGGGAATATTTGGGCACAAAGAATAAACGCTTATTATTTGTTTGTATGTATATGCGTAAATGAAATAAATTTGTAGATATTTATGTACGCATGAATATGTACATCTTATCACATTGCATACTGACCCACTTGCGCTAAATCCTAAACGCGGACTGTCACACAGACTCACCAATCGTCACACATACACACCCCCCCAGTCTGACAGGCAGACATTCCAATCGCCACTCAGAACACAAAAACACACACACACACATACACACACTTAAACATAGCATAAATATTAATATTCTACAAAATACAGAAATCGCACCACCATCCAGATCCCCAAATAAAATCCATCGATGATCGTCATGTATAAAATAAACAAAATATCAAATTCAATATTTATGCAATAGTAATTTTTTTCACAACGTCTTCAAGATCAGAATAATCAAATTATTCCCCCAGACTCAAGCATTGCACACAAAAAAGAAATAACTGAATTGCTGGACAAAATATCTTAAGTAAACACACACCAAAATTAAAAATATCTTAAGTAAACACACACCACAATTAAAAACAAGCTAAAAAATAAAAGAAGAAATCTCACTCCAGCAAGAAGAAACGAACCACAAACATTAGGGCCATCCATTTATACAACACTTTTGAGATATTGTACTTCCTAAAAAATGTTGTGTCAGATACTAAAAATTTATTATTTTCTATTAGGCCATAGCACCCATGTAGAGACAGAATTCCTACGCTCACATATGGACAGACAGAAATTCCCACGCTCACATACCGACGGACATGTATTCCCAAGGTCACATATGGACAGACACAAACTCCCAAGCTCTCATATGGACAGACAAAAATTCCCACGGTCTCACGCTCACTTATACAAACTCATTTTGGTTACTACAGCACCCCTCCACCAAACTACCCCCCACATATGGACGGACAGAAATTCCCACGGTCTCATACGGACAGACACAAACTCCCAAGGTCTCATATGGACAGACAAAAATTCCCACGCCTACCCCAACATCATAAAAAATTAAACAACAACAATGTGAACATCCCTATTTAACCGTGGGAAAATACACACACACACATTAAAGTATCAAATTACAAAAAAACCCATTAACACAAATTTGGCAATTAAAATTTAAAAATTTTAAAATTTAATTGCTGAAATTTGAGTATTTTAATTGTTCTCGCACATACAGTTATTAACTGCTCACTTATAATTTAAGTCTAGAATAAGTATATTATTGTTAAATATAGTTTTCAACAACAATAAAATAAATAAAGTCTAAACATACAGTCGCTCAAGCGGTTAAAACAATTTTATTAATTTAACATGGCGATCCTGCCATATAATTTGATTCAAAATAAACTTAATAAATAGAACTTTTAAGAAATTGATTATTGAAAACAAATAATCTTATACTAAATGCTGGAAAAATTGTGAATGTATGGCCAAAAATAAATACGGTCATAATTAATTTCATTAAATACAAAGTTTATAAGCTGAACTCTCAACAAATTAATACAAATAATTTTAAATCAAAGTGCAAAACAACAAAATTTTTTTTTGTGTATGTAGATCAATAAAAATATGGCCAATTAATTTTATTAACAATAAATAGTAAACAGTAAATAAACAAATTACAAGCAGAATGCTTCAAAGATTTGCCACCGATTTGATATCGTAAGATAATCTGTTGTCGCAGAGTTTACATCAACGATTATTGTATGCTTAACATCTTTTTCAACTAAACTTCAGTGATTTGTCGCTTAAAAAGTGGAAGTTGTATGGTCAACCCCGAGAAGTAATGTTGCTGGAGGAGAACAAACACACGTGCAGTATTTATTTATTATTATAATTTTGCTTTTGAAAACAAAACTTCAACTAGAATAATTCAAATAAAACAAACCTACTGCGATACTTACGAGTCCCTCCAGTGGGGTAACGGAATAATATATTCCAATTAACCTTACTTCAAGTAATATGTAGCAATTTTGTTTATATTATATCCAAAAACACAAAAAACACACATATATATATATATATATATATATATATATATATATATATATACGGGTATTATAAAAAATTATTACAATGGGCAAACTACAGTCTAAAATAGAGAACCCAAATGCCAACGTTATCAATAACGTTGAAGTGGTAGACCGCACCACGCAAATCAATGGGTTATGGTTACTTTTATTGTTGCTTCTTATAGTAAATACTGTAAATTTATTGATTAAAATGTATCTTTTGCATAAGAGAGGGATAAAAAAAATACGCAAGTCGAGGAAACGACTTGGACAAAATTTAATAAAGCATTGCTATTCATTTTATTTTTTAATAAATAAAACAAATGTGCTCACAAGGGCAAAACAATTTTATTAATAAACATTTTTTAGTAATATTACATGGACTGGCAGGATATATTAAAGAAAATAAGAATACTGAAGGAAGATTTTGACAGATCCTATAAATGCCTGAATAATTACAGGGAAACAAAAGGAGAGACAATTTAAAAACATTTAGATGTACTTGTAGAAAGTCTAGAGAAAATAAGGGTATTTCTAAACGTAAATTACTCACGATTGACTTCGGGACACAAAGTAGCGGTCGAAGCATTTTACGCTGACGTTAGGGAAAAATTGTTACAAGTTACCTAAAGGAAAGGAATATAATTAAACATACATTTTTCAATCCATGAAAAAATAGTATTCGTTTCTAAGGACGCAAGCGGAGAGTCCTGAGTTCGAGCCCCAGCTGAGTCATAAAATATTGTGTTGAATTCTTCTGATCAGCATTAGTGCGTGGTTGTGTTAGTTGTTGCCAGCCTGTTTTCAGTGATGAAGGCATAGTACTGATCACTGGACAATTACTGGCAGCGACTGACCCAATCATGTACTAAAAGCAGAGTAACAGCACCCACCTTCGTCGGCCCTGTAGCAAAAATTAGCCGGCGAAGTAAAAGGTTGAAATAGCTACAAAAAAAAAAAAAAAAAAAAAAAAAAAAAACAAAAAAAAAAAAACAACTGTCTATCTTCTCATCTTTCCTAATCTGTCCCCTCAATACTATCCCCTCGTTTTCAGTTCCAGCACAATGCATTGCATATATAGGGGACATCTCCTGAGTGCTGGTCCTACTCCTAAAAAAAAAAAAAAAAAAAATTAAAATGCCCCAAACGGTAATTGAATTCCTGGGTACGGCCGCCAAACTAATTCCTGAGTTTGACGGTGGACAAGAAAACCTCGTTCGATTCATTGACGCTAGATTCAATAAAAGAATCCCATGAAACAGTAGCGATCAATCTAATAAAAACAAAATTAAAGGGCACAGCCCGAAACTTAATATCAACAGAAAACACCATTGAATCTATAATAACAAAACTGAAAGATACCGTTCAAGGCCATTCTGTTGAGGTTATATCAGCAAAACTCCTAAATGTTCGCCAAGGTGGTAAAACCGCTAACTCCTATGCCTCAGAAATCGAAATGTTGTTCAAATCTTTGGAAAACTCATATATATCTGATGGAATATCGCATCAATTGGCTTCAAAATATTCTACGCAAGCTGCAGTAAGAGCCATAACAAAAAATGCCGCAAATGAGAAGGTAAAGTTAATAATGGAGTCAGGAAATTTCGCAAATATGAATGAGGTAATGGCAAAATTTGTCAGTAGCTGCAATGAAGCGAATAGTCAGCCAAATTCTGTACTTTTCGTGAATAGAAAGCAAAGAAAAAACATAAATATATCTCGAGGTCGAGGATATAACCAAAGACGCTATAACGCTGTTAATAATAACAACAACAATAATAACGGCAGAAACGGCTATTACAATTATCAAAATAGTTATCGTAATAATAATTATAACGGCAGTAGCCGCGGCAGAGGTGATGGTAATGGTAGATCATACAATCAGAATGTGCATTATATTACCGAAGATAGTTCGGGAAACTTGGAAGGACCCCTGAATGTAAATTAATTAAGAAAATATACAATATAAATGTCAGTTTCTACAGCTATATTAGTTGTAGAACATCCCATTTTAATAGAAAGTCGACTTTTCTTATTGATACGGGAGCGGATGCTTCAGTTATAAAAATTAACAAAGCTCTAAAAGAACAATTAGATACTCAAGCAACTACTAACCTTATAGGTGTCGGTGAAGGAATTACAACTACAATAGCCAAAGTCTACACTGACTTAATAGTTGAAGATATTCTTATAGGGCATGAATTCCATGTGGTTGAGAATAACTTCCCAATTCCAGTAGATGGAATTATAGGACTAGATTTCATAAGAAACTATAACTATAACAATTCCACTAAAAAATGCACCGGAAGAAAATTTTATAGCGCTACGTGCTCGATCGGAAGTCGTAAGATTAATTAATGTCCAGTCCACAGAAGAACAGTTCCTTGTTCCACAACAAACTATTCAAGATGGCGTTTACATTGCAAACACGATAACATCAAACTTTCAACCATTGGTACGTTTTCTAAATACCACAGACAAAAATTTACTCATAAAAAATTTTAAAATAAAAACAGAAAGTCTTAAGGTACGTTCACACCTATCAAATATTAACCACGAAAAGCGTAACCACTAAATACTAATAAAAAAATTTTTGTTCAGATACGTGTTTATTAATTAAAACAGTTTCAGACAAAACTAGTAGACAGTATCAGGCATTCCATATTATTGGAAACTATTTAACTCAATAAATACTTTTTTGAATTAAAAAGTTTTTTATTAGTGTTTAGTGGTTACGCTTTTTTCGTCAAATATTTGATAAGTGTGAACGTACCTTTAACAATTACAATATGGTTCAAATGGAGAACAATACCAATAATAAAAAGGAAAAATTGAAGAAACTTGCAAAACATTTTCCAGAATTCGTCAGTAAAGAACTAAATACACTTTGTACAGAATTTATAGACATCTTTGGGTTAGAAACGGAAAAAGTAACCGTAAATAATTTTTATAAACAGAAATTAAAAGTTATAGATAATATCCCAACATATATTAAAAATTATGGAATCCCGCATTCACACAAGGATGAAGTTAATAAACAGGTATATCGTAACTCAGTATCTAGTTACAATAGTCCAATCCTATTGGTCCCCAAAAAATCCTTACCAGGCTCGAACGAAAAGAGATGGAGATTAGTAATTGACTATAGGGCCATAAATAAAAGGCTAGTAGCTGATAAATTTCCTCTACCGCGTATAGATGATATCTTAGACCAACTGGGTAGAGCAAAGTTTTTTTCAAGTCTAGATTTAATATCCGGTTTCCATCAGGTTGAATTAGAAGAAAATTCCAGATATATAACTACTTTCTCTGCTGAACAGGGCTGTTTTCGTTTCAAAAGACTACCATATGGAATAAAAGTAGCTCCAAATTCTTTTTAGAGAATGATGTCCTTGGCGTTCTTTGGGCTAAAACCAGAGCAGGCGTTCTTGTATATGGACGATTTAATCATTATTGGTTGCTCTATTAATCACATGTTGCAGAACATAAAGGACGTTTTTGGGATCTGCCGAAAATATAACTTAAAGTTGAACCCGGATAAAAGCACATTTTTCAAGAATGAAATAATATTCTTAAGCCAAAGGTGTACGGACAAGGGAATATTGCCTGATGATACTAAATATTCTATAATAAAAAACAAAGAACGGTAACGAAGCTAAACGCTTCGTAGCCTTTTGTAATTATTATCGCAGGTTCATACCAAATTTTGCAGAATCATCACGTCATTTAAGTCGACTTTCTAGAAAAAACTTCTCTTTTGAATGGTCTAAGGATTGTGAAGATGCTTTCCAATACGTAAAGAACCAACTACTAACCTCAAAAATACTACAATATCCGGACTTTACTAGGGAATTTTTCATAACCACGGATGCAAGTAAGCACGCATGTGGTGCCATTTTAAGTCAAGAGTATCAGGGTATATAATTACCAATAGCATACGAATCTAGAGCATTACAAGGGGCGAAACAAACCAATCAACAATAGAACAGGAGTTAACTGCTATCCATTGGGCTATTCAATATATCAGGCCGTACGTATATGGCAAAAAATTCATAGTTAGAAGCGATCATAGACCTCTAACATATCTTTTTTTCTATGAAAAACCCATCATCCAAGCTTACTCGCATAAGGTTGTATTTGGAAGAATACGACTTTGCAGTCGATTACATCAGGTGAAAAGAGAATTGTGCTGCGGACGTTTTGTCTCGCATAGACTTCTCCGATATACAAAAAACAAACATGATATTTAAAGTGACAACAAGGCACGTGCCAATGAAATCGACGCATGTGCTGTCGCGCCGCAAAATTATAACATCCTATCGGAAACGTTATGTGTATTTGAGCCAATCAATACATTTGAGTTCTCTAAAGCACCAAGATTATATTTTTGAAATAAATTTATTATTCAACGTGGGAAAAGTAAACTTTATGAATCACGAAAGCCAATTATTATTGGAGATAATTTGTTCCAAACAGTGAACATAAATGAATTTAAGAATACCGGTAATAGAATATTAGAAAATATATGTATATATAGCACTCGCACCCACGCTAACGAAAATCGCGTCGAAGTCCGACAGAGAAGAGATAATACAGAAATATCACGATGATCCGGTATAGGGTGAACATCCAAGAACAACTCGTTTGCTAAAGAAAATAAAAAGAAGATATCACTGGCGAAACATGACAAGAGACATCTCACGTTACGTTAAACGTTGTGAAAAATTTCAGAAATCTAAATCAACCATTAAAACAAAAGGGCCTTTCATTATAACAACAATCCCAACAAAAGCGTTCGACATAGTAGTGATAGACACGGTTGGTCCCTTATAGAGTTGTACAAAACAGCTCTTTTGAGTGAGCGCTCTTTTCCGCTTCGCTCATTTTACTGAATTAATTCATTCATTTCTTTCACTAGCTCAGTTGATTCCTTAGTTCAGCCATAATTCATGAAATGAAAATGTCATGAAAGAAAATGAAAGAATCAGACTAGCTAATACAACAACCACTTATGCCTTTTTATTTTTTCCTTAATACTCGTATGTTATATAAAACACATTTATTGAACATAAGTAATAACTAGATAAATATTTAAGTGATTTTAAATATTTTGCTTTCGAACCTATTTTAATAAAGTAATATTTTCTATTTAACCTTGTATTTTGTAGATTTTTCTCAGTTAATTTACGTATATGTTTATATATGTATATATACGCACCAAGTTAATAAGTACTGAAATATGTATCATGGCAATGCTGTTTAAACATTTTCATCTGGCAGCTCTAATAATATAAAGCACCACACCATGTGTGTATCTGCATTGAGTGAATTAATTCCTTTTTGTCAATTCAATGACGCAATTGAAACAACTGAATCACTGAATCAACTGAAAGAAGTGAAAGAAAAGAGCTACTGAAACAACTGAAAGAAGTGAAAGAAAAAAGAAAAGAGCTACTGAAAGAAACAGATTCAATGAAACAACTGAAAGAAGTGAAAGAAAAGAGCTAAAAACGCTCAGCAAAGTGAAAGATTCACCTCGCTCAGTTGAATGAATGATTCAATTGAATTAATTCATTCAGGAGCCGTACAACTCTAGTCCCTTACCGAAATCTGACTCGGGTCATGAATATGCAGTGACAATAATGTGTGACCTAACAAAGTATTTAATATGTAGCGGTACCAATACAAAACAAATCCGCAAACAGTGTTGCCAAAGCAATATTCGAAGAATTTGTTCTGATATATGGTCCAATGACAAATATACTTACTGATATGGGACCGGAGTATATGAACCAACTCTTGCATGAATTGTACACTGTTATGAAAGTGGAAAAACTACACTCTACTCCATATCATCATGAAACTTTGGGAACTATCGAAAGATCCCATAGAACTTTGAACGAGTATTTGAGAACATATGTCTCGACGGGTAAATCGGATTGGAATACATGGCTAAAATTTTTTGCATACTGCCGCAATACTACACCTTCCGTGGTACACTAATACTGCCCGTTTGAATAAGCCTTCGGGAAGACTCCACCGGTGTGAACAGGAATCGTAAAGACCCATTATATAATGTAGACTCCTACCATAAAGAAGTTAAATTCCGATTGGAAGTAGCACATATAAGAGCAGCAGATTTTCTTGAAAGGGCAAAACTGTTGAGAAGAACACAATCAAAAAATCTTTTCCAGTAGACATTAAAGAAAATGACCTAGTCCTAGTCAGTAACGAAAAAGGACACAAGCTAGACCAAATTTACGAGGGGCCTAAGGTTGTGGAATTAGATAATAGAAATAATGCATTGGTGTCAGACGATAATGGTACAACATCATGGGTACATAAATATAGACTTAAAGTCTTTAATAGCTAAATTGTACTGCACGTTTTGTACGGAAGTTAGAACGTTCATACTTCATATTTGTCTTTATATATATTTATATATATATGTATATATATATATATATATATATATATATGTATATATATATATATGTATAGATATATATATATATATATATATATATATATATATATATATATGTATAGATATATATCTATATATATATATATATATATATATATATGTATAGATATATATATATATATATATATATATATATAGATATATATATATATATATATACATACATATATACATATATATGTATATATATATATATATATATATATATATATATATATATCTATATATATATATATATATATATATATATATATTTATATATATATATATATATATATATTTATATATATATATATATATATATATATATATATATATATATATATATACATATATATATATATATATATATATATATATATATATATATATATATTTCCTGAATGCCTTTTTGATAAAATAGTAAACCCAAGCTTTTGGCCAGAACATACGATAGTTAGAGAGTTTATTTATAGAGACGAAAATAATGTAACTCTTCCCAAGGCTACAGCCTCTAGTTCAAAAAAACTAGAAACAAATTCTTCTACAAGAAATTATCTTAATTTGTCATCTACTTCTATTGCTTACCAAAACGTTCGTGGTATGAATACCAAACTAAAATCGTTATACCTTCAAAGTTTTGATATCGAGTACAATATTATTCCATTTACGGAAACTTGGCTTCGCAATAAACCTGGAAAAAATTTCCATGAATCTGAAATAATGTGCAATAAATTCCATATTTATAGATGTGATAGAGTTGAAAAAGATGGTGGTGGAGTTTTAATTGCAGTTTCTACTTGCTTACCATCTGAAGAGATTGTTTTAAATATTGCAAGGGATATCGAATTCGCAGCTATATGTATTAAGTTGAAGTTTACCACAATGTTTATAACATGTTCGTACATTCCTCCTGCTTCAAGTACTCAGATTTATGAAACCCATTTGAAATGTATAGAGTTCGTCGTGAAACAATCAAAACCTGCCGACACCGTTATTGTACTAGGTGACTTTAATATGCCAAACATCAGTTGGTACAAAGAACTGGACTTAAACTTTTTTACTCCAGCAACTGGCCAGGAATCAAACTTTTTTTCTAGTCGACTGTTTTGCTGATCTTGGGCTTTTTCAAATAAATGGCATACGGTACACATTAGAAAGACTAGCTGATTTGGTATTTGTTGTTCATCCTGAAGATTTTGGCGTTAAACGTGTGATTCCAGTGTTGTCACCTGAAGATCCTTATCACCCTACTTTGGAAATAAGTTTCTTCTTGCAAACTCCATTACAATCAACTTGCCGGTTATATAATGACAGATCATTTGATTTTAAGAAAGCAGATTTTAACAAATTAAATAACCTACTATTTATGGTAAACTGGTCTGAGTATCATACAGACAATGCTTTAAATCCACAAGAAATTGATAAAAAGTTATCAAAATTTTACGCAGTATTATTTGACTGCTTTCAGAAATCTATTCCATTAAGAAAAATAAAAATCACTAATGGACCCCCGTGGAACACATCGCATCTTGCTAGACTCAAAAACTTAAAGAATTAACATTATAGAGTCTTCAAAAAAAACCGGTCTAGTTTCTGATTACGCAAAATATTCAACATCAAGGGCACATTACAATTTAGCTAATACACAATGTTATAATAACTATCTTTCTAAGGTTAAATCATGTTTCAAACACAACCCCAAATCGTTCTACCAGTTCGTTAACTCAAAGCGAAAAGTTTCTGGGTTTCCTTCGATGATGACGTTCTGTGATAACGAATCTTCAGATGATTCAGAGATTTGTGACATGTTTGCTGATTTTTTCTCCACATCATTTTCACGGAAACAATTCAACCACCTTTCTGAATATCCATATTTAATTCCCGAAGCTACACACATTAGTTCTCCTAAAAGACATGCAACAACAATTATAAGCGCTATTAGAAAATTAAAAAGTTCCGAAACATATGGTCCAGATGGTGTTCCCAGCTGTATCCTACAACGGTGTTTATTTCCACTAGTTATGCCTTTAACATACTTATTTAATATATCGCTATCGGCTGGCTATTTTCCTACATATTGGAAAGCATCATTTATTTTGCCGTTGTTTAAGTCCGGAAGTAGATCAAACATATCAAATTACAGAGGTATTGCTAAATTAAGTGTTATCCCGAAACTTTTCGAGAAAATCATAACAGACCATCTGTCACATCATTTATCATCTTATTTGTCACCACTTCAACATGGATTTAGAAAAGGACGCTCTACTGCTACTAATCTTTTGGAATTTTCATCTTATGTAATAGATTCGTTCTGCTCAGGTTACCAAATCGACACTATTTATATAGACTTTGGCAAGGCATTTGATAAAGTAAATCATGACCTTCTTATATCAAAACTGGAATTAGTTGGCTTTTCTCCTATTTTCCTGAAATGGATATCGACTTATCTTAAGGACAGACATCAATGTGTTTTGTTTAGAAATCGTAAATCTAAACCTATTTCTGTACTTTCTGGAGTTCCTCAAGGTAGCCATTTGGGTCCTTTATTGTTCCTCATATTCATTAATGATCTATCGTCCTGTGTTCACCATTCTAACATACTAATGTACGCTGATGATGTAAAGCTTTTCGTTAGCTTTAATAATTCTAATGTGTCCTCATTACTCCAAACGGCTTTGAATAACCTCAACCAATGGTGCAATCTGAACTTAATGGAGTTAAACTTACGGAAGTGTAAATACATGTGGTTTCACAGAGGATTTTCAGTACAGTGTACCTACAGAATTAACGAATATGCTGTTGAAAAAGTTGATTTATTTCGTGATTTTGGTATATTACTGGACACTAAGCTAACTTTCAACCATCACATCTCCCAGATTATAAATAAAGCTAAAGGAGTACTTGGTTTTATTAAACGTTGGGGAAAGGAGTTTGACGATCCGTATGTTATAAAGCAATTATATACTTCTCTTGTTAGACCAATTTTGGAATATGGATGTGTGGTCTGGGATCCGCAATATGAAGTTCATATTAAGAAAATTGAATCTGTTCAAAAACAATTTTTGATATTCTGTCTTAGAAGTCTGCCCTGGAATGCAAATGCAAATCTTCCATCATATGAAAACCGCCTATCTCTTATCAAGCTCCCTACATTAAAAACTAGAAGAAAATGTATGAATGTTTCATTTATTTTAAACTTAATCAACGGTATTACCGTTTCCGACGTACTGCTGAGTAAAATTGAATTTATAATTCCACAACGCCCGACAAGATATTACATGCCTCTCAAGCTACAATATTTTCGCACTAATTATGGTAACTTTGATCCATTCCGTCGAATGTGTGCAGAATTCAACAGTCTTTACGACTTAATTGATTATTCATCCCATCCTGACACCATTAAAAGGAATATCATTAATCACTTAAGTAGTTAATTTTAATACGTTATCTCAATTATACTATTTTGATTTAAATTTAATGCTGTAATAAAATATTTTCAATGGCCTGTAAGAATTTTTTTCATAGGCTGATTAAATAAATATATATATATATATATATATATATATATATATATATAGTATATATATATATATATATATATATATATATATATATATATATATATATATATATATGGCGCCGTGTTGCAATCCCATATACCATAACCCCATATTGGCTTTATAGCACTTTTTCCTATGCTATAAACCCATAATTTGGGTTTGGGGTTATCGCACAAAATAAAATGCAATAAAGCCAATATGGGGTTATAGCAATGATTTTGTAGGGTGTACGAATTAGCCCCCACGAACAGTTATAAATTAAAAATTTTATTTAATTTCTTTTTTTTCTTACGCCATATTTTCGTAAATCTCCGTTACAAAATATTACTTGATTAAGTTCGACATTATAGCTATAGTACTTGTGAGCGTTCGGAGAATATGCCAGCCATAAGAGTAATTCTGTTATTTTTTTTCGTGAGTTTTTGTGAAAGGTATCCATCGTATGAGTTGAAGGATTTGCGACTCGCTGATTCCATTAACAAAAGCAAAAGCACAAGCTATTAGTTGCGCTTTATAAGTTCTTTTTCCGAAAAAAGAATCAATTATAAATCCGGGAACATTAGAAAAATTTATAATATCGCTTTTATTTAGTAAGATCTTCCTTGCGTTTAAACGATTACTCTCCATTCTTTTAAAATTTTCAATATTTATTTTTAAGCAGCATACGCAAAACTGTTTTTAATATTCGCTTTTTATGTGATAACATAGTTATTAGGCAATTCAAAGCAAAACAGGTTTAACAGTTAGTTCACTCTCTATTATTGATTGCAAAAAAAACCCAGCAGAAAATTCAGTATGCCATGAAAAAATAGTTGTAAGGGATTGATTTCGATTATTTTCAAAATATATGAAAAGTTAAAATCACTTATATTGCGCATTTCGTAAAAGGGGAAACCATAATTTTGCAAAAAAATATTATAATAGAAGGGAATTTTCCCTTGTACGAAAAGTTAAAATCAGTCATACTATGTTATTTCTATAAAAAGGAAACCAAATTATTTTGTCTTTTACAAAAATATAACAAAATATATTTATTCAACAAAGAGTATAATATTCAACGCAATAAATTAAACTCAATACAAAATTCACCAAAAAATAATCGACAAAGAAAGAATTATAAAGCCAATATGGGGTTATAGCATAAATTTCTAATTTTTAATATGGTATTATCTCACTTGTTTGAAGGAAATAAGCCCATATGGGACTATAACACATCGCTGGTGCTATAAAGCCAATATGGGGTTATGGTATATGGGATTGCAACACGGCGCCTATATATATATATATATATATATATATATATATATACATATACATATATATATATATATATATATATATATATATGTTTTTTCATCATTGAAAAGCTCTTAGATACAATTTGCAGTTTGAGAAATTTTATTAAATAAACTTGTCTATTTCTTCATATAATATATATGCAATATATATATATATATATATATATATATATATATATATATATATATATATATAAATAATAATAATAATTTTTTTTATAAACAAAAATTTTAATGTTTACTATTTTCTGATATATTTTTGTACATGCGAATATATTTGTTAGTCTTAATTATTAATTATAAAATTTAATAGAAAAAAAAACAAAACAAAAATAATTATAATAATAACAAAATTGTCCTGAAAAAGGGATGTATTCATATCAATTTTTTTCTCGTTTTATTTTTTTGTGAAAAAGGGAGGTGTAGTGTGTTTGACTGGCCGCAGTTAACATATCTTCAGTATGTAACTGAAATTCAACACTCCGTCTGAGTTAATTGTCCACACAAACTACTTTACCTGAGGGAACTGCTGAACAAGCATGTTCTCATTTATAATTATAGCCTAGAATAAGTATATTATTGTTAAATTTAGTTTTCAACAACAGTGAAGTAAATAAAGTCTAAACATACAGTCGCTCATGCGGCTAAAACAATTTTATTAATTTAACAGTATAAATATAAAGAAAATAAAGCACTGAAATATCTGGAAAGAAGTTCAAGCTGTACTTTACATTCAGATTGTAAACTAAAATATAATAATAAATTCCGTCTAATTGCAATTGATGACGAAACTGTAATAGTTAAAAATGCTAAGAAGAAACAAGTAATACAGAATTGTGAAATAAAAATAGATTCTTACACTTATATAAATAAGAATGACATTGCCTTTGATAAATTTGTGTATGACAACGATAAGATATATAATTTTACTGAAAGTACACATCAGGGCACACTGATACAGGTAGGAGCGATAGCCCATACGGTTATTTTGTTTTTGGGAGAAATTCTAGTACAAACGTCAAAATTTCTTTACATATTTACATACATACAAAACTTAAGAGCAAATGTAAAAACAAACATGTATATTTTGTTTTTGTACTTTTTCGTTTTGCTGTGCTCTACACAATTAATTGTGACGTTTGAATTAGAATTCACAAAAAACAAAATACATGTAGGTTTTTATTTTTGTAAAACCGCTCCTATCTGTATCAGTGTGCCCTGGTTCACATTTAAACTATAAAAGGCCCCTTTCAGATTAGGCAACTTTAATTGCGCAAGTATAATTTTCATTTTTATTTATTTTCTTTTGAACTTGCTTTTATGTTCACATTCAGCAACTTTGTTGAGCAAGTTTAATTTTGTTGTGTTCGAATTTTCTTAATTTGTTGACGTTTTGTTTCATTTCTTCCATGGTTATAGTGCTGTCTGTCTTTTTCATATAATTTAAAATGATTCCGCCTTTTTATTGCAGTCTAAATATGAGAATAAACGAACATTGAAAATGCATTATTTGTTTCATTTCATTTCGCTTCCAATTTCTCATAATTTTTTAACTTTTTATTCACTTATTAACAAATATAAAAATTTCTTAACACAAAATTAGACAGCATACCGAAGAAGATATAGAAGACAATGTCAAAAACAATTAAATATCCCAAGACAAGAATGACAGCAGAAACAGAATTGCCAAGTACAAGCAAGTCTGTACTCAAATCTCGGCAATTCTTTCCCCTTCAAACCGACCTTTCCTCTCACACCCACAAACACAAGACTTGCGCAAGTAAAGTTGCCTAATCTGAAAGGGGCCAAACAATAAAAAATTACACATTTTATAATCTGAACCAAATAAAAGAGTTAGAATTTCATAAAAATGTATCCTATGGAATAAGTTTATTGGCAATGATATTGGTATCAATAGTGTTATTGGTATTCCTATTAATATGGAGGCAAAACAAAATTAAGATTAAAATTAATGAGGTCTCTCCTCAAATAAAAGAAGTCATTCAAAAATATGAAGAAAAGGAATAATTAAATTTTAAATACTGTAAATCTGTACTTAAGTATACATATGTATGATACAAACATTTAAGTTTAAAAAAAATTAACATATTAGTTTCAAGAATAAATGAAAATTTAGTTTTTAAAAACCCCAAATAACGACTGGTTGTTTCTCTTGTAATTCGCGCTCCACCGAATTCCTAAAGTTTTTTTAACTACTATCCTCAAATTTTAAAAAATCCTCATTAAGAAGATGTCTTTTGCTTTAAGAGAGTCATGTTTTGTGTGAAAGCCTGCCAGGACATCATTAACATAAATTAAATTACGAAGGATTGAACTGGCGAGAGGAAACCTATTCTGAACATCATCCGAAAGCTGTAACAACGTACGAATGGCCAGATATGGTGCACAATTCAATCCGAATGTTACTGTTTTCAGTTCATAATCACAAATTGGATTATTTGAATTACTTCTGAATAATATTCGTTGATATGGAGTCTGTTCAGTTTTCACCAAGATTTGCCTGTATATTTTGTGTATATCAGCATTAAATACAAATCGGGATTTTAAAATTACAAGTGTAAGGTGTTTCTGAAGCACAGGCCCAATGTGAAGCAATGAATTTAAACTTTACCGTTAGATGAAGGCGCAGAAGCATTGAACATTATACGAACTTTGGTAGTTGTACTGTAGGGCTTAATGAGCACATGATACTTCAGAATTTCGGATTAGTTAGGCATCTTGACTTTACACATGTGCCCCAATTCTTCGTACTCCTGTACCACATTGTCGTAATCAATTTTAAAGTCTGGAGATGGATTAAGTTTGGTTTCATTGCGGAAGAATTGATCCAATGCACTAGCCCTCGACTGCCCTAAACTCAGCGTTTCTGAAACTTCTTCTTTGAAAGGCAGAGGTACTATGTATCTCCCTTCGGAATTTCTCTTCATTGTTTTCCCATACAAATCTTCACATGCTCTATCAGAGGGAGACTCAAACTTTTTTTTTGGAAGGTCCTCCACCTCCCAATATTGTGAGATCTCTTTATCTAAGGAGATCTCACAATTTTGTGCGACTAGGGTTGAAATTTTGAGTTATAAGGCCAGTAAGAAGCCATTCGAAAATGTGTGCTATTAAGGATTCACAAACATTATGGATTACGCCTGTATAGACAACCGAGGGAAAAATGTTTCCACCAATCAACAAACGTAATAGAATAGGAATAGAACTTCAGATCTGCTAGTGGAATATCAGGAAGATTTGAAAATGTGGACGTCGAAATGTTGTGGGATGGGAGTCTGTTGCCGCCGTTTATCTCCGCACATTATACCCTTATATTAATTTGTATCATTACACACATTTCATTGCTATACTTCTCTTAAAACTTATTAAAATAGTCTCAACTTAGTTACTTCACATTCATACATATGCACGTGCGTGAGCATATATTTATGCGTGAATGTATTATGTACCTTTGTCCGAATCTACCTGTATTCACATATGTACCGTATTTCTGATGTAAAACGAATTAATCGTATGATTTGTTAAGAAACAAATTAAAAGCAATAAATAAAAGAAACGGTTTACTTATGTATCACGTAGATCTTAAATATTTCGCGCTGGCATAAGTTTTTCTTGACGTCAGTTGGTTTTTGGAGACGAATCAAACAAATTGTTTTAAAGCGCTATATATTCTCTACCGCAAATTGTAAAATATATTCAATAAATTAAATTGATTACATTGCACAAGAGGTGCTATTAAATATTTGTTTAATTTCGAACCGGCTTATTTCTTAAACCGTGCGCCAACATTCTTTAAAACAATTTTAACAAAAGGTCTAAAATAAAAGTAAAATGGCTACTGCCCAAGAGACATATAATGAATTCAATTGCAAAATATGTACTCAAGTGGATAATGATCGCATGGTGCAGTGCAACAAGTGTAATATGTGGTATCATTTCGATTGTGTCGCTGTTAACATTGCCATATCTGATGAAAGCTGGTGCTGTGAAAGCTGTAACGTGCCTAATGTGGGTTCTGCAATTTCTATGGTCAATCAAGCAAATCAGCCGAAAGCAGCATTGTCACCCAAAGTAGGGGATAAGACGGACCTACAGTCAGAAACTAGAATCAAGGAAAATCAAATTTCAACAGGCCTACCCACGACCTCAATACATCGGGAAATTAACACACCAAACTATACGACGGCAGCCAGAAATTACACACAAACAACACAAAGTCAACCATACATTATGAAACCACCGATGGGTGCTCAAAAATGCACATTACCTGTTCCTACGAGTACAATGTTATTTCCTCTCACTAAACCGAAACAACCTAATGACCACGCCAGCTCGCAAATAAATTTACAACTCAAAATGCTCGAAGAACAACAACGGCTTCAACAAGAATTCATTGAGAAGAAGTACCAAATATTATCTCAATTCGAGCAAAGTGGAGTGACATTTAACGAAGTAGGTAGCATGACTTCAAATTGTAATTTTGTAGGTGGGCCAACAGCATCTCAATTAGCTGCAAGACAAGCCATTCCAAAAGAGTTGCCGCAATTTTATGGAGGAATGGCCCTTATTCATTAGTAGTTTCGAAACTAGCACTTCAATCGCAGGGTATTCTCATTTTGAGAACTTAATACGGCTCCAATCATGTCTCAAAGGGAAAGCCAAAGAGTTGGTGAAGAGCAAGTTGATGATGCCCACATTGGTGCCAGAAATTATTCAGACCTTAAAGATGTGTTTTGGGCGGCCTGAGTATATTTTGGAACGATTAATTGAAAAGGCCAGAAAAATGCCACCACCAAAAGAAAAACTAGAAGCAGTTATTGAATTTGCCTTGTGTGTAAAAAACATATGTTCCACCATGGAGGCATGTAAAATGGATACACATTTACATAATCCTATTTTGGTTAAAGAATTTGTGGACAAATTATCTAGCCAATACAAACTCAACTGGGCTATGTACCCTAAAGAAGACCAGACTCCAATAGTGAAAACTTTCAGCGATTGGATATTCCAGATCGCTGACGCTGCAAGCTCTGTCGTTTCAACGGCTCCCTCCATAAAAAGTGCAACTGTAAACTCTCATACTGACAATAAACGTCAATTCCATATCAAATGTTTCGTGTGCGAAAGCGCTGATCATAAAGTGTCGGTATGTAGTGAAAATGGAATGTAGTAAAAAAATTTAACCTATGTCGCCAATGTTTGAACAAACACCGTCGTAAATGTTTTGTGAACAATGAGTGTGGCATTGACGGCTGCAGCGCTAAGCATCATCACTTACTTCATAACAATAATAAAAATGTTCAGCCACCAAGGTCCCAGGGAAATTACGAAGTTGAGCGAAGTGCCTGTAGCAGCAGCTCCATCAATTTTCACGAAGCAGGAAGAAAATTCGCTTTTTAGAATTTTACCTATACGCATCAATAAGAAAAATGGTTATGTGGCCACCTTTGCATTTCTAGATGAGGGGTCATCAGTGACATTAATTGAAAGAGAATTATTCGATATTCTTGATATTAAAGGTAAGCCAGAGCCACTTTGCTTAAAATGGACCGGAGACACTACTCGCATAGACGATTCATCGGTAAAGGCTTCAATTGAAATCGCAAACGCCAACAAAGGTGCGCAATTTATATTGAATGGAGTCCACACTATAGAAGGACTAGATTTGCCAACGCAATCACTGGACACGAAGGAGATGGTTTTGAAATATCCGTATTTGGCCGGCATTCCTATAAAGTCTTACGAGCATGTGAAACCAACCATTCTAATAGGAGCAGATAACTGGAACATTGCTGTGCCATTAAGAATACGCGAGGGCATGTGGAACCAACCAATTGCCACGAAGACGAGAATAGGATGGACAATACAGGGCGCGAGTGGTGCCATCCGACATACAAACTGGCTCAACATCCATAATTGCAATTGTGAAAGAAAGTACCACGAACTACACCAGATGATAAAAAATAGTTTTAACCTTGAAGAGTCAGCGGAAAAGTCACTAGAATCTATAGAAGATCACGAGTCGATGGAAATTTTGAAGACTACATGCAAAAACGTTGGTGGACGGTATGAGGTAGGTCTCTTGTGGAAAAAGGGAGTCCATCAATTACCAGAAAGCTACGGTAATGCTTATAAACGCCTAACGTGTCTGCAAAAGAAGTTCCAAAAAGATAAAAACTTAAAGGTTGTTCTACAGAATCAAATCGATAATTTGTTATGAAAAGGTTATGCCAAAAAATTAAGTACAGAAGAATTAAACTATACCTCCAAACTAGTGTGGTATCTACCAACGTTTATAACCATAAACCCCAATAAACCCGGCAAAAAGCGTATGGTGTGGGATGCAGCCGCCAAATCAAATGGAGTTTGCCTTAATGACTTCATGCATCGCGGGCCGGACCTGCTTAAGCCGCTAATAAATATTTTGATAAGTTTTCGTATCGGAAAAGTTGCAGTATGCGGCGATATAGAAGAAATGTTCCACAGGATCAGCGTGAGGGAACGAGATATGCACTCCCAAAGATTCCTATGGTGGGATAGTGATGATGATGCTGAGCAACCTAGCGTCTACGTGATGCGCGCTCTAACTTTCGGAATCTGTTGTGCTCCCTGCATTGCACATTATGTTCGCGACCAAAATGCCGAACAATTTAAGTCCGAATATCCACGAGCGGTAGAAGCAATTCAACAATATCACTACGTAGACGATTTTATCGACAACGGTCAGCAGGCAATTGAATTAGCATCTCAGGTAAAGTTTATCCACTCTGCTGGTGGATTTCATATTCGTAACTGGGCCTCTAACGATAGTGCAGTCATGAATCATTTCAAGGACGACACGTCGCACGAACAAGAGCCAAAAGCTCTTGCTACAACGGAAAAGGTTCTCGGTATGTTCTGGGATCCTAATAAAGATTGTTTTATTTATATTTTAAGATTCGCCAGACTGCGTCAAGACGTCTTTAAAGACAGCAAAGTTCCCACAAAAAGAGAACTACTCCAAGTACTTATGTCAATTTTTGACCCCCTTGGATTTTTATCGTGTTATACAACAGCATTAAAAATCCTCCTCCAAGAGATCTGGCGATCTGACATTGACTGGGATACTAATATATGCGATTCACAAAATACAAAGTGGGTAAAATGGAAAGTTCTGCTAGAACAAATATCTACTATACAAATTCCAAGATGCTAATCTCCATATCTAAATGAAGCTTCAGTGATTGAGCTGCACACCTTCGTTGACGCTGGTGAGGATGCATACGCCGCCGTGTGTTACCTACGAATTGTGCATCGAGAGAACTATTCAGTTTCACTTATAGCTGGAAAGTCAAAAGTAGCTCCATTGAAACCCATCTCAATACCTCGACTCGAACTTCAAGCTGCCGTTGTTGGTATTAGGCTTGCGAATAAAATAGCGAAAAATCAACGATTAAAAATTACAGCAAAAAGCTTCTGGTCAGACTCTAAAACAGTCTTGCAATGGCTTCGAATAGATCCAAGAAAATTTCAACCATTCGTGATGCACCGTGTAGGCGAAATCCTGGAAGAAACAAGCGTTACACAATGGCGATGGGTCCCTTCAAAGGAGAATCCCGCAGATTTTGCTACTAAAGTTCCAGTAAGGAGAGATACTTCGATGTGGTTTAACGGACCCGAATTTCTATATAAAAATGAATCAGAGTGGCCAGTTTGCACAAATTTCGAAGTATGTGGCAATGAGGAAATGAGACATCATATACTCCTTGTTATGAAGACCAAAAGGGGCATCTGTATTAACTGCGACTATTTCTCTAATTGGAGACGATTGTATCGAGCACTGGCGACATTTTTACTCTACATGAGGAAACTTAAAGCAAAGTGTGACAGAACACCTATCCCCGAAGAAATTTCGTATGAGATGATACAAAAGGCGAAGACAGTTCTGTTCCGTTGTGCACAAGAAAGTACATTTGCGGAAGAAATATGCTGCTTAAAAAATGTTAAGAGTATTGAGATAAGAAGCAAACTAATAGGTTTCAATATATTCTTAGACGATGAGAGCGTATTAAGAGTGAAAGGAAGGGCATTATATTTGAGTCACCAAAACCCAGTAATATTACCTACTGCACACCATATAACCGCCTTACTAGTTCGCTACACTCACGAAGGGTATCATCATATATCACACGAAACAGTAATCAATACAATCAAAGCTCAATACTACATACCTAAATTACGAGTTCTGTATAGAAGTATACGCCGATCATGTCAGTATTGTAAAAATGTGTCCGCAGAACCAATCGTACCGCAAATGTCTACACTGCCACCAGCCAGACTGGCAAGTTTTGAGAGACCATTTACATTTGTGGGCATTGACTATTTTGGCCCACTGTATGTCAACGTAGCGAGAAGAAAAGAAAAGCGATGGGGCGTACTTTTCACATGTCTTACGGTGCGGACTATATATATAGAAATAGCTTACAGCTTAGATACAAGTTCATGCATAATGTGCCTAAATAACTTCATCGCACGCAGAGGAACTCCACGAGAAATATTTACTGATAACGGGACAAATTTCAAGGCAACAGCAAAAATTGTTGCACCTGAAGCAAAAAATATGAAGCTGAAGGAGGTAATCAGCAGATTCGATTTTATAAAGTGGCACTTTAATCCACCCGCAGCCCCGCATATGGGCGGAGCATGGGAGGGACTTGTTCGCTCAGTAAAAACTACTCTCCACAACATTTGCCCAAACATGAATTTCAATGACGAAACTCTGAGAAGTGCAATGGCCGAAGCAGAATCCATAATAAACTCTCGCCCACTAACTTTCGTTTCATTAGATTCATCTGATGATGAAGCATTAACCCCTAACCACCTACTACTGGGATCGTCATCTGGTGGCAAACCTTTGGCACATACAGAAATTGACCTCAGACTACGATGTCGACTAACTCAAGAATTCGTGAAACAGTTCTGGCGTAGGTGGATAAAGGAGTATACACCTATTCTCACAAAAAGAAGCAAATGGTTCCAGAAAACTGCACCTCTGCAGGTAGGAGATGTAGTTGTCATTATCGACGAAAATCAACCGCGTCGTTGCTGGCCCAAGGGCAAAATAATTCATACCATAATATCCAAGGACGGACAAGTACGCCAAGGCACTGTGAAAACACAGTTCGGTATTCTTCAGCGACCTTCAGCTAAAATAGCCAAGTTAGAAGTCGGCAATAACAAGGAGTAAACTCATCATAGCCTCGTTACGGGGTGGAGAATGTTGCCGCCGTTTATCTCCGCACATTATACCCTTATATTAATTTGTATCATTACACACATTTCATTGCTATACTTCTCTTAAAACTTATTAAAATAGTCTCAACTTAGTTACTTCACATTCATACATATGCACGTGCGTGAGCATATATTTATGCGTGAATGTATTATGTACCTTTGTCCGAATCTACCTGTATTCACATATGTACCGTATTTCTGATGTAAAACGAATTAATCGTATGATTTGTTAAGAAACAAATTAAAAGGAATAAATAAAAGAAACGGTTTACTTATGTATCACGTAGATCTTAAATATTTCGCGCTGGCATAAGTTTTTCTTGACGGCAGTTGGTTTTTGAAGACGAATCAAACAAATTGTTTTAAAGCGCTATATATTCTCTACCGCAAATTGTAAAATATATTCAATAAATTAAATTGATTACATTGCACAAGAGGTGCTATTAAATATTTGTTTAATTTCGAACCGGCTTATTTCTTAAACCGTGCGCCAACAGGAGTCTATCAGAAAGATGGGGGACCACGAAAGCATCAACGGGAGTCTCGACATTGTTATATAAAGGTGAGCCCAACACAAAAGAAAATTTACGATGCACTTTAACCGAAATAGTATTGTTTAAGCCTGATAGGATGGGAGTCTATCAGAAAAATGTGCGACCACGAGAGCATCAACTGGAATCTCGATATTGTTATATAAAGTTGAGTTCAACACAAAAGAACATTTACGAAGCACTTTAGCCGAAATAGTATTGTTTAAGCCTGAAGTCTATGTGTACGTGCGCTCCGAAGGTAGCTTCAGAATATTGAAGATACGTTCTGAAATATATGTACCCTCTGGACCAGAATCTATCAAGGCAAGTGCCTGATATAATTCGCCGGAATGGAAAACATTAACCCATGCAGTTCCTAATAAGACGCCTTTCGAATTCGCCGTAAAACAATATTGCACTCTATCGAACTCTTAAGTTTTAGTGGACTGTAAAAAAATAAGGTTTGGGCGAAGGTTAGAGACTGAGTTGAGATTCAGAATGGAGCTATGAGGTTCCTTTCAACCTTTAAAAATAAATAAGACTCATTTGATTCTTTATGCAAAAGACTATTGTGCCCTTTTTGGCATTTGAAACAATAGTTTTTGCTGGTACAATTTCAAACAGTATGAGTTTTTGAGAAACAATTTAGGCATAGGCCTTCATCTTTGATTTTTTTGAGTCTCTGCGGGTGACTGATTTTGAGAAAATTAGGGCAAAGGCGAATAGTATGACACTCACTTGCACACAATTGGCACATAGGACCAGAAATCTTTGTCTGAAAACTATCGACCTTTTTGTTAGAATCTGAAGGTGAGTTGTGTTTTAATTTCGCACTAGAATTATTTGCATTATTGGAGCCACGGATTTCAGACACAGATTCTAAAGTTCTATAACGATAATTTCAAAATAACTTTAACTTGTTTAAAAAACACATTGTTGAATTCCTAAAAGTTAATGTATGATTTAATAAAAGAAAAATGTCTAATCATAATATACATTAAATTGAAATTGAAATATAATATAAATTGTATGACTTTTGTAAAAAGTATTTATAATACTAATGAAGATAATAATAATATAACCTTTTAATCGGACTAATTATGCTCGTAATGCCACTCTAACACGTGCTTTTGCTCATCTTAATAAAATCAATGTTAACTTACAAAAACGGCATAATTCTTTTATTGAATTCATTATGGACAAAATGCAGTTTAAGCTTTTTATTTCTATTCTAATAACATAATTACTATAATTTTTAATGTGAACTCTTCGTTTGTTTTTTGTTATGTATTTTGTAAAACATAATTTTGTTAATTCAACATTTGTTTTATAACCACTCGTTTTTAAGTTCTCATGTTAGTCATAGTCTGGAAGGTTTTTGTGACCATAGACTGAAACATTTAAAATAAAATAAACCAACCTCTAAAAAACAACATAATTAAAGTTTTTTTTGCAATTTTGTTAAGCAAATGATATATTTTTATGTCAAAGAAGCTTCAACACATTAAACTTTGCCCCATAAAACCCAAACAATTAATTTTTGTACCCCGCCCCCTTTAGTGGGCGTTAATATATGCCAAAATATTGGAAAAATTTAACAAATTGTTTTACTTAAGCCTACATTCCTTAAAAATTGCATTTTTAAGCTTTAATGACGAAACTGAGACGTAACCTGATACTCCTCTGCCTTACTCGCTCCTCCCCCTTTGATTCTATATGACCCTATCAAAAAATATTAAAAATTAATTTTACATGAATTTTTAGAGTTTTATGGCAAAGGTGAAAGGTCTCCCCCACGGCCCTTTCCAGAGAGACCCCGACAAAATACAGTTTTAATACCTTCCAAAAAGAATTGGAACCCATCATGGTACAATTATCAGGTATATGCAAAGCGGATTCATTACAACAAAGCAACTTTTTTGTGAAACACAATGTCAAATACAAGGCGAACTATTTAATTCGCCTTTGCTAAATAAAATAAAATTGTATGTGAACAAAATTAGTTTTATTCATTGTTGTGATAAAAATTATATTTCAAAATAAAAAAAATATATGGAAATAAGGTGCATGTCCACAAGATAAATAAAAGTAGATGCCCCAATGGAGGACAACGACAATAATGAAGAACATCAATTAGTTGTTGAAAATCCCACTTTGGATTTGGAAGTCTACGCAAATTCTTTGTGGGCTTGGCCCGCTTGTATCGGCTAATTTTTGTGTCTGATGTGTGTCCTTCGTTGCGCTTAAAAAATAGCTATAAATTATGACATGACCACTTACAATGTGACCATGTATCAAGTGTAGCATAAAAAGCTCAATGATGTGTATGTCAGCAGTACTGCTGTTGGCCCTGGTGGTGGTGGAAATGGCGGCGCAGCCGGCGGAGGTGCCGGTTTGCCGGATATAGCTGCACAGCCGGGTTTGGCCGCCCACGCCCTTGAATTATCGGTATTCGATCAAAACTTTTTAAAATTTGTATTAAAAGAAATTTGCAATTTTAGAGCATACCACGTGAATCAGAAAATCATGTCACCGACTTGGGCGTAGCGGCTGGTTCGAGTACTCCTACAACAGCTAGAATTTAATGTTATTTATATGTTCTTCGTTCGCTTCTACTTAAAGATCCTGAGGATATTGTTTGAAAACATTTTCATTAAATATTTGCATACAAATTTATTTTCATTGTGAATTCTAACTCTAGTAATTTAAAACAAAAAATCCCATTTTTGAAAAAAAGAAAATCATTTGCATTTTAGTGTCTTTGGAAAATAGGTCTTCTAAATTAGTAAGTCTGATATCATATGAAGTCTTCACTTTGTTTTGCGGATGTGTTCATTCATGCTTTGAAATAATATGTATATATTTGATCATTTTTTTATGCAAAAATTCAACTCCTTTGTGAAAGCTACGATTGTTAAACTTTTATTTTAAAAATTTCAAACAACCAAAACAGTTAGTAAAAAGAAAACATAAAATTGCAGCGAATTTAACAAATTTTGACAGTCTGTTCACTATTACCTGTGCTGATGCATATACCTGTTTATTGTACCATGGAACCCATAAAGTATATATATCAAGGCAGATTAAAGGTAAATCTGTCTTGATATATATTCTTGATCAGTGATAAAGTCTAGCATAGGGTGTACACCTAACATAATATGTAAGATAAGAGCGTCAAATTCAATCGCAGAGCGAATTATGTTACGTGTAGACTTTAAATTAGTGTTATCTCAATCTTATAATATATCTTATGAGATGAAAAAGTCGCCATTGAAAGTCTATAGTTGTGTGAATGATTGTTTTACAATTGATACACAATTATTTTACAATTTAATTCACTCTGCAAACAATTAGAAAAACACCAATAATTTTATAAAGCGATTTCTTGACAAATTACAAACACTCCCACCACGGCTGTCAATGAATTATGAATTCTTATAAGATTAATAGAAATATTAATAGTATTCCCCTTGGCAAAAATTAAGATTAAGATGAAGAAATCCGGGGGCTAATTCTGGCATACATATACGAGCGAGTTTTCTGTCGAATGTTCGATATTTTTAACTTTTGGGACTCTATTACTCGTAATCGAGTAACATGTATCGAAATTTCTAGTGGCACTCGATATCGAGCTGTCATTCGAATGCAACCGTTCGAGTTTTTACTCGTTAGTAAAAAGTCATTCGATTTGAAATTTCTTACAAAAAATTTAACAAAAAAGAAAGTTAGTAAATTAAAAACAAACCAAAAAATGGTGTTTAGTATTGCAGCTCAAACACAAAACTATGCTTATTCTGATGTGATTTTTGAAAATAATTTGTAATTTACAAACTATGAATTCTCAGATGGTTTTCAGAAGTATGTGCATAAAAGGGCTATTAGACACGCATACTTGTCTGCAGACATGTGTGATGGCATACTTTGTGTTTTGCTATTACACTATCGAACACTGACGGCATACTTCAGTACAAAGAAATTTTTGAAGCGAAAGCATGGCAATGAATCGGAAAGTTTAACGGCTATGGTTATCAATGAAATACTATTACAATCTATTTTTATTAATTTTCCTTTTAATTTATTGTATCCCATAATTTTTCATTGCTTATTGTGTTATAATATGATTTTATTTGGCACAATTACGGCAGGCTTTTATATTGTTTAATGAATTTTTTTTTACAACTTTCCGATTAGCACACATCGGCGTCAACAAGCGATCTGAATTTTTATATGAAGTACGACAGACACGCTATTAGACGAGTATGTTGGTATGCGACAGACATCAGAAAATCAAAATTTTTTGAAAACCAACATACATGTCGGACGTACTCGACATACATGCTATTAGACAGTGAGATTTGGTATGCCATCACACATGTCTGCAGACATAAACCAACATACATGTCGGACGTACTCGACATACATGCTATTAGACAGTGAGATTTGGTATGCCATCACACATGTCTGCAGACATGTATGCGTGTCTAATAGCCCTTTAAGATAAGAGGTTTTTAACTTTTCGAAACTGTGGTTAGTCTACTGATGATTTGATAAAGCACCAATGAAATGCATATAGATATTGCTTGACCACCAACGAATAAATTTCATTCATTTTAAATTTTCTTACGAAATATTTGAAGAGTATTTAAGATTTAACTCGGTCGAATACAACGGTTTTACTTGTTTAATGCCCGTAATTTCAACAAATAGATATCTATCACTGTCAAGTTATCAACCGCGTATTTAAAATTTCGCAATTTTAACTCGTCGGTAGCGTTACCGACCAGATAAACCGTGGTTTATTTTACCCCGACCATTTCAGCTAGTTAATCGTCAGGTAACATTTTTTTGTCAAATAGTGTTAGTTTCATAAAAAGATAAAATAAAATTAAAATAACAAAATATGATTTCGGAACTTCAAGAACTAAGAACCTTAAGGAATATGATTAGAGGAAATGCCCAAAGAAGAACACACAAATTCAGAGAAAGAATCGACCACTTTCAAATTTGGAATGACTTGGAATTTATACGAAGATTTCGCCTTTCCAAGAAAAGTGCAACAATGATATTAGAAAAAATTGGATCAAAACTATCACATAGAGTAGCAAAGTAAGTTTTAGGAAGCATAACCTAATTTAAAATGATTATTGCAATTTATTTATTTCTTCTTTAGGAAAACTAATGTTTCACCAAGCCTTCAATTGTTAATTGCCCTAAGATTTTACGCTTCTGGAAGTTTTCAACTAGTTGTAACAGATTTTGGAGGCATTCACCAAACTACCGCAAGTAAAATTATTCGAAAAGTTTCTGCAGCTATAAATTCATTGTATGATTTATATATAAAACATCCATCAACAGAGAAAGAAATTTTGAATACACAATCGCAATTCTATAAAATTGCAAAATTTCCAAGATGCGTTGGTGCTTTGGACTGCACTCATGTTAAAATTATGTCACCAGGTAATTTAATTTTGAATTTCAGTCATCCACACATAAAGATTTTTTATCATTACATATAGGAGGAGAATATGCAGAAATCTTTCGTAATAGAAAAGGATATTTTTCTTTGAATGTCCAAGCTGTGTGTGATGCAGATTTGTTCTTTATAGATGTTGTCACTCGATGGCCTGGGTCAACTCACGACAGTACAATATTTAACAATAGCAGACTAAAGTACATCTTCGAGTCCGGATCTAGAAAGGACCAACTCATGCTTGGAGACGGGGGGTACGCTGGATACAGTTCATCAATGTATCTAATGACACCACTGGACAACCCTAAAACAAATGCAGAAAAATTGTATAACGAATCTCAGATTCGTACTCGGAATACTATTGAAAGGTGTTTCAATAGGTTATGGAAAAAATAACTGAAAAAATTGGTTCTTGGTGATCCAGAAATTTGTAGTTCTGCCATAAATATTATGAAAGATTATTACATTTTTGGTCTTTAAAAGCCATTATGATAGATTTATATTCTTATTGGATTTTTATAACCATTATAAAAGATTTTTATGTTTTCTGTCTTCGATAACCACACTAAAGTTCGCAGATCTTGAAATATTTTTATAAAATTTTGCACATTAACTTATATGAGTCCTTATAAACCAACTATATTTCCAAAAATAAATACGAATATGGAAGACCGACAAAAATCTTACTTAATGGTTGCGGTAGACAAAAAGGAAATCATTTCTTAATTTTTATGGAAGCCCAAAAACCACACAATAAACTATAATGGTTATCAAAGATCAAAAAAATGGTTATTTGTAACTATTATTCAGAGAGCATAATTTGCTCTCCTTTGAAATAATATAAATATCTGTGTAGGGGGAAACGTACTATTGTATATATCATAATATTTTATAATTTTCTTGCAACTGTGCAGTAAACATCTTCATTTACTATAATAGTACAGTGTGTTTTATATAAAGTTTTTTATTATTTATATATATTTGTTTAAAGCGATTGTTTAAAAATTACCTTTGACGTCTATTTCAATACACAAACTTCTTTTCTTGTGTCTACATGTGTGTATGTGTACGTTTTCTGACAGTTCATATCATGATATTGTTTTCTAAATATATATTATGAAAACAATATTATATTTGATATAATACTAATATTGCAGTCCAATATGACTGGTTCTCTCTGCTATGAAATTTGACGTTTGCTGATAGAAATATATATGATATTATATAGACGCTATGTAACACTGCGACCACACGAGCAACATTTCGTGTCTTGATACAAGCAATAACGCCGGCAGAAACGCGACGTCAATTGCCAATGTTCTTGCTTGCATATCTTGGTAGCGAACACGTACAAATCTTAAAACATTATAAACAGTGTTGTTTTCTTCTAAGACAATCAAATGACAATTCAATTTGACAGCATGTGTTAAAAGATTATTGCTCGGCAATGTATTATAACATTTGTTGCCGAATATGTGTTCTAACATATATTCATACGGTCCACACGTTAATATCTTGTGTCGGCAATCAAATTTGACGGTTGCCACGGCAATAATTGCCAAACTTATTGCTCGTGTGGACGGGTAGTAATGCAGACCAGCAGTAATGTTAATAGCACAATATTTTTGTGGCAGCTCTATGAAGATACTTGTTTTTTGTATTCTGGCAGCATCGACTTTCTTTCAATCTGGCATTTCCAATCACTCGCTACATTTTGCCACAATTTCCCTTCCTTAAATTACCTTTTTAAAAGTTTGATTCGAAAATGTTTTACTTAAGGATGTTCCCAGGGCGAACCAATTCCTATGATTTCTATTTTATAGCTTGCATTGATTTAAATTAACAATTAAGGGAAAGTATAAAGACGAATATTATGTAAAATGTTGATATAATCGGATGATTCATTTATACAAGTATGTATTTGCATGTGTACACATTGTAAGATGTACATAACTATGGTTTATATACATACGTGTACCCATGAAATAATTCGTGTTCTTGGCGGTAATTTTAATTAAACAATCAAATATCTAAACTTTGCCGCGAAAAGAAAAAAATTGCCAGAGTGAGGTTATGTGTCCAGTTCTGGCTATGGATGTTTTATGTGCATACATATATGAAAATATTAACCAGCGCTACTCAGTATGCATATTTATTTCAAGATCGTGGTTTGTTGCAAATATGTTTTATATATTTTTATTTCGTATCATATTGCACAATCCCCGGCCTGTGAATAAAGTGCTGTGGTCATCGTGCTAGTTAATTATCTACTTGCATATACAAATATATTGTATTGGACAGATAACGTTTACATTGTTAAGCCACGAATTTGGTAAGAGAGTCTTAAGGCTCATTTAGCCGAACGTTGAAATCGTAAATCTGAGCTAAATGTAAATTTTAGGTAAATGTAAATGTTGCTACATTTATAGAATGTTTAAACATCAGAAACACCGATATACACAGCTAATAGTATAATGATTCATTCCTTGGCATTAGTTTAATAACATGGGAACATTTTTTTCCATATTACAATATACATGTTTTGCAAAATGTTTATATATGTATACGTACGAACGAGTGTTTAGTACATCTGAAACGAACAACCACATACAGACATGCGATATTTCATTGAGAATAAAATATATATTTAGAAAGATAAACATATAAGTGCGTATATCATGTCCTTATACATATATATCAACTAAACCAAGGCGAATTCATACATATCAAAAGAGAAATAAGTACCAAATGAGGTCTTTTGTGCCCCAATTTAATTCAACATACATACATCCCATCACTGTCTACAACTGTCACGTAAGACTATGTCCACACGATGAAACATTTGCTGCAGAAACATTTATTAATTCCCTTTTGAAGCTGCATTCGTAACCACACGGTTGAAACATTTGTTTTGCAGCATACATATATGCAGAAGCGGATGGCGTGCTCAAAAAATGTTTCATGGACATAAAACACCGTACCCTTTTCCACTCGTCTTTCCCCCTCATCAACAATAACAGTTGGGTAGTTCATGACCGAACTAGTTCAATTGAACTACTCACACAACTGAACTAAGGGCGTGTTTTTGAGTTGCGGATTAAGTTTAAACTTAGTTTAACGTATTATGCAACTCTGATTTTTTCGGCGAAATGTGATATTTTTTGTTATTATTTGATAAAGATCAACATTTTAAGCATAATTAAGCTCTTGCGTTAAAATTGTATATACAAACTTGGTAATGACCGCACAAATCTGTTTTCAGATTAACTAAACCTAGTTTAACTGAGATCTCAAAAACCCAGCCTAAGTGAGCTGCTCATATCAACGAGCTCTTTTCAGCTCCTTAGTTCATGTTTCTTTTACGCTCATATTTCTTTTTCGTTCATGTTTCTTTTCAGCTCATAATAGCACAAGAAGCAGATAAGATTTTGTAATACTATGTTCACACGGACAGAAATTACCGGGGTTCGCGCTCCAAAAACGGTTGAAACATCATGGTTCACCATATAAAAATTTGAGAGCGAAACATCATGTTTCATTATGAAACTTGCTGCGAAACACTATAAATTTACTATCATCTCCAATTTTGATAACAAATTATCGCAAGTTTATCTGAACTAGCTCTCACAAAATATATAAACAAAGAAAAAGAGAAAATTAATGTGTGCAAAAATGTATATAAAAATATTAAATTAAAAAAAGGCGTATATGTACATATTAAAATAAAAATGGAAAAAAAGAAATAGTGAAGCGTATTTTAAAGTACAAAAGGATATATATGTAAACATCAAAATGAAACAAGAACCATCGTCTGAACACCAGGGTTCACAATCGTGTTTCAGAGAGCGAAACAAGTGTTTCACTTTGCCGTGTGAACATAGTATAATATATAAATTGTTAATTTTTTTATCGGGCTTAAGTTCGAATCTTGCATGACTGCAAATTATTTTTTGGTATAATATACCCTACAAGGCGTAACTAACAGGCGAATTCATTAGAACAGCAGTTCGACTTTTTTAGACGTTAAAGGTGATGAAATTAAAGAGTTTGCTGTGCGTCCCAACTTTTTTTTGGCAACTAATAAAGGATTTATCCACCTAATTTTCTATTGTTGCAAATCTGCGTGTACCTGTTATATAAAACAGAGTTCATGAGTATAACAACATCACCTATTCACAACAGCAGTCATATGTTCGTTCAAATATAAAATAGGTGCACCTTGCACATGGATTAGAAAACAAATTGTGTGGGCATTAGCTGTTGTGCATATGCCAGTATACTGATCCTTGCACATCCAATGAGCTATTGAACTAACTGAACTAAAAGAGCGTCCTAGTTCAGTAAAGTGAGCTGAGCTGAAAAGCACAACTCTAATCAACAAACACAATGTTTCTGCAGCAAATGTTTCACCGTGTGGACATAGTCTTACGTGACAAATTCTATTTCAAGGCAAATTCATAACAGGTAGCCTCGACAGCTGTTTTAAGAATTCTTTGCTACTGTGCTCTGATCATCTTCGACTGTCAAAGTATATTTACTAGTCTTCTTCTTTCCTTGAAGAAAAATTTTAATTTCTGACTAGAAGAATAAAAGTGTGTGTATTATAGTATTTGCATAAAAATATTAATTCTGCAGGAGTTGTTGAATAAGAAACTTTTCCTTAAGAGATAACTTCAGTTTGTTTTGGTTATTTAAATTACTCGTAACAGTAATTTTTATTTTCTTTGAATTTTCCTTAGTTTTAAATTTAGCTCTTAATTTAAACATTTTTCTAATAACATATTTATTTTTCAATCACTATCAGTAGATTATAGTGGCTCTAGTTCTTCTGTAAAGTGAGCTTAATTGCATAATCTTTTGTTTGTAAATAGAAATGTGTGGCGTTTTTATTATTTTATAAATAATTTAGCTTCGAATCTTTCTTGGGCACGTAGAAGATCTTTCTTGATTTCAATGAAGACCACTTGTGCCTCTTAATGTAATAAGAAATGATGGTCAAGAATGTCATGATACCTATAACTTTAATAATCATATTCTTGTGAACATCATGTTCTGGCTCTGAGGTCCATTTAAGAAAAGCAGCTACATCCTTGGCCAATTGACTTTGAGTAGGTGGGGTGCCATCTTGATATTCAATAAACTTAAGACAAATGAAATGGTAACTACAATATTGGTTTATTATGAAATATTACTAACCTCATTGTACAGCACTTGGGCCATACCAATTGTACCACCTGCGAAATAGGGGTTAAAATATTGACCTTCAAGCAGTTGTACACCAGCTGGTGCGTCAAAGTACCCGATAAGTAAGGAGAAGATGTAGTCTTCCCCACCTTTACGGGCTGAAACAATGTAACTTAAGTCAGGTGGATAGGCACCATTATTAGCAGCATTGGCAGCCTCTTCGTTGGGGTACGGAGAGGGGAAGTAATCCGACAATTTACCGGCACGATCAAAATATCTACCAGTATCATCTGGACCGTCACGAACCTGGTAAATAAGCAACAGTTCAAATTTTTTAAATACTTATATATGAACATACGCTATTTTTACCATAATTCCCTCAGCTTCGGCTTCAGTATGGGTTACACCAATTAGATTGTGGTAGGCAATATATTTCATAGAGTGGCAGGCACCTTCTCAAATGTGGTGTATCGTCTTGCGTAACAAATGTAATCGATTTTCCCGGTCTTTCTGCTCTTGTAACTCCTGATATTAATTTAAACGTTTGCGCATCAGTAATCATTAGAACCTCTCTAAGGCCCTCAGTAGAATCATTGTATCCCATATCTTGCTTAGTGTCGTATTCCTCGGATTTAACAGCCTCCTGAGTGCTTTGCTGGAGGAAAAACGACATTTTCTAATTAATTCACTATTCATGTTAAGAACTACTACCTTTTTTCGTTCTGCTAGTAAACTTTACGCCTCTTGTCAGTTGCCTAAAAAAGTTGTAAGCAAAGCGCTATGAGCATCTATTTTTAATTAATGGATAATATTTTAAATAAAAATTAATAATTTTTTAGCACGTGCTGATGTGATAAAATATAAGCAACTCTATGCATTCACAAATGTCAAAATACTAATTTGATATACGAAACTGTTTGACAGTCCAAGAAGATCCATATTAATTCGCTTTCGCCGCGAGTCTACCTTATATTGATATACCTTGTCTATTTTCTGCAGGTTCGAACGTTACGGCAACATTTTATTAACATTTCGATTAAGGCTGGTTGTCGCATACAGCTGAAACTAAAACTGAAACTGAATTTTTTTAAGTTTCAGTTCTTACTTTTTCAGTTCTAAAACAGCAACTGAATGTTGCGTGGGTTGCAACATACAGCTGAAACTGAATCAAAGCAAATGTAATTTGTCGGCTTTGTTTACGTTTTTTTTCAACTATTTATACGCGCTATTTAAATTTTACAAAAAAATGCATGGTGAATATTCATTCAAACAAAATAAAGTGATAGTTTTCAAATTTGACATGTCAAAAATTACATTTCAGTCGGACAGCGACTGAAAATAAGTCAAAAGTACTTTTTTTCAGTTCGGTTGCTAATGTACTGGATTCAGTTCCTGTCAACAGCAACTGAAAAATCGGATTCAGCTGCTAAATTCAGTTGCTATTAAGTTTCAGTCGCAAACGTATGGAATTCAGTTTGAGTTTCAGTTTCAGCTGTATGCGACAACCAGCCTTTACACATGCATGTAGTTTCATGCCATTGTTGTATACGTATTATCAATGAAAAATTATTCGAAATAGTCGAATCTCATGCAATTTGTTTTTCTATCTACACATGCCATTGTTAGTTCATTTTCAAAATGTCGTCGAAGCGTAAACTTCGATCTTGATTCCATTTCAACTTTTTGTTTTGTTTGTTAGGTAGAGTTATCGAGTTCGCCATATAGGCGCATTTTTGGGGAAAAGGTTGGCATATATTATTATTAATTTAATAATGTGAGTGCTCTTTAATTAACAAACTTGATATTTTTTATGCGAATTTCAAGAAATACTGCATAATAATACATTAAATAAGTTAAAACTTTAATTAAAATTTTACTGTAATCCAGAAAGTTTGCATTAAATTTTTGGCAGGGTAAAATTGATTATCGTTTTGACATTTAGCGGCATGCAAGTGCCAAATTTTTACTCGCATGCTGCCACTAGAAAAAATGTATGTGTATTAGTAAAAAGTTGTAACTGTATTGAATTTTTCGAACTCCCAGTGGCATGTGTAAACGCTAAGTAAAGTCATGTAAGCGTTCTCACAACTTGCCATATAACAGTTTGGATCAGCTGACACATTTAACTAACATTTACGATTTCAACGTTCGGCTAAATGAGCCTTTACACACGGCTGTAATATAAAGCTGGAAGTACATAACACGCGTTCTATGCGTTTCATACTTCAGACGCGTTTTTCAACTCAAGTTACATGCAAAGCGTTTTATGCGTCAATGTTTATGTTTTGATCAGCTGTAGTGTAATATTCACAAAACTTAATTTTGCTAAAATGTTAAATTATATTTCTGTACAATAGCAATCTTTTGTTGTATAGAAATTCGTAATTTTTAACGGCATTAATTAACTTCTCATCCATTGCACTTTAATATTATTATCTGTGTTTAACCTATCTTATTTAATATATTGCAAAATTAATAAACATAACAGAGATGGTACTTATTACGTAAAATAAATCGATAAATTATATGAATATTTGTTCGCAGAAACAATTGTGATAAAATAACTATTTCAATGCATTTCACTCTTGAAAATATTATCTAGTAATCTTTATTGCGACATTGCTTTCTTATTTAAAACGTTTTATTATAATAAAAATGAACAAATAATAATCCACAACAGAAACATATTAATCGATAACATTGAAAATGTAATATAATTTGTCATCCCTGGCTATCAAAAACAGCTGACATTTTTTCAAGACGCGCGACGCGCGTACAAAAGTAGATCTACTTTACGCGTCAAGCGTTCTACGCGTTTTTCCATGCACTAGTTTTACAACTGCACTAGTTCTACTTTTTTGACAGACGCTTATAACGCGTGCTATGTACTTCCAGCTTAAATGCGCAATCATGGTACAATAAACAGTTATATGCATCAGCACAGGTTATAGTGAACAGATTGTCAAAATTTGTTAAATTCGCCGCAATTTTATGTTTTCTTTTTTTCTGTTTTGGTTGTTTGAAATTTTTAAAATAAAAAAATAAATGATAAAATATATATTATTTCAAAGCATGAACACATTCGCAAAACAAAGTGAAGCCTTCAAATGATATCAGACTTACTAATATAGAAGACCTATTTTCCAAAGACACTAAAATGCAAATGATTTTTTTTTTCAAAAATGGGATTTTTTTTTTAAATTGCTAGAGTTAGAATTTACAATAAAAATAAATTTGTGTGCAAATATTTAATGAAAATGTTTTCAAACAATATCCTCAGGATCTGTAAGTAGAAGCGAACGAAGAACATATAAATAACGTTAAATTCTAGCTGTTGTAGGAGTACTTGAGCCAGCCGCTACGCACAAGTCGGTGATATGATTTCCTGATTCACGTGGTATACTCTAAAATTACAAATTTCAATAAAAATTATTAGCTAATTATGAATGCTTTACCAACCTTAACGTGTATATTACTTTTGAATATGGCTGCTCTTAAAACCAACATGCGAGAACGTTTTTGATATTTCTTGCCCATGGAAATAGCTCGTTCGAAAGTACTACTGCGTTGATCAGTCTCCTCTGCATACAATATTTAATTGTGCGAGTCAATACGAGCCTGAATTTATCCTAAAATCAACTGCATCACCTCGTTCTCCAAAGCCTCAACAGTACGATTGAAGGCGGTAGCCATTTTACGCATGTCGGCAGATAGATAGGGACTAAAGTACTGAATCAGTGTACGATATCTAATCTTTGTATACAAATTATTAACATGTGGGGCAATATACATATCTATCTCTCAGTTGTGGTTCTAACTCTAGGAATAGCTTAAATGAGCTTGAGGAGGTTACATTTTTTTGCATTTCCTGGCGATCGAATGTGGCGAGAGCACAAAGTCCTTCGTACATAGTGACATTATTGGGTTTAATCATTTAATTGTACCATGTTACTTTCAAGGCATATTAAAAGGTTAATCTGCCTTGGTTACTTTCTAGTCAAGGCAAATTCATAGATGGAAATTTTTTACACAAACAAAATACATGTATTTTCTGCATGGTTGCAAAATGAGTTCACCTAGTAGTGAATTCGCCTTGATAGACAAGTATATCTTGTGTGTAGTAGTTTGTTTTATTTCTGTGGTTAAGACAACAAAACTAAAATGAGTTCTTGGAGTCCTGAATTTGATATATCGGTTTCGGATTCCGAAGAGGAATGCGATTACATATTAAAAAATTTTAAAGGTCGAGAATGCATAATTTTTATCATCGATGCCAATTTGTATAAAAATCCTGAACTTTTGGAAAGTTCACTTCTTATATTACGAAGCGCATTTTTATCGGGTCTTTTAGTAAATGATAAAGATTTAATAGGTTTGATATTTATAAATACTAAACATTCGCCAGAACCATGGGAGATTAACTGCTTAGAAGACATTTTTCTACCGGATAAGTGTGCCATAATATTACCACCGCGGCAACTAAATACTTCTATTGTAAAAAATTTTCTCAGATTAGTTGAGACGGCGCCAGCTCAATTTGGAGAAATATATGGGGTGTTGCCTAATGACGTTACCTGTAACTTTTCGCATGTACTCCGGCTCTGTATGGATTTAGTTCAGCAATGTACACACTTAGTTAATAACACTTCAATCGTGTATTTAACAGATAGCGAGAGTCCACATCCTATAAATTCTGAGTGTTACAGACAAGTTTTGCAAAAGGCATCTGATCTAAAAAACAAAGATGTTGAATTTCATCTCATTCCCATGATAGATGATTTTAACTATGGTGTTTTTTATAAAGAGTTCATTTCTCTTATTCAGGATATTGATATCGACTGCTTTCAGCCAACTAATCCAAAAAGATTAAGAGAGATGTTGGCGAATCGAAAGTTTAAGCAGCATTATGTACGAAGATCATTGGGACATTTTAATTTTTCATTGGGTGCTAATACGACGCTTTCAGTTCAATATTTTAACTACTACCAAAAGGCAAAAAAGCCTGTCAAATTGTTGTTGCAGCGTACTGATAATGCCATAGTTCGCAAACATCGTATAACTCAAGTTCGAAAGACCGATTTAGGATTTGAAACATCCAATGAAATAAAAGACGTAAATATTAAAAATGCTTGGTACGAAATAAATTTGGGCTCCGTTAACATGCGACTAAGTTATGAACAAGTTAATAGAATTCGTAATATTCACCCACCTGGAATGGTTTTGTTGGGTTTTAAACCAATGGTCTATTTAAAAACTACAATATATTCGAAAGCAGCAAATTTCATGTACCCTGATGATTCACATATCGTGGGTTCTAAGCGTTTATTTCGCGCTCTTTGGGAAAAATGTACTGAAAAGCAAAAAATTGCGGTATGTCTATTTATGTGTAAGAGAAAGTCAATGCCTCGTTACGTAGCATTAATACCTATCGAAAATGTTGGCCCATTCAAAGATACATTTGTTATAGCAAACAATGGTTTTAAAATTGTGTATTTATCGTGTTATTCTCATATCCGACATTTCAATTTGAACGATTGGAATTCGGTTGGTAACCAAGCAGACGATGAAGAACTAAAGATTTGTGAAAAATTGATGAAAAAGTTCAGGTTAGATTATAAATCTGACATTTTGTGTGATCCAACTTCAGATCAATTGCAATCAAAGCTCCTCAGTTTAGCTTTCAATGTTAATTACGAAACAATGGGTAGTCAATATTTTCCTGATCTTGAGAAACAAAATTTACGCGCTAGTACCATATTAACAACTTTTAAACAAATATTTGGAGAAGAAAATTATGTTCAGAAACGATGCTTAGATAATTCCAGTACAAGTAGTGGGAAAAAAATTAAAATGGATGTCGATATCAGTAACAAAGACTGCGTCATGGAAATGATTAAATCGAAGAATTTAAATTCTTGTTCAAAAGATCAATTAATGCAAATTCTAAATGAGTATTTAAATATGAAAGTTTCTAAAAGTAAAAAGAAGCAGGAATTATTGGACCTGATATATAGTATATAAGTATAAATGTATCTCTAAATCACTATGAATTATAAATAAATATTTTCGAAATAAGTCGTTGGTGCTAATTTTTTATATATGTATGTGAGTATATACTGCTTACCATTTAAAAAAAGATTAAATAAATAAAATGCTTCAAAACGCAAAGTGGGTGGTCACAAATGGAGAAAAATACAACTCTTAATTTGATGCAAAAAGTATTGTCGAAATCTGCTTTCAACATATTTTCCAACATATGTATATCCATCATATAAGATGCAAAAAAGAAAAATATTAGTGCAAACAATCCCTCAGATGAAAGACCTTAAGAGGTTAAGACGAAATACATTATTTGTGTAAGAAAAAATACTTGACTTTCAAATACGACCTGTGTGAAGTTAAATTTCGAAATATGGAACCCTAGGCAAAAACCAAGTACGTTAACAGAGCTCTGTTAGCATGTTAACATACCGCAGTTAAGCACGAACATTTTAAAAATGGGTGACATGTGGGCGACTAGAAATTGTTTTATTTTGTAGCTCTTGTGGTCCTCTATGACGTCCAATGGCCATAATCCTTAACAGTTGGATTTTTAATAGATAAATTTGGATTTTAGATCTATATTTCCATATTTAACTTCACACTGGTTCAAATACGTAACATTCAATTTGCGATATCAGCATCTGCCTATTTCTAGTGGACCTAGCAAAAGTAAACATTTTATGCAAGGAGTGTGGTTGACCTCTTTTCCCAATGCCGTAGAACAAAATTAAAGTACGAAAATTTAGAGATTGCTTAAAGAAACATCCTAGGAATTTTCTAACAAATTCATTAACATGTTCACACCAACGCACAGTGGTTCAGCTTCATGTGATTGGTGGCATTATATATAAGTAGACATCGTAGAGTCTAATATTGGGTTGTGATAAACAAATACTGTAAATATGGAAAAAATCCGAGCACAACCACGCCAACTTCCCATATAATACAAAAGTTAAAAATTAACGTAGTCACAATTGTTTGCTCATCGCAATTTTACGCCAAAGTCGTCTTTTGTACAAGATTAAATAAACACACAAGCAGTTTTCTTTAATCTACTACGAAAACCACCAACACCTTACACAATCAGTCGGAATATTAATGAATGATCTTTATGATATGAGGGGAAAATATTACATCCAACTTAGCACTCAATCTTAACACAGTACTATCTCGATAATCCGGACACCATAAATCCTGAGCATGTCCGTATGGCAGATGTTAATTTTTTTTACCTGCATACATTATGCAAAGAACCCCCTTTTTAATAAATTTTTGGTGAAGAATAAAAACTAAATCAATTTTATATTTATATCAAGTTTTTTTTATTAAAAAGACAATATAGTTCAATAAATTTGATATTTATATGTAGTGTATGAAACGAAAATTTACATATATATGTTATGCTGTAAATTCCCTTAAAGCAGCACTATTTTTTTAAATATCGAACACGGTCGATTTTTTTTTTACTCCAAATTTGTCTGCAACACATCTTACCGATTTGCCTGTGTTTAATTCATCCAATAGTCACAATTCTCTTTTATTGTTAAACTTTTATGTGATCTCTTGCTATTACTATTGTTCTAAAATATATTACTATTGTTCTACAATCTCCAGCAATATAAAGAAAGTTTTAAAAATAATATAGCTTACACTTCAAAAAGTTTTGCGAACCTACCCGTATGTCAACAAAAACACTCACTTATTAAAGCAAAATTCCACGCGTAGACGAATACTACAGTAAAGTTCCGTTATTATACAAAGAGTATAACATGAATGAAACAAAAAAATAAAATAAAAAAAATTACTGTCCCTATTATAGAGTAAAATAAGTGGTATTGTCCGGTTTATAGCAGTGGCCGGATTATAGATGTGTCCGGAAAGTCGCGTGTCTGAATTATCGGCATAGCACTGTATTTGATACTGATGTTTTGATAAACAAGCATCAATAATGAGGCTTAATGCTTTTTCTGGACTAAAGATTTTTAAAAACTGTTCATCCTTATTAAGTTTTTTTTTGCAGCTGATGAAAGAAGTTCTGCTGAATTGCTTGCGTCTCACTCGCACTAGTTAATTTCAAAGACTCAGATACCTGTATAGATTTACAGTTCTTCTGAGGAATTTTCCGTGGTTAACTACGTTGTTACTCCCTATGTGAAGACATAGGTCGTGTACAGTCAGTCACAGTAACGGAAAAGAGAATACGGTTAATAACATCGCCGACATACCCGTTGGCATCTGTGCATCAATAGAATTAGTTTTTGTGGCACGACATTTCGTGCGAATTGGTGATGGTGACAAATAGTAAATAAAATCGCTAAATATGTACAATCTTTGTTAATTTGAGTTTTATTTAAGAACTAATTAATATTGAAAAAATTATGAAAACTTACAATATCAAAGGCAACGTCGTTACAATAAAAATATATAAATAAACATTGCCTGTAGATTAATATTAAAGTGAAAATTATCATTCCAAATTCAACACTCTCCCAGAATGATTAATTTCCAAATCTTAATTAAAATAAATAAATATACATAAATTTAAATGATTTAGTTAATGATTTAAAAAAAACAAGTAAAAACGTTATATTCGACCGGGTCGAATCTTAAATACCCTCCAAATATTTAGTAAGTGAATTTGAAATGTTTAACTTGGTGGGACAGAGTTCCTTTATATAATATCGTACGTCAACGCCCACTAAAGGGGGCGGGGTTCAAAAATATACAATATCATGTTTTCCACAAACGAACGTATGGGCATTGCTAGACCGTCTTAGACTTCATCACAATTCTCTTTGGAGGCTATAAAAACTGTATTTTGGCGGGGTCGCTCTGGCAAGGGCTGTGGGGGAAACATTTCACCTTTGTCATAAAACTCTAAAAATAAATGCTTGGGATAATTATATACAAAATTAAAATTTCTTTAGATAGGGTCACTTAGCGGGCAAAGGGGGAGGAGGGGGTAGGGCAGCAACAGGCAGTCATAAAACTCTAAATATAAATGCTTGGGATGATTATATACAAAATTTAAAAAAAAAAAAATTTTTTTGGTAGGGTCATTTAGGGGGCAAAGGAAAAAGCGGGGGGGGGCGCTAGGGCAGAAATCGGCAGTCATAAAACTCTAAAGATAAATGCTTGGGATGATTATATACAAAATTTAAAAAAAAAATTTTTTTTTTGGTACGGTCATTTAGGGGGCAAAGGAAGAAGCGGGGGGGGGGGGGCTAGGGCAGAAATCGGCAGTCATAAAACTCTAAAGATAAATGCTTGGGATGATTATATACAAAATTTAAAAAAAAACATTTTTTGTTTGGTAGGGTCATTTAGGGGGCAAAGGAAGAAGCGGGGGGGGGGGGCTAGGGCAGAAATCGGCAGTCATAAAACTCTAAAGATAAATGCTTGGGATGATTATATACAAAATTAAAAAAAAAAATTTTTTTTTTTGGTAGGGTCATTTAGGGGGCGAAGGGGAAGAAGGGGGTAGGGCAGAGTAGTATCAGGTTTCGTCTCAGCTTCGTCATTAAAGCTTAAAAGTGTTATTTTTAAGGAATGTAGGCTTAAGTAAAACAATTTGTTAAATTTTTATGCTATTTTTGCCTATAATAACGCCCACTGAAGTGGGCGGGGTCAAAAAATATTTTTATTTTATTTAATGGCTCCAAGTTTAAGGCGTTGGACCGTATTTGACATAAAAATATATCATTTGCTTAACAAAATAACCAAAAAACTTTAAAAATTATGTTGTTTTTTCTGGGTTGGTTTAGTTCTTCTTAGGGGAACTTTTTTCCCTCTTGCCCGATTTAGCCCATCTTCGAACTTAACCTGCTCTAAGTCTTAAAATATATTTATGCCAAATTTCAAGAGTCTAGCTCTTCTCGTTTGGACTGAATCGTGATTTCCACAGACGGACGGACGGACATGCTCAGTTCATCTTAGATTTCATCACTGATCAAGAATATATATACTTTATGGGGTCTGAGATGGATATTTCGATGCGTTACAAACGGAATGACAAAGTGAATATACCCTCCAAATTCTTTTTTGGAGGGTATAAAAATAACAACAATCTTAAAGAAGACCAAAATGGTCTGCAAAGAACTTCATCTTCTGTGGGGTTACTGCTTTAGTTAAAACATCAGCTATCATCTCGTTTGTGGTCAGATACTTCAGTACAATTTCCTTGTCTTCGATTTTTTGTTGGATAAATTTTGCTTTGATGTCCACATGCTTTGTTCGGTTTGAATAGTTGTTGTTTAAAGCTACTTGTATAGCTCCTTTATTATCACAAAATATAGTAGAAGATAGTGCTACTGTCTTTTGCCTTTTTGTAGCCCATGCTATTGCACCCGATTGAAAAATAAAAACGTAGCCAGTTGTTGATCTACGATCGTCTACGTCTCCGGCCCAATCAGCATCACAAAAACCTTTTATTTCATCATTTGCTTGTTTTTTATATATGACACCTTTACTTATCGTTCCTTTCAGGTATCTCATTACCCTCTTAACGGCTTCCCAGTGAGGTTTTCCAGGATTCGAACTAAATCTACTTAAAAGATTTACTGCATAACATATATCTGGTCTTGAGATTTGTGCAGCAAATAACAAGCACCCTATAGCTTCCATATATGGTATCTTTGACATCTGTTTACCTTGTTCATCTGTAGGAACCATGTTTGCAGTCAACTTCTGATTGTAATCAATAGGCGTTGAAACTAGATTGCAATCATTCATACCAAATCGAACTAAAACATCTGATATATACTTTGACTGATCAATTTTTATTGCATCTTTCTTACGACTTATCTTCATACCAAGAAAAGATGATATTTCACCCACATCTTTCATTTTAAATTTAGATGCGAGTGTACTTTTCAGTGATTGGATACATGCCAGATCATTTGATAATAATAAAACGTCATCAACATATAAAGCGACGTATATTATCTGGCCTTCGGTCACTTTGTAGTAAATACACTGATCTACTTCACTTCTCACGAGTCCCATTTCAAGGAAAACTTTATTAATTGTCTGGTTCCACACTCTGCCAGATTGTTTGAGACCATAAATTGACTTCTTTAATTTACAAACTTTACTACAGCCATCATCAAACATTTCGGGTTGTTCCATGAAAACCTCTTCATTTAAAGTTCCGTTTAAATATGCGGTTACTACATCCATTTGATGTATTTTTAAATCGAATTTAACAGCCAAAGCCAATAAAAATCTAATTGACACGTATCTTACCACTGGAGCAAAAGTTTCATTAAAATCTATACCTGGACGCTGTGAGAAACCTTTTGCTACCAATCTCGCTTTCAATTTAGGTTGAGAACCATTTTCAACTTGCTTTAATTTGAAAACCCATTTGTATTTTATCGCTTTCTTTCCTTTTGGAAGTTTTGTCAACACCCATGTGTTGTTAGCAATTAGAGAATCATATTCACTCTTCATTGCAATTTTCCACTCTGTTGACTTTTCTGACAACATAACCTCTTGAACATTTGCCGGTTCCTCAGTAATAAACTGCATTGCACAAAAATTGTGAGAATGCGATGTTTTGTTTGCGATTCTTTCTGATCGTCGAACTACTTCATTCATCTTTAAATTTTTCAATTCGTAAGATCCTGGAACCCATTCATTATGAATTTGATTATTTGATGGTGATAAAGCTAATGACCAGTCTTCTGAATTATACGAAATATCACTGCTGCTTTCAGGGTCTTCAATTCGTTGATCAGATTCTTCAATTGGCAATACACTGCATCCGTTGTCAACTTGCTGCTCAAAAACTTCAGATGTCAATTCACCATAGTCATTACTCTCCCCAGAATTTAAAATTTCTTCATCACTAAACAATTCCGACCAAACATATTTATTAACCTTTTTAAGATTCACTCTCTTTTCTTCAAAAAATACTACATCATGACTTATCAAAATCTGCTCGGTTTGCGGATTAAATAATCTGTAGGCCTTGCTTTCTAAACTATATCCCACCATTATACATTCTATTGATTTTGAATCTAGCTTACGACGTTTTTCTTTTGGTATATGTACAAGAGCAGGACAACCAAAAACTTTTATAAATTTCAAATTTGGTCGCCGACCAATCCATTTTTCTTCAGGAGTACAATCTTGACCTCTACACGGTGTCCTGTTCATCAAAAAACAAGCTGTGTTCGCTGCTTCAGCCCAAAATTTTTGTTCTAAATTGCTATCAATAAGCATACATCTAACTCTCTCTATAATAGTTCGATTTATCCTCTCCGCGACACCATTTTGTTCCGGAGTATATGGGCAAGTTTTCTGATGTACAATGCCATGGTTGTTTAAGAAACTAGCAAACTTATTGTTTACATATTCCCCTCCGTTATCAGTGCGTAAAATTTTGATTTTAGTAGAGCACTGGTTTTCGACCATGTTCTTAAATTTTATAAATGTATTACATACCTCAGATTTACTTTTCAAAGGGTATACAAAAACCTTTCGGGAAAAGTCATCTACAAAAGTAACAAGGAATCTTGAACCGGAAAATGAACTCGTGTTCAATGGACCCAAAACATCTGAATGGACTAGTTGCAAAAGATGTGTTGCTCTAGTACCACTTTCTCTTGTTGGTCGTCTAGTCTGCTTTCCTTTTACACACGTAACACAATTATCTTTACTCTCCTTTCCAAAATCAATACCGACATTTGTTTCTTTTACCTTATGTAAAATTTTGTTGCAAACATGGCCCATTCTTCTATGCCATAGGTTAAAATTTTCTTTTGCTATGAAAACTTTTTCATTTCTCATCAGCATCTTGCTATCCAAACAATAAAGATCATTGAAAGCTGTAGCAGTTACAACAAGATTATTGTTTTCGTCAAAGATTTTACAAGTTTGTTCTTCAAGTACAACTTTCTTGCCGGCATCTGTCATTTGTTTTACGGATAACAAATTTGCACACAAGTTTGGTACAAATTCCACATTCTTAATTGTAATCTCCTTCTTGTTTTCACAATATATTTCCAGATCAATATCGCCAGAAGAGTCTACAGAGAGCTCACTGTTATTAGCTATAATTACCTTCTTATTTTCTATCTTCCGCTTGTTGTACATATAACTACTGGTACCCACCATATGGTTGCTTGCACCACTGTCCACATACCAACACACTGAGTTCGTTTCATTTCGGCTTTGATCCATTTCTTTATTCATACACGAATGCATACTTTTACCCGCTTTGGCAATTAATGTTATTGCTACATTTCCTCTAAATTTGTTTCCTTTTTTGTAATTATTGTAACTTCTTTTATTTCTGTTTGGACAATTTTTTAACATATGCCCAAATTCTTTACAATTGAAACATTGAATTTGTTTTTTATTCTTCTTATGGTTTTTTGAATATAATGCTGCTTCACTTTCCACTTTTTGATCGAACTTTGCGTCCTGCAGGAGAAGATTTTTAACAGCATCAACGGTTAGTTTTTCTTTTGAATTTTCAACAGCCATCACAAGGGGTTTGAAATCATCAGGTAACCCAGCCAGCATAAGTGAAGCTGTCAACTCGTCGTCAATTTTTAGACCAGCATATTTTACCTTTAATGCGATAATAACCAATTCATTGACATACTCTTGCATTGAACTAAACTTTTCCAATTTTAAATTTACTAAATGTTTCAATAGTTCAACTTTCCTTGTCAATCCTGTGTCTTCGTAGGTATTCATAAGAGCATCCCAAGCTTGTTTCGATGTTGTAGCCGTAGCTATATGACCATAATTGCTCGAGTCCACCATCAACGTTATCTCTGCCAGAGCACGTTCATCTAATTTTTCATCGCGGCCTTCACCAATACCTTCTTTCACCACGGACCAGCAATTCTTTATTACCAACAACGATTTCGCTTGCCTTTTCCAAGCATCAAAGTTTTCACGCCCATGTAGAATTTCCATCTGTAAAGCTCCTGGTACCATTACCATTTTTATTAATTGAAAAAAAATATTTATATTTTTCGTATTCTAAGGCCCATAACCTGTTAATTTGAGTTTTATTTAAGAACTAATTAATATTGAAAAAATTATGAAAACTTACAGTATCAAAGGCAACGTCGTTACAATAAAAATATATAAATAAACATTGCCTGTAGATTAATATTAAAGTGAAAATTATCATTCCAAATTCAACAATCTTCAGTATCTTATTATGAAATTTTTTATTGTATCTTTCATTAGATTGTGATAATAAGAATTTATCAATTAATAAGGTAGAGGGTATAAAAATTTTTACCAAAATTTAAAACAAAGTGGGCCAGTACAACACGTATAAAAGATAGATTTCTCGAACAAAATGAAGTTTGGTTAGAAAATATATACATATGTATTGTTTTGGTAAAGATCTTCTAGAATATGAACAACCAATGTGTTCTCATGAAGTCAAACGTGGTCGCCTTTTTAAAGTTTTTGAACTTTGCAAATTTGTGGTGAAATTAGTAAAGTAAAGCAGTTATGTGATTTAAATCCATTGCAAAAAGAAAGAGAATGGCCGAAGAGAATTAGCCATAATTGACAGAACTTTTTTGGGCTTAAATCTAGATCACGTAACATTCGCAGAATTTAATGCAAATTTGGTCACAGGTAGTACTAATTAATCTAAGAATTATGGTAAAAAAAAAATTGGAGCGGACTCCCTTAGTTTGGGAGTTATAGCCCTCTAAAGTTCAAACATAAATATGGCTATAACATCCTTCATATTAACACCACATGATTGATATTGGTATCGTTGGAAAGGTCTTGAAAATACCTTTCAATTCCTTTGTAGCGCCTTTATTTCTTATCAGATATTTTTGATATAGGTGTCAAATGAAAGGTGTGAATGTCTTCTATTTATTTTACATTATTATAAAGTACCGTTATATAGACCCCGTTTCGATTTAACGGTACTTTTGTAAAAAAAAGTCAGTATAAAAAAATTTTTCAATTTTTAACCCCTAGCGCTTTCAAACCAATATAATCTCAGGTTGTTATATATCGTTTGAAAGGTATTTTCAAGACCTTTACATAATAATTTCGACATTACAACGCATATTGCAAAATTAAAAACATTATGGTGTGTATTAAATGGTGCACTTAGAGCTAGAAACGAAAATGTTTTACCAGATCTGCTACTTGTTTGCAAAACTTTGCGAATATTGCCTAATATTTTGAAACTTTTAAATCTAGTTGAACGTTACTTTCCAGGAACGATTACTTTTGCTGTAATGTAACACAACAAAATATACCAGCGAAACGTTGAATGAAAATATGAAATAATATCTTTTATTTACATTAAATCAAATACCAGACCTTGAAAGCCCAATTAGACACTAATCTATAACTTAAAAACGCAAGCCTTAGTTTTGAGATACCCGAAGAGCAACATGGCAGAGGGTCCTTTAAAGTCAACAAAGCTTTCCATGTTTCATCGCAACTTTATAAATTCTGAAGAAAAGTATACTGATGATCTCTTAGTTTTGAGATACCTGAAGAGCAAGAACCCAGAGGGTTCTCCAAATACATCGAATTACTAAAACAAAACGTCAGATATGTGCCTTTACTGCAAGAAAAATTTACATTGTTTGAGAGAGTGTCGTAAATGGTTGAGTAATGGTAAGCCCGTAAAACCAAAAGCTTGAAAAGTTCGATTGGTTCATGATACTTTGCAAATAGTCTGTTATAAAGTGAATTCAACTAAATATGAGAATTCAGGTGGCTGGTGGATAGATAATCGAGCAACACGCCATGTGTGTAAAAATATTAATTATTTTAAAATCTTTGAGAAGTTCAAAAGTTCATGTTGTATAAAAGCTAGAGCAGAAATTTTAGAAGCACTAGGTGAAAAGAAATTGAATCGATTTATGACAAATAAAAAAATCGATATTCTTACTTTTAACGTTCGTTCTTTAGTTATATCTAGCAGGAAAATTTATTTAAATGGATTACCAAAGAAAATTTTATTTAGTTCTTTACAGCTTCCAATTATAATTATGGCTTATCTACTATTAAAGCTTATTCTTCCAATTAAGACGGAGTTATATTAAGAGGCGATTTTAAATAACATAAATGGTATAGCATTCATTATACAATTGGATAACGGATTTTTGTTCAGATTTTTTAAGATTTTCGGATAATATACCTTCAGTTCATAATGGACATTCATTTTTGTACCATTTTTTAGTAAGTACAAATTTGGTTGACACTTTTAATCCAAATTTTTCAATTAGATCCGTTCCTCTTTCTCTGATCATTTTCCATTGCTTTTTCAATTAGATATTAATAATTTTGAATTTGTTATAAGACAATTGCATGTAAATGTGTCATTTAAAAACACTAATTTGAAAACTTTTAGAGATGAAATTGCTGGAGAAATCAACTTACATTTTCCTTCTTCGATTGTGATCTTATCGAATTTAGAAATTGGTAATTTTATCCAAAGTATATCAAGTAGTCGCAAGAGTACAACAACATAAAATTACAAAAACCACCGTACATTTTGTTTGTGTAAAATTCTAATGTTATGTCAAAAATATTCTTTTATAATATAGGTATTTTGTTCAAAATTATTTCCAAAAATTTAAATACTTCTCGCATAGAACTTTTTTAAAACAATTTCTGTTTGTTACTTTTCTTAAACAATGTACTTTTTCACATCTTTTCCACAAAAATTATTTTTTACTACTTTTGTTGAATTAATAATGTTTTTCACAATTTTACAAAATTATTTTTTCAACGGAATAAACAAATATGGCTCGCTACAAAAGTAAACAAATTTTGACATACGTTCAGGTAAAAACTAAAAACAATTTTAGATGTTATCGGTTACTTTTATATTTAAGAAACGTTTAAATTATTCGGATAGAAAGCTAAATGTTTGGCTTTTCTTATATGTAATACCAAGAACGTATTTTAAAAATATTATATATATTTAATTTAAAAACAAAAAAATACGTTTCATGTACCCCAAAAAGTTGGAATTGTCTAACCGTAGAACCGTCTTTTAGATTTTTTTGGTTTTTAATACAAATTTATTTCTTCCTGAGATATAAAGTAGGTATAATTCATCATAAAAATCAAAAATAACAATAATACGGTTACTTTTATGAATCAGAAAATTTTTATTTTCCAACCCTGGAACCGAATTTTTAATTTTTTAATACTAATTTAATTTTTTCTGATATAGAAAATAGGTTTAATTCACTAAAAACACAAAATTTGGATTTTATGTATGTACTTTTATGTACCAAAAATATATCGATTTTCCAAACTTGGAACCGAATTTTTAGTTTTTAAAATTTTTAATACCAATTTAATTCTTAGCCAAGTATAAAATAGGTTTAAGTCACTGAAAAAAAACCAAAATTGGGAACTTATATGGTTACTTTTATGTACCAAAAAATTTCGATTTTCCAACTCTGGAACCGAATTTATAATATTTTGATACTAGTTGAATTTTTTCTGAAATATCTAATAGGTTTAATTCACTAAAAGCACAATATTTGGAATTTATCTATGTAATTTATGTACGAAAAATATTTCGATTTTCCAACTCTGGAAGCGAATTTTTATTTTTTTACCAATGCAATTCTTAATGAGGTGTAACATAGTTTTACTGGACAAAAAAATTAAAATTTTTAATCTCTTTGGTAACTTTCATGTAGCATAAAATATTTCATTTGTCCAACCCTGTAGTCGAAATTTTGATTTTTTATGATTTTATTACCAATTTTGTTCTTCCTGAATTATAAAACAGCTTTAATTAGCAAAAAGAAACAATGTCAATTGCCGTTTTGGTTACTTTTATGCAGAATAAATATTTCAATTTCCCAACCCTGGAAACGAAATTTAAATTTTGTTTACCAATGCAACTCTTATGCCCAGTTTTTAACTCCAAAATTAAGTACTATTTAAACTTACCCCCAGTTTTTGACTTCAACAAACATGTTTTTGTAGTTTTTCGTTTTGTTCTGTTCTACACATGTAATTGTGACATATGAAGTAGATTTCACAAAAACAAAATACATGTTGGTTTCTATCAGGGCACACTGATACAGGTAGGAGCGATAGCCCATACGGTTATTTTGTTTTTGGGAGTAATTCTAGTACAAACGTCAAAATTTCTTTACATATTTACATACATACAAAACTTAAGAGCAAATGTAACAACAAACATGTATATTTTGTTTTTGTACTTTTTCGTTTTGCTTTGCTCTACACAATTAATTGTGACGTTTGAATTAGAATTCACAAAAACAATATACATGTAGGTTTTTATTTTTGTAAAACCGCTCCTACCTGTATGAGTGTGCCCTGGTTTCTATATTTGTTGAACTGCTCCTACCTGTATCAGTGAGCCCTGGTAAAGCATCTGTTCAATGAAACAAAATGTCTGTAAAAGGTAGTTGTCTTAGATAATTTTCAGTATTTTTCTTGTCATTTATTGTGCTACAATACTTTTATCACAATTAAATACGAAAAGAAATTTTAGACTGAAAAACTGAAAGTGTATTTAAACACAACTTAAGTTTATGGAAAAATTAACTAATTTTGTACTTAAATACGAAGTCAAAAACTGGGGGTTAATGAGGCATGAAATAGTTTTATATAAGAAAAACTTAATATAAAAAACTTCAATTTCCCACCCCTGCAAGCAAAATTTGAATTTAAAAAATTGTTTTTTGGCCAATGCAAATATTCATGACGTATAAAGAGGTTTTGTTCAAGAAAAACTTAAAATTTGTTTATAATTTTAGTTACTACAAGTACTACAAAATACGGAATAGGCCGAAAAAAAAATTTTATTTCCCATCCCCGGAATTTTTTTTTTTAAGTTTTTAATAGACCATTGAGGCTCCCCAAAGCACGATATAGGTTTAATTTACAAACATTAAAAAAAAATTGATTTTTGGTAAAATTTTGCGTCGAGAAATAGGTGTAAGCTTCCCAGCTCTGGAACCCTACTTCGGATCTTTTTGAATTTCAATACCACTCTATTTAAGCTCATTTCCAATCCAACCGTCTAAGAACGAAGTCTCTAGCTCTTCTGGGGGCTTAAGAAAACCGATTTCACTTACAGACGGACGGACATCGCTCAATCGTCATCGCTATTCATAAGGATCCAGAATATATATACTTTATGGGGTCCCATGTTGATATGGAAGAAATTACACACGGAATGACAAACCTGTAGTATATGTATACCTGTTGAATTTGACCAATTCCAAGAGCATTCGCATACCCAATCAAACGACGTTATTTCTAGTTACAAATTCGATATTTTATTCTTCGGAATCCATTTTGTATATGAGTATAAAAGGCTTTAAAAAACTATGTACATATTTAGTGAATTTACTATTATCTAAATAAAGTGTAAGTGACGCTTACCTTGGTCTCCTTCGGCCGGCAGTTAATATTCGAATGTGCATGTATAATAGAAAAGCAAGACAAAACAAAAAGTGCTAATTCAATATTGCCACTGTTATAAATAAAAATAAAATAAAATAAGGTGCTGCCAGAGACCAAGGTCGCCGGTTAAAAGAGTGGTGGATTGTTAGCATTATCTCCCCGGTATCACGTCTAATCGGGAATACCAATCAAACTAAAGAAAGAACAATCCATCTACTCCTCAGGTCGAATATCCAGTACGGCTATCTTGGCGGCAGGCCTATGGTAAGTTCCACTCATGGTCTTCACCATTACGCTTCTGACTTGGCCATCCTTCGCTAACATTGTATCGGTTACAATGCCCTTTGGCCAACAGTGCCGTGGGAGATGGGAATTCACTACTATTACTACATCGCCTATGCCTATAGGACATACTTCGTGAAACCATTTCGATCTTTTCGTCATAGTAGGTAGAACTTCGGCAACCCATCTCTTCCAAAATCGATCAGCTAATAGTTGCGAATGTCGCCACGATCGTCTCAGATATATATCATTATTTTCAAATAAACCCGGTGGTTTGTTGCCCGATGAGGTTCCCAATAAGAAATGGTTTGGGGTTAAAACCTCCTGGTCAGCTGACTGCAACGGTAAGTATGTAAGCGAACGACAGTTAACGATGCTTTCCACCTCTAATAACAGAGTATGTAATCTCTCATCATTTAATTTTTGGTCAGGTGTTATTATTCGATACAGAACTGTTTTTATGGAGCGTACCATCCGCTTCTAAGATCCTCCCATATGAGGGCTCGCCGGGGAAATGAACGACCATTTTACGTTGGAGCTTCTAAATTCTTCTTGGCTAGATTTAATGTTGATATTGGCATACGCCTCTCTTAGTTCTCTTTCTGCTGCCTTTAGATTAGTGCCGTTATCGCTGTATATGTGCAAAGGCATCCCTCGACGTGCGATAAAATTGCGAATGACGATGATGCACGAGTTCATGTCAAGACTAAAGGCCATCTCGATGTGTACAGCCCGCACTGTGAGGCAAGTAAACAATGCTCCATACCGTTTCTCAGTTCGTCTCCCCATGGTCACCACAAACGGACCAAAAAAGTGCAGACCAACATGTGAAAATGGCCTTAAGAAGGCTGACAAACGAGCTGACGGCAGCGCACTCATCTGGGGAGAATTTGGTTGAGCATCCCTTAATTTGCATACCATACATCTGCTACGTACCGTTCGAAGAAGAGTTCGTAGTCGCTGAATGTGGTACTTCTGGAAAATTTCATTTAATACGGTTTCGTGGTTAATGTGCTTGTACTTTCGGTGGTACGAATCAACCAGTAGATATGTGATATAGTGTGTTCTTGGAAGTATGATAGGGTTCTTTGTATCATAGGAAATCATAGTTGCACGTTGTAAGCGACTGCGTAATCGTAAAATTGTATTATCATCTACAAATGGAGATAATTTTCTTAATTCACTCGTCCTTGGCAGGACACAATATGGGTTCTGCTGTAACAAACTAATTTCATTAGCATAAGTATGGAATTGCGAAAGTTGAACCAAATACATCGGGCTCCAGTGCAATTATTCGCAGGTGAGACTTGAGTCATAATTCGTAAATTGATGAAATATTTTTTGCTTAATGAATCTTTTTACGTATGCCATGGTTCTTATCAATCTCTCATATTTTGAAAATCTGGTGTAATCAACAACTATATTATTTTGATGCACATATACTGCTACCTGTTGAGCATCTGCTAGATTGGCGGCAAAGCCAACGTTTGATGTGTCTTCCTGTTTCGGCCACTCCACTTGAGGTCGTCGTAAAAATGATGGTCCTGTAAACCACAAGTCTGTTGCATCGAAAAGAGGTTGTCTCATCCATTTAGTGGCTAAGTCAGCTACATTTTGCCTTGAAGGCACATAACGCCAGTTAGAAATACTTGTGCTATCTTGTATCTCGGCAACGCGGAACATGACGAATTGCTTAAATCGCCTTGGGTCTGATTTTAACCATATGAGTACTGTTTTCGAATCAGTCCAGAATGTTGTGGATTCAATTTTAAGGTCGTGCCCACCGATGATGATTGTTGCTAAACGGGATCCCAGTACGGCTGCACAAAGTTCCATGCGTGGGGTAGAGATTGGCCGTAAGGGTGCCACCCTTGTTTTGGAAGCCACTAATGATGTTTCTATTCTATTGGGCGTCTCTATGTGAAAATATGCTACACCTGCAAACGCGTTCTCGCTGGCGTCCACAAACACATGTAAATTAACTTTACTGTCGCCACTGCAACCGACAGGGTGGACAACCATCCAAACCAGTCTTGAGAAAATTCCTCTGGGATAGGCTCGTCCCATGAAATTTCCTTGCGCCACACGTTTTGCAATGATATCCTCATCTGTACTGTATAAAACGATAAAAGTCCCGATTGGTCAAAAATTGACATCAACAATCTTAATAACTCCCTCTTCGTCGGAAGCCTTTGGCCGGACAATGTTTCCGTGGTCGCCTTAGTATATTTCAGATTAAAGGTAAAGCTGTCATCTTGAGTTATCCACCACATTCCCAGGACTCTTTCCAGCTCTATAACCTGCTCGATTCTCTTTCCCGCTTGACAAAACGTCTCCGTATCATCCCTTTCTCCCATAGCTGCAACAACCTCCTTGGCGTTTGACATCCAGTTGCGAATGTAAAAATTACCCCTTCTGTGAATCTCACGTACTTGTTTTGCCAACGTAATACCCTCGTCTATGGTATCAACACTGTTCAGCATATCATCCACGAATTCCATTGCATTAGTGTTCTTAACACATTGCGCCAAAGACGGCGAACAGCTGGCTCCAAAAGACATAACTTGTAGTGCAAAAATAACAGGTTTCCGTTTGCTTTCACAATTTCGCCATAGGAACCTCTAGGAATGAGTATCATCCTCGTCGACTGCAACCCGGTGAAACATCTCCGATATATCACCGTTTATTCCTATTTTACCAATTCTGAAGTTGAAAAGAACTTTTATAAGCGGGGTGAGTAGATCTGGACCCTTGTCAAGACAACTGTTCAATGACACTCCTTGGTGCTCAGCAGCTGCATCCCAAACTATTCGCATCTTCTCGGATTTGTTCGGATTGTTTACCACAAAAATTGGCAGGTACCACTTCCTAGGAAATTCTTTTATGGATTCTGACTCACTTAGTTTCCGTACATAGCCCCTGCTTATCATTTCGTCAATGCGTTCATTAACACGAACTCTTAAGTCGCTGTCCTTTTGTAGCTTTCGTTCGAAACATATCATCCTTCTTAATGCCATATCGTAATTATCCGGCATTGTTAAAGTAGCAGATTTCCAAAGAAGTTTCACTTTAAATTTGTCATCAGTACGTGTTACCTTATTCTGAATTTCGGACATAATGTCATTGCCATCTTTTCGAGTCACAGATGCTTCATTTTCCAGCTGACAACTTTGTTTTATAAGTTTCTGTATAGCAATATCATCGTGACACTCACACACATGCAGTTGCAATCCTACACCCGTAGCACCTGCCGCTTCCGGGGCCATTGATCCATAGACGCTCCATCCAAGTCGGGATTTAAGGGCAGCGTCCTCCGCCCTCTTTAAACTTTAAAGGTATTGCAACTTTTTTATTATATAATCCGATTATGATTTTAGGAATTATATTTTTGTAAGATGCGACTGGAAGTCCACGCAGATGCTTGTATTTTTCTGCCAATTCAGAAAATATTAATGTCTGTCTCGGCAAATCAAGTATATCCACAGATCGTACGTCCCTTAATAAATATTGCTTCGTATCATTACCAGCGGGAGAAACTTTTAAACTTAATCTTTCTGAATTATTATCAAAACGTACATATATATTTTTATGTCAAACTTAGAGCAGGTTAAGTTCGAAGATGGGCTAAATCGGGCAAGAGGGAAAAAAGTTCCCCTAAGAAGAACTAAACCAACCCAGAAAAAACAACATAATTTTTAAAGTTTTTTGGTTATTTTGTTAAGCAAATGATATATTTTTATGTCAAATACGGTCCAACGCCTTAAACTTGGAGCCATTAAATAAAATAAAAATATTTTTTGACCCCGCCCACTTCAGTGGGCGTTATTATAGGCAAAAATAGCATAAAAATGTAACAAATTGTTTTACTTAAGCCTACATTCCTTAAAAATAACACTTTTAAGCTTTAATGACGAAGCTGAGACGAAACCTGGTACTACTCTGCCCTACCCCCTCCTTCCCCTTCGCCCCCTTAATGACCCTACCAAAAAAAAATTTATTTTTAAATTTTGTATATAATCATCCCAAGCATTTATCTTTAGAGTTTTATGACTGCCGATTTCTGCCCTACCTCCCCCCCCCTCCACCTCTTCCTTTGCCCCCTAAATGACCCTACCAAAAAAAATTTTTTTTTTAAATTTTGTATATAATCATCCCAAGCATTTATCTTTAGATTTTTATGACTGCCGATTTCTGCCCTACCCCCCCCCCCCCCGCCCCTCTTCCTTTGCCCCCAAAATGACCCTACCAAAAAAAAAATTTTTTGTTTAATTTTGTATATAATCATCCCAAGCATTTATCTTTAGAATTTTATGACTGCCGATTTCTGCCCTACCCCCCCCCCCCCTTCTTCCTTTGCCCCCTAAATGACCCTACCAAAAAAAAATTTTTTTTTTTAAATATTGTATATAATCATCCCAAGCATTTATTTTTAGAGTTTTATGTCTACCTGTTTCTGCCCTACCCCTCTAAATGACCCTATTAAAAAAAAAAAATTTATTTTTGTATATAATTATCCCAAGCATTTATTTTTAGAGTTTTATGACAAAGGTGAAATGTTTCCCCCACAACCCTTGCCAGAGCAACCCCGCCAAAATACAGTTTTTATAGCCTCCAAAGAGAATTGTGATGAAGTCTGAGACGGTCTAGCAATGCCCATACGTTCGTCTGTGGAAAACATGATATTGTATATTTTTGAACCCCGCCCCCTTTAGTGGGCGTGGACGTTCGATATTATATAAAGGAACTCTGTCCCACCAAGTTAAACATTTCAAATTCACTTACTAAATATTTGGAGGGTATTTAAGATTCGACCCGGTCGAATATAACGTTTTTACTTGTTATTATTATTATTATTAGCGAATTCAGGCCTGTGAAGAAACGGGTGATGTTTACCTATACAATCCCGGACACCGCACACTCTACGATTTCTGCAGAATTTCTGATCGTGTAACTTAAGGCATGTGCGGCAGAGTTTTCTCTCATGAATCAGTTTCCACTTTCCATCATAGCTCATTTGCTTGAATTTTTCACACTGTACTATAAAATGGCCAATCTCATCACATGCGAAACATCTTGATTCAAAACGACGTCCGCGTAGGCCGCCGTCATTACTCGTGTGTTCCTCGTGTATATTTACACGCCATGCTTTTCGTTTCATATTTTCCTGCGCACTCGAATGTGGGTCTAGAATAGGCATAACCTCACTAGCCGCCTCTGCTAAATTAAACAGCCACTTGCTAAATTCCACCAAAGTGGTTACATTAAGCCCTCTTGAATGCAATGCCCATTCTAGTCTCAACTGATGTGGTAAATGTTCAATAATTCCCGAATTAACATTGGGTTGTTTAAATGTGCACGCAAATTTGCTGCCTCCATAGATGCAACAATATTCTTTACATTAAGAGAAAAAAGCACAAGCGTATCTAATTTATTTGCATTTACATTTGGGCCAGTCCTAAGTTTCGCCAATAGATTGTCAATTATATTTTCCGGTCTACCAAATAACATACGCAAGGTTGATATAACCTCTGGCACTAGTGCTGGCAAAGTAAGTTTACAACTCACGTGTTCCAAACCTTTCCCTTTTAGGGCACGTTGTAACCGCAGTAAGTTTTCGTCATTAGTGAAACCACATACATTCGTTGAATTTTCATAGCTGCTTATGAATAGGGGCCACTCCTCCGATCGGCCACTAAATGTTGGCAGCTCCCTTGGAATGACTTGCCCCGAATATGTTTGTTTATGACTTAAAAACGCTGGTCTTTGTGTACATTGATTCGTTTCGCGCCTTCCCTCTGGTGCATCGACACACGCATTCAAATTTATCTCACTTACGCCACGTGCACAGTCCATATTAATTTCATTCGCCTCAGATGCAGTTTCTTTTACGTGTTCACGTCTATTAAATTAAAATTTGTCCTCACAAACACCAATACCACCGTATTCAGATTCATCATAATTTTCATATTCATTCATTATTTTATATTTCTGCTCTAGAAATAACAAGTTGATTTTACGCTGCTCCTCTAGGCGTTGTAATTCAATCTCCATGTTACGACGAGTCTTACCGCGATTTCCTACACACACCCTTGCATTCTTATCTACAAATCCCATACCTACCTTATTTACAGCAACATCATTCAAATCCGTCATCGATTGAAAATTTTCACCATCACCTGGCACATTGTTGCCTACAACACTTCCCTTATCCGCACTTGTTGTTGTTGCACTGCTGCATCTTACACACATCCAATCTTTCTTCCCAATATCAGGGCCAACGCCAACACATTCGAAATGAAACCACCCATCGCAACTATCACACTGGACCATTTCATCGTTATCAGGTTGCTTGCACACTGAACAGCTCGAAAGTACATCACACCTTTTATTTTCCATTTTCTCGGTACATACGTCTTGAGAAATACACGAGTTACGCAAATAATATGTCCTCATGCTCGACACTTTCCAACAGCTTGTCCAGACAACTTCTTAACAAGTTTTTTAAAGAAATGTTGAATTTGACCAATTCCAAGAGCATTCGCATACCCAATCAAACGACGTCAGTTCTAGTTACAAATTCGATATTTTATTCTTCGGAATCCATTTTGTATATGAGTATGAAAGGCTTTAAAAAACTATGTACATATTTAGTGAATTTACTATTACCTAAATAAAGTGTAAGTGACGCTTACCTTGGTCTCCTTCACCCGGCAGTTAATATTCGAATGTGCATGTATAATAGAAAAGCAAGACAGAACAAAAAGTGCTAATGCCCCTTTAAGATTAGGCAACTTTAATTGCGCAAGTATAATTTTCATTTTTATTTATTTTCTTTTGAACTTGCTTTTATGTTCACATTCAGCAACTTTGTTAAGCAAGTTTAATTTTCTTGTGTTCGAATTTTCTTAATTTGTTGACGTTTTGTTTCATTTCTTCCATTGTTATAGTGCTGCCTGTCTTTTTCATATCATTTAAAATGATTCCGCCTTTTTATTGCGGTCTAAATATGAGAATAAACGAACATTGAAGATGCATTATTTTTTTCATTTCATTTCGCTTCCAATTTCTCATAATTTTTTAACTTTTTATTCACTTATTAACAAATATAAAATTTTCTTAACACAAAATTAGACAACACACCGAAGAAGAAATAGAAGACAATGTCAAAAACAATTCAATATCCCAAGACAAGAATGACAACAGAAACAGAATTGCCAAGTACAAGCAAGTCTGTACTCAAATCTCGGCAATTATTTCCCCTTCAAACCGACCTTTCCTCTCACACCCACAAACACAAGACTTGCGCAAGTAAAGTTGCCTAATCTGAAAGGGGCCTTATTCAATATTGCCACTGTCGTAAATAAAAATAAAATAAGGTGCTGCCAGAGACCAAGGTAAGTTCGCCGGGTTAAAAGAGTGCTGGATTGTTAACAATACCCTTTCACTTTTTTGTGAAGGGTATAAAAACGTTATATTCTACCGAGTCGAATATTAAATACCCTCCAAATATGTAGTAAGTAAATTTAAAATGTTTAACTTGGTGGGACAGAGTTCCTTTAAGACATCTGTGTACCCAATTTCAAATATCTATTTTGACAGAGTCATTCCGGGAAGGGCCGTATGGGAGACGTTTCACCTCTGATCAGAGAACATCTCAGCTTTTTATAGGCCTAAGGAATACACATTTTTCAATATTTACTATATTTTCGCATGTAATATCATACGTCAACACCCACTAAAGGGACGGGTTCCAAATATAGACCATATCAAGTTTTCCATAGACGAACGTATTGGCATTGCTAGATCCTCTTAGACTTCATCACTGGTCAAGAATATTTATGGGGTCCAATTATTTTTGGAGGGCATTAAAACTGTATTTTGTCCCTGGCAAGGGCCGTGGGGGGAGACATTTCACCTTTGCCATAAAACTCTAAGAGTAAATATTTGGTATAATTATATGTAAAATTTATTTTTAATTTTTATTAAAATTTTTTTCTTACAGGGTCATTTAGGGGCAAAGGGGGAGGAGGGTTTAGGGCAGAGGAGTACCAGGTTACGTCTCAGCTTCGTCATTAAAGCTTAAAAATTTTATTTTTAAGGAATGTAGGATTAAGTAAAATACTTTGTTAACTTTTTGCATTATTTTTCTGTATAATTCCGCCCACTAAAGAGGGGGTGTCCAAAAATTAATTTTTTGGATATTATGGCTCCAAGTTTAACGCGTTAGACCTTCTTTGGCATAAAATATATATCATTTGCTTAACAAGATAAGATATTTTCAAAACGGGATCTCAGAGATCCTACTTGAATGCTTGCGTGTAGCGGGCAGCCACGTATACCAACAAGATAAGAAAAAAAATTTCAATTATGTTGTTTTTTAGAGGTTTTAGTTCTTCTTAGGGGAACTTTCTTCCCTCTGGTCCGATACAGCCCATTTACGAACTTGACCTGTGCTTCAAGATATATTTATACCAAATTTCAAGCGTCTGGCTCTTCGTTTAGACACAGACGGAGGGACGGACATGCTCAGTTCGTCTTGGATTTCATCACTGATCAAGAATATATATACTTTATGGGGTCTCAGATGCATATTTCGCTGCGTTACAAATGGAATATCAAAGTGAATATACTCTCCAATTCTTTTTTGGAGGATATAAAAATAAGTTTGTTATTATAACGAATAGTATTGAAAATTTATATAAATTAAATAAAGTATGCTTTTCAGAGAGATTTAAGGAAATTTTTTAGAAGGACTTTAGATAGAACACAGCCAATTTATATTATCCTTTCAAAGCAAGCTCAGTTGATTAAAATTGTTATAAAAACACAAGTTCAAATGGAACAAGCTGGAATTTCAAAAAATCGTATCAGAAAAAGAATAATTTTTCCAAATTAATAGTAAACGGTGTTGAAACTACTGATGTATATTATCAGTTGATTAAAATTGTTATAAAAACACAAGTTCAAATGGAACAAGCTGGAATTTCAAAAAATCGTATCAGAAAAAGAATAATTTTTCCAAATTAATAGTAAACGGTGTTGAAACTACTGATAATATACAAAAATTATCAGATGTGCAATATCATTTTTCATTAATATATTCACGAGCTGGGGAAAATCGGTATGTTTCCGATATTGAAAACTCAATTTAATTACATTTATCATCCATACCAAATTCAATGTTTAATTTTGAGAACAATTTTTCATCATCACATAGGGAAAGGTCTTGTCTTTAACTTATCCTGATGAGCTAATAGCTCTATTCGTTTACCCCAAAATTTGTGCAAATTTGTACTGGATTTTACTAAAATGTGTTCGTTTACACAAAAATTTGCAAAAGAGAGCATGAAATGAGAGCGTAAAATGACAGTTGCTGATTGGGAGCCTGCAAATTTTTACTGGACAAATTTTTGCCAGTAAAATCCAATAGAAAACAAAAAACATATGATTCAATAGACAAAATATGAGTTCCGCTATTTTCGATGCAATGACTTTATCGGTTGAATCATCATCTGAAAGCGAATTGGAAATAAATATTCTTGAAATGTAAAGAAATGAAAAGAGCATACAATACCGAGTTTTTTTTGTGTCCATGGCGAAATTTGTCTTTGTTTTATTTACACTAATGTTTTAGAGATGTAAAGTATATACATTATATTCGAGTACTTCTTACTGCCTATTATTCTGGGCACCGATTATCAAACATGAAATATTGATATATTTTATTAACAAGAAACATAAGAAGTCATGTACATAATAAACGAGTTTGACTTTTGTACATCAGTTCATTTAATAAATACATTTCGTAATGAATTAATAAAATACATTGCATCAAGTACCAACAACATTATCCATATACTGGGCAGACACAACATACCATATTGTTACGTTTTTAGACCTTTTCGTAAAAACGCTTTTTACTTATCCTTCAAGGATTCGTTTAATTGCATCAAATTAAAAACACAGACAATTAACTTTAGAAATATAATGCGGCAACACTTTATTTACTACTTTATTAACACGAGTATTTGTACTACTAAACACTTAGCGATGTTAACACGTCTAGACTTAAAATCACACTAATCCCGCTGATTACTGTCAGCGACTTTATATAGCAAAATGACGTCGTCTGGTAACTTCGTGAAGCATGGTTGTTGCTGGTTGTGCTTTACTTAACATGTAGCTATATACGTGTGTTTGTTTATATGACAATGCTGTCTTGTGCAGTGATGTCAGCCTCATACACAATTGTGGAAGCAAAACTCACATGTACGCTTACGCTCTTTTATTTTGAGAGCGTAAAATATAATTGTTTACTGAAAAACACTCTCATTCAGCGGGAAGTATCGCAAGTCCTGTTTTGAGGCCACTAAACAGAAATAATATATTTATATAAATATATATATACAATACATATAAGAGGTTTGAAATAAGTTGGATCCACTGTATGTAGGTACATCTTTTCGAAAATTTCTTAAAGTAGATTTTAAATTAATTCATAAGTAAGACTTTTTGTAAAAATTGTTTCTCTTGTATATAAACTATCCAAATGTTCAGCTTAAAAATGGAGAAATATTTTAAAATTAAATATCTGAGCACTTGGCAATTTTCGAAACCATTTTTTACAACTTATAAAATTAGAAGATATTATTGGTAAATAAAAGGATACTCTTAGAAAAGGCCACTAGTTAGGCCTCGCAACCGCACATTTCTCCCGCTGGGAATGTAAGAGATAAGAGTGATCTCACCAACACAATCACATTTGACATCACTGGTCTTGTGTGTTTTGTTTATTGTAACTATGTGTGGTTGTACGTATGAGTGTTCTGTGTGTTGCGTAGTTTTGTTTCTTCTTGTGCTATGTGGGTATGTTTATGTGTATATTTGTGTGTATGTTGCTGTGTATATTGGTGTACATATTTAGCTTTTGTTAGCAGCGAATACTTGCGTACAAGATCATTAAGAATAACATCATCATCTCTTAGCATTGATGTTGCTAGGTTTTTCGTTGTTGTTATTTACACTTATTATTGCACAGCCTCAAATGATCTTGTATATTCTCGAAGATGTATCCGGAATATTCCACTTCCGTTAATTCAAATATTATCTGCATTGTGTTGACCAGGGTTGTAACATTTTGACAACTTGAGATGAGTTGGCAGTGCTGCCAAGTACATATAGCCACATTGTCGTTATATTTGAATATATTTTTAAACTTTGTAACAATATTTTACAACTCTAAGCTATTTAGTGATCAGCTGTTTTAAATAACCTGCTAGTTTCTGCAATTTTTCCGTTCGCGTACTTTTTTGAGCAAGAGCCAGTCCTGAGAGTAAAATTTTCAAATTGAACCAAATTTACTCAACTACTGGATTTTACTGGAAAAGTAAACGAACAGACCTAATATCAATTGTAAAATGATCAAATAACAAGACATTTTTTGGTTTGGATGATGTTTCTAATATCTTAATAAAAAAAATTTCCAACCATTGTTTTAGAGTAGTTAGTTATTATTAAACTCTTTAACTAGTTAGTTATTATACCTGTTTTAATAATTATAAATGAAATTTATTTGTTGGTGGTTAAACAATGTCTATATGCATTTCATTGGTGCTTTACCAAATCATCAATAGACTTTAACCACAGTTTTGAAAAGTTAAAAACCTCTTATGTTATTCATGTTATCTTATGCATGAATTTCATCATATTTAAGTCTGTAACGACACGTTTCCGCTCTTAGCTGGGGTAAGGCTCAGCGGCGTCCAGGGTCGTACTATAATTTATTGTTTTGCAGGACCAGAGGCAAAAAAAAACACTTCACTATAATTTTCGCTGACTTATTTATTTAACCCAAAATATGGTGGTGGTTCCAGCGGTGGTCGGCAGCGGCGTGGAATTTACCGAGCGTCGAAATGTCGACGTAAAGGGGCCCGGCTGGCTTGCGAGTGTTGAGAGCGAACCTGACAAAACTTTTACCTTTCTGTCGGCTCGGTTCTCCACAATCGTCAACGGTGACTCAGCTAGGGGCGACGGGCTACTTACAAACGGACAGGCGAGTAACGAGAGCACCCAGGCAAAACTTTCACCTTTCTGTCTGAGCGGTTCTTGCCAATCGTCGTCTACGCGGCGGTCTTGCTTCTGAACGGCACTTCCCGTCACAATACGCGTACGGTGTGTGCGGAACGAACGTACCACCCGACAAAACTTTCACCTTTCTGTCGATAGTAGTTCACCCCGTACTCACGTTTAGGGTTTCAGCGTACCACTGTACTGGAGTTGGTATCCCAGGTCGAACTTTCACTTTTCAGATGGGACACAAACTCCGATGTGGTTTTCTCCTTACTGAAACCCACCGAGTTAATTTATAAGAAGCAAAGACTAAACAATTAAATCGACTTACCTTCACGCCGGCTGCACAGGAACTCCTTGTTCTGCCTTTTATAGTCGAGCTCAGTAGGTACACATGAATATTTTCATGCATGTATGTGAGCTTTACAATATGAAAATATTCTTAACAACTACAACAATGTTCATAAGGAACCGTTGTTATATATCAGTGATGTCAGCCTCATACACAATTGTGGAAGCAAAACTCACATGTACGCTTACGCTCTTTTATTTTGAGAGCGTAAAATATAATTGTTTACTGAAAAACACTCTCATTCAGCGGGAAGTATCGCAAGTCCTGTTTTGAGGCCTTTAAACAGAAATAATATATTTATATAAATATATATATATACAATACATATAAGAGGTTTGAAATAAGTTGGATCCACTGTATGTAGGTACATCTTTTCGAAAATTTCTTAAAGTAGCTTTTAAATTAATTCATAAGTAAGACTTTTTGTAAAAATTGTTTCTCTTGTATATAAACTAACCAAATGTTCAGCTTAAAAATGGAGAAATATTTTAAAATTAAATATCTGAGCACTTGGCAATTTTCGAAACCCTTTTGTACAACTTATAAAATTAGAAGATATTATTTGTAAATAAAAGGATACTCTTAGAAAAGGCCACTAGTTAGGCCTCGCAACCGCACATATCTCCCGCTGGGAATGTAAGAGATAAGAGTGATCTCACCAACACAATCACATTTGACATCACTGTTATATATACAATTGTCAACTTAAACATACAGACAAATTCTTCCTCTGTTACTATACCATATTATACGTACATATGTAGGCTGGCTGTCCACAAATTTATGCGGGTAGGTATGTTTGCATGTGCTTTTGCACAGGCCGCAGTTTAGCATTGAGTTTGGTTTTCTTTTACACTAGTCCGTGATACATGGTTTGTGTATACTGAAGAAAACCAAAAACAATAACAATTGAGACACTTGTAAGCAAGTCACATTGAGACGATGCGATCGTAGATATACATCCATATGTACGCATATATGTTTATATGCGCGTAGGTATGTTTGCATGTGCTTTTGCACAGGCAGCAGCTTATCATTGAGTTTGGTTTTCTTGGACACTAGTCAGTTATACATGGTTTGTGTATACTGAAGAAAACCAAAAACAATTGAGACGACGCGATCGTAAATATACAGCCATATGTACGCATATATGTTTATATGCCTGTAGGTATGTTTGCATGTGCTTTTGCACACGCAGTAGCTTAGCATTGAGTTTGGTTTTCTTTTACACTAGTCAGTTATACATGGTTTGTGTATACTGAAGAAAACCAAAAACAATAACCAGCAAAACTTGTCATTAGCAAAAACCTATGTGCTACTCAGCGATGCGCTGTTAAAATGTATTATGTCCATATACAACTAAGGTGCGATTTGACAAGCGAAAATAATTCTAAGTCAATATACGAAATAATTTACAAACATAAAATTCACAATGCGTTAAGATAAACTATTATTAAGTGCTGCTGATGGGCGCAAAAACAAGCCATGCGACTTTTGCTGGTCACAAGTCAATAATTATTATACGCGTTGCCGTATAAAAATTAATTCATGTAAAACTAAAACTATTTGTTTGTTATGACATTTTTTATTTGACACATTGTTGTCATAATACTATTATATATAAATGAAATTTATTTTTTGGTGGGTAAGCAATGTCTATATGCATTTCATTGGTGCTCTACCAAATCATCAGTAGACTTTAACCTCAGTTTCGAAAAGTTAAAATAAAGTTAAATTTGTTGCTTTAGTTTTGTATGAGTTTCAAGGCCTACTATGCTTATTCTGTTGTGATTTTTGAAAATAGTTTGTAATTTACAAATTGTGAATTCTCAGATGGTTTTCAGAAGTATGTAATGTCCATCCTAAATGTCAGTTGGATATAAATACAACACTGTGAACCTAAAATGCAGGCCAAGCTGCCACATCGAAAATATCCTAATTCGCCGACAAATTGGGGAGAGATAAGTACCATGAAAATCGACCCTGGTAAGTTGGCTGCACTGCCGCAAGTACGGTTGCACAGGCATAGACAAAAAAAGAAAACGATATCCGGATTTTTACGTTTGAGCCGGCAACGAGAAAACACCGTCGCAGGGAAGCCATCTTCACCAGTCAACTTATCCACATCCAGAGCCACCAGCAACATAATAGCAAACAAATTCTTTCATGCATCCATCCATACACCCATTAGGAGACATCTTCGCAGCAGAACATTAGTATAAAATTTAAATCAACTTAGTGCCATTAGCAACATAATAGCAAAAAAATTCATTCCTCCATCCCACAGTGCTTTGTCCCCATATAACGATGGGACAAAAACAGAAGGAGTTGTCAGATATTTTTGAAATTTGGTACACTAGCATAAACTAGCCTAGTTAAGAAAAATATGAATTTTTGGAAAAATCGGCCAAAGGACACGCCTACCTCCCATGTGTCCTGAAAGTGAAAAATATAATTTTAGCTTCAATAATGCCCACAAAATTACAAAAAGTGGTCATGCTGATACATATGCAAATAGCAACGTGTGTGTAAATTTTAATTTAAATCGGACAAAGGACTCAAGGTCCTGCCATATATCCTTTTTATTAAAAACCCTGTCACTCCTACAAAAATTGTCCGATCGTAATAGATTTTGGTATGTTAGATTGATATTTGCAAGATATATATTTATGCCAAATTTGGGTAGAATTGGATTATCAATGTGGAAAATACAAAAACATCATTAATTGAAAAATAGGCTAAAACGGTTAAAATACTCTTGCAAAAATAAAACTATAAGGATTTTTGAAAGATAACATAAATGAAAAAATTAAAGATGAAAACTAGCAATGTTAACGTCAAAAAAATCATATCGCACTTGATCCATCCAAATTTTTATTTTTTCACTTTTCAAAAAAAATCGACGCGTAGTATTAATATCCGCTGTAAAAATATCGTGCTATTTTGGCTACTTTTTGTTAATAAAATGGTTGGTTTAAAAATTCTTTTGCATATGCCTTTAATATTAAATTTAAAACTGTTTTGCTTCTACTGAACATTTTGACTTAATACCCTCCTGTTGATTAAGTGCGATATATTTTGATAAAAAAATTAAAATTTTGGATTTTGAAACATAAATTATAATAGCTTAACTTAATAATTATATTTTATAACTCCTAAAATAAAAAACGTTAAAAAAAGATATAAAGACAAACTTATAACAAAGCATCATCGCTACTTGATTCTTCCCAAAACCAATTTTCGCTTCACGAAGACCTCATCTCGTCTTCTATTATCTCATCTTCGATTTCAACATTTTCTCCAAGAATATATTTCTCAATTTCAGCATCTATTATATTATTTTTAATCTTAATGTTTCTCTTTGATGATAATACGGGATCTGAAGACAACAACAAATAGGTCCACTAGCACTCACGATCACTTATGTTAAAGGCAGTTAAATTTGTAACACTTACGGTTTTTATACAATAGCAATTTTTATAGAAAATAAAAATTTCTCTCGCACTTCCGAAAAAAACTTCAAAATCGAAGTCAATCGCAACTTACAATTTACATAATAATTTAAATATGAAACAGAATCTAATTTATAATTTTTTACCATTCAAAATATAAAACATGTTACGCAATGATATTAAACACTCTTAAATGCCTAATATTTGAGTAAAAATCATAAAATTAGGCATTTCAAAAAACGCATTTTTTTTTAAGTTGTGGTAAAAAATAGGCACTAATTTTTGAATACCCTGTTAGTTAAGAGTATAAACTTACAAAAACATGAAAAAAAAATTCTAATTTTATATAATTTTTTTTTATACTCCATCAAACTTTAGTAATTTTTGGATTTTCAACAAAAAAAAAGGGTTTTTCAGAGCAATAAAAAAAAGTTATTTTGTAAATAAATACTAAATTCTAAATTTTAGTTTAACTGCAAATATATTAAAGTACATGAAAACCAAATTTCGAGTGATTTAAAAAAAAATGAATTTTTCAGAATTATTTTTGTGAAACAACTAAAACCTATATTTCTGTTAAGTGATTTTTGCAAGAAATTATCTGATTTTAACGCCCTCTCGTGGTGGCAAAAGCAATCAGAAAATTTTTTTTTTTAACATTTATTTGAGATACCTTATTATCTTTCAAAAAATCTGTATTTAAAAACAATTTGAGACAAAATTTTTCTTTTATTTTTGTCTATGGGTCGAAGCATAGTGCATCCATCCATACGCCCATTAGGAGACATCAGTGTAACAGAACATCAGCACCAAACCACAAAGTTAAGTACAACGGCTAAGGTAAGAAATCTAACTAAATCGTAATTACTCCCAATCACAGTCACCGGCTCAAATAGGGTTTTACCGGTTATACCAAGGAAAGCGCAACAAACAACCGGATACAACTTGTAAATTTATTTTTTGATTTGAGATTGCTTGCGGGCAATCTCCCGGTATTGTGGTGGTGTGTGTAAAAAACGCTCGAGGGTCGGGGTCAGCTCACAGCAGCTCACCGGTCTTCCTCGCGGGCCCGAACCTCCACCGCATACCGGAACCCAGGAGTCAGATCCTCCTCTATCAAAGACCATCTCCATAGCCCAGCTCCGAAACACGCAAAACATCCCTTTATTATCACATAGTATATGGAAGTTATATACTTCATGATTATTAATCTACAAATAAAACAAATTTACAATAAACCAAAACTTTGAGCTATATACCGCAAACAAAAATTAAATTTAGATACCTTTCATAACTAATAATTTTCCGATTAAAACAAATTTGCAAAAGAAAAAGGAAACAAAAATATTAATCCATGTACCAAACCGATATTAAAGTTAATACATATTCTGATTATCAATTTTTCAAGTAAAACAAATTTACTATAAACCAAATCGTTAATCTAAACACCAGACCAACATTAAGTTTAGATACTTTTCACGGCTGTTAATTTTTCAAATAAAACGAATTTGCGATAAAATAAAACGGTAATCTCTAAACCAAACCAATATTAACTTTAGATACATTACCTAACTATTAACTTTTCGAATAAAACAGAGTTGCCATAAACCCAAAACGTTAAGCTAGAGCCCAGAATTTCTAAGTATATGAACCAAACTGAAAATAATTAATGTAAAGAAAATGATTAGAGAATAAGCATAAATGAAATGTGAATATGAAGCAAATACAATAAAACACCTATATCATAAGCGAGGAAATTGAAAATAAACGTGAAATAATAAATGTAAAAACGCAATATGTTTTAATAGAGGGTAATAGTTAATAGGGTGAGTATGGAGAAGCAACAATGAACCGCGACCGATTTTAGAAAGCACTGGTACAACGTGACGTGTCCCGGAAGTCATTGCTCAAAGCCACGGACGCACGCCCAAGCCCACGAGCGCAGCCGCACCCGAGAAATACCAAAGTTACCAGTGAGGCAGAGAGAATACTTCCATCTTCGCTTTTGTTTGTCGGACTGTTTCACTCAACAAGAAAAAAATCCTAAACGGATATTAAAACAAAACACCGCCACCATGTGACAAATATGTTTTTGCGCCGGCAGGCAATTTAAGCGGAAATTTAAATTTATTTGTTATATTTCTCATAAATATAAAAGTATTCTTTTATATAAAATATGATAAATGATAAAGTGAGTGAGTGTTTGTGCTTCGTCCCGTCCGCACGCGTTTTCTTTTTGTAGTCCGCACGTCTACTGTTTTGTTATTTATATTTTCCAAAATTTTTGTGTCTAGTTGCAACAAAAAACAACAACATAACATAAAACTACATCCACATTAATAAAATAATTTTACAAAGAAAAACAACATACATAGCAATAATACCAAATCAAAAAAATAGAATAACATTTAAAACAAGAAAACAAAAGATGCAATTTAATAACAAATAAAACAACAAACAAACACAATTTATTGCTAAATTGAAGAAAAATAAACGGCAGTTTTTTTTGTGTTAATCAGACGGTCATCTGTAACAGTGATGGCACCGTGGAACAAAGTGACCAGCTCAGGGCTTTTATGTCCACTTCTGCGATTTTGCCTCTCCCCCTCTTTCATCTAACAATAATAATTTTGTATTGTTGATTCCGGCTTGGAGGTTGCTGTTTGGCTGCCTGGTGGTGAAGGTATAGCACTGACCACCTGGTAGCCACTGAAAACCAGTAATCACCATCATTGGAATCAATAGTAAGAAGACAGACGACTATGTGGATTTCCCTGGATTTATTTCATGGCAGGTAGATTCAGAATTGACTTCTGCAACATACGAGGCTTGAGAGCGAACTTCTTCTCAGTTTATGCTCACGTTTGTCTCTATCGGACGGATGTTTTAGCCATAAGTGAAACCCAGGTATCTGAGGATGCTGATCCATAGGATTTTTATGTGCCTGAGTATCAACTTCTGTCCCTTTTTAACTTTCATCGCGGTCTTGCATTATATATACGCAATGATGTTGTGTACCAAAGCCAGCAATCACTAGGCTTGTATGATCCAGAATTTAGCTGCCTTTGGGCTAAATTCAAGATCAGGGCACATAGTTTGCATTTCGGATTCCTTTATAGAAGTCCAAACGCAGGAAGGGAACAAACTTTATCGGACTTCGATAGAAGTCCGGACAGTGAAATTGTTATTGCTGGTGATTTCAATGTCTACAACTCATCGTGGCTTCGAAATTCGACCCACACAACTTCAGAGGGCCAATATGTTGAGTTATTCGCCGCGCATAATCACCTAGCGCAACTAGTGAATGAACCAACACATATACCGTGTGTTGAAGGGCACCAACTTAATACGCTTGATTTGTTCCTAACTTCACACCCTCAAAAGTATGAAGTGAACGTCAGTGCACCTCTCGGTAATTCGGATCATTGTATCATCTCCGCTTCTTTTTCGTTCTCGGCACTTCTAAACGTTTCACACAGAGCCACGAAAAGTTTAAAATACATATACGAATAAGCTCGTTGGGCAGAGCTCAACGAATTCTATCGAACTTCCAATTGGAAACTTTGTTTCTTAGATAAAAATATCGATTTAATGGCGGAAATGATTGGAAATATAATTTTGCTGGGAATGAAATACTTCACCCCATCCAAAAAAATATCGGTTAAGCCGAGACAAAAATCTTGGTTTAACCAATCTTGCAAAGAGGCAATCAGATCCAGAGAGGAAGCATTCAGTACTTGGCGGAATAATAAAAACGCAAATACTGATGCGCTGCGCAAACAAGCGAGGTCTTCGTGTGCCAGAGTGCTAAGGCGTGAAAAAGATTTATACGAGCAGCGCGTTCGTGCTAAAGTTCTTACCGCCACGAGAGGTAGTAAAAGATTTTGGTCATTCGTTAAAAGAGTAAAGGATAAAGCTAGTTCATCAATTCCAACTCTTTTAAGGGATGATCAAATATTCACTGAAGCTGTTGATAAAGCTAACCTTTTGGCTGAGATGTTTGCAGGTAATTCTTGCTTGGCAGGTAGCACTCAGCAATTGCCCGTGGTGGAAGAGTTACTATGCCAAAAATATTCTTTCGACCACGAGCAGTTAAAAAGGTTTTAGCGAATCTCAACATAAACAAGTCTCCTGGGCCGGATGGCATTCCAGCACTGGTCTTGAAGCAGTGTTTTTCGACGCTAACGCGTCCATTGGCTAAGCTATTCAGTCGTCGTACCATGCCGGTAAATTTCCGATGTGTTGGAAGTTAGCCAATGTAACGCCGATCCCTAAGAAGGGAGAGGCTCAATACCCCGAAAATTACCGCCCAATTGCAGTCTGTTCTGCAATTTCCAAAGTCAAGGAAAGTATGACCAACTTCCACCTGGTAAGGTATCTGGAGACCAACACCTTACTTAACGACCGGCAGTATGGTTTCCGCAGAGCTCGCTCTACAGGAGACGCTCGCTCTGTTAACAGAAAAATGGTGCAATTCCATTCACCATTTCGGCGAGAGTAAGGTGGTAGCTCTAGATATCTCAAAAGCATTTGATAGAGTGTGGCATGACGCACTTCTGTCAAAACTGACTGCTTTTGGTGTCGGTGATGATTTCTCTCGCTTCATAACGAGCTTCCTCAGAGACCGCACTATACGAGTTGTTATAGGCGGGGTCTCATCAAACGAGTTCAAGGTAAATTCAGGGGTGCCGCAAGGCTCTGTTCTATCTCCTACTCTCTTCCTCATCTTTATAAATGACCTTCTATGTCAGACTTCAAACCCTATCTACTCTTTCGCGGATGATAACAGCGTTATCCATTCTTTATCGTTCACCAGCCGGCCAAGCCTGGAGGAGATTGACGCCAGGAGACGAAGGTTAGGTTAGGTTAGAGGGCCGTTGTCCCTGGCGGGACAATCCACTTGGGTCCGTAAATTCGGTCCCTTTGTGATGCCCTTAAGCAGAGGACCTCCTAAGGGATGTCCTCCGCCGTTTCAAACCATCCTGTACCCCTGAGGAAGGATGATACCCTTGAAAGCTCCATATTTGCCAGGCTGTCTAAGTCTGACAGGAATCAGGAGCCCAGCGCCGCTGGCCTTACATTAGCAAGGGCAGGACACTGACACAGTAGATGGAGGACAGTTTCTTCCTCCTCTTCATCATTGCAGCTTCTGCAATAGTCGTTGTATATTAGACCCATCCTCCTCGCATGAGTCCCAAAGCTGCAGTGTCCTGTCAGAACAGTCACCAGTTGACGCATGCGCGCCTTGTCAAACTTGAGAAGGTCGCGTGTTTTGCGCAAGTCATAATGGGGCCACGTGGCTATTGCCACGAGACAGTTAGCCACCCACCTAAGTTGAGCTAGTTTGTATGATTCGCTTTAAATCAGAAACTTGCATCGCGCTAATGGAATGCCAGTGAAGTGACTGATCATTGAACTGTTCAATTCAGTCCCTTGTCTGGCAATCTCATCCGCAGTATGGTTGCCTGGACATCCAGAATGCCCTGGCACCCAAACCAGTGTCACCCTCGAATGTCTCGCTATCTCGTTGATAGACAGTCGGCATTCGACCACAGTTTTTGATGTACTGTACACACCACTAATAGCAGAGATGGCTGCCTTGCTATCGGTAACAATGAAAATATCATTCGATATCCTATAGTACTTTAGCCATCTCGCTGCCCGAGTAATAGCAGAGATTTCGGCTTGCAAGACAGTACAACCGTCCTGGAGCCGGAATGGAGATCTTACATTGAAGTTCTCCACATAGAAGCCTCCGCCCGTTCTTGTTCCCCTTTTGGATCCGTCAGTGAAAACTCTAACTGAATCCTCGGGAAAGGAAAGCCTGTCCACCTGTTCCCTGTCAACGACAATGGAACGGAAAAGTCCACCAAAGAAGGGTCTTGGTACACAGTAGTCAATGTTGGCATGGATTTCCGAGTGCTCTCTCAAAATCCTAGCATGCCCATAGTCAGTCCTAGTCCATGAACATACTGTATGCAACCTGCCCGCTGAGAATAGAGCCAGTTGTCTGGCCAGAATGTCAACCGGGAGCCAATTTAGCATTGCAAAAATTGCTCCCGTTGGTGTAGATCGTAGTGCGCCTGTCATCAGTCTCGCTACGACCCGATAGACTTTTTCAAAGGTCCTGCGATGAGCCTGCTTGTAAATCGCATTCCACCAAACCAATACCCCGTAAAAGAGTACTGGTTTAATAACAGCCTCAAGGATCCAATTGATCCCCTTAGGGTTGATACCCCATTTGAGGCCTACTGCCCTTTTACATGTATAAATAGCCACTAAGGCCCTTTCCGCTCTCGCCTGTATGTTCTGATTCCATGATAGCTTACTATCCAGAATCACACCCAGGTACTTGGCGGTTTTAGATAGTTTCAAGGACGTGCCGTTAAGCTTTGGGTGTATAAAGCTATCGGTCTTGTACCTCCTAGTGAAGAGCACCAACTCAGTCTTGGCTGGGTTGATGCCGAGCCCACAGCTGACACTCCACCTACTCAGCAGAGCCAGCGCAGACTCCATACACTGAGATATGGTATCCAAGTGCTTACCCGATATCGCCACCGCTACGTCATCCGCGTACGCGACAGTCATAATCTGTCTGCGTTCTAGACTTAGCAAAAGCGAATTAATGGTCAGGTTCCACAACAGAGGTGACAGAACACCCCCCTGTGGAGTGCCCCGATAGACTGCCCTATACTCGGTGACATCCCCAATCGAGGCCCTGACTACCCTGAAAGTTAGTAAGTTTCTAACAAACCGGCATAAATTGTCATCAATCCCTACTGCTACAGGGTGTTTTTTATTGAGATATAGAACTTGAATTGAAATAAAACACAAGAAAATCGTTTTAATGTCCATCAATTTGGCTTTATTGGAAGGATAATTTTATGCCATTAATGTTTAAATATGATTTCGGGCATGTGGCCCCCGCGGCTGGCTCGAATAAAGCCAACTCTACAGGTCCAATTTTCAACCACTTTTTCGAGCATATGGGGCCGTATGTTGGCAATAGCGCCACGAATGTTGGCTTCCAAGTCCCCTAACGTTTCTGGTTTGTTGGCGTAGACGAGCGACTTCACGTATCCCCAAAGAAAATAATCCAATGGTTTCAAATCACACGATCTTGGTGGCCAATTGACAGGTCCATTCCGCGAAATTATGTGCTCATCGAATCGATTGTGACGTGCGCTGTGTGGCATGTAGCGCCGTCTTGTTGGAACCACAACTCATCCACATTCATGCTATCCAATTCGGGAACAAAATAGTCGGTTATCATGGCTCTATACCGGTCTCCATTAACGGTAACTGACTCTCCAGCATTATTTCGGAAGAAGTATGGCCCAATGACTCCACCAGCCCACTGCGCACTGTTCGACGTTTCTGCGGATGCGTATTATCACATAGAGTAAACGTAGTGCGAAAACGATCCATGGTTAACCGAATTAATTGCTCTGATGGACGATTATGTCGACCATAAAATGGACGGAGCTTGCGGTAAACTTCGCGAACTGAACCATTACTTTCGAAATAAATTTGCACGATTTGCAAGCGTTGTTCTTTTGTCAACCTGTTCATGATGAAATGGCAAACCAAACTAAATATTAATCACTTGACAGCTGACAAAATGGCCGCCAGTTAAAAAAGTGATGCCAACTTAAAGTTCTATACCTCAATAAAAAAACACCCAATACCATCCCATTGATGATGGAATCGGGGTTGACATAGTTGAAAGCACCCTCTATGTCCAGAAAAGCCCCCATAGTAAATTCCCTATACTCAAGAGATTTTTCTATGTGGCCCACCAGAGAATGTAGTGCCGTTTCCACAGATTTGCCTTTAGTGTAGGCGTGCTGTGATTTGGAGAGAAGCTCATTCGGAATGGTCATTCTCAGATGAATATCAATTACTCTTTCTAAAGCTTTGAGTAAAAAAGAAGTAAGACTTATCGGTCTGAAGTCTTTATGCTTGGTGTGTGACGTCTTACCCCCCTTCGGGATAAAGACAACCTTGCACGTACGCCAAAATATAGGTATATAAGCCCTCCTAAGGCATTCACTGTAAATTACCGTGAACCAAGGTAGGACAATGTCCGCATTTCTCTGTAGATTCGCTGGAATTATTCCATCTGGTCCCGGAGATTTGAACGGATCGAAGCTGTGTACAGCGCAGCGGAGCCTATCCATATCCAATGGAGTTGTGACTGCGCCTGTCGTCAAGCTGCCATCGGCAGTGCCTGTTAAAGGTGCCGCCTGGCTACCAGGAAAATGAGTGTCGAGTAGTACGCTCAGCGTCTCTTGACTACTCATGGTCCAGATACCACAGGGTTTCTGTATGTAGCTGGGTACAACCGGTGCGGTTGATAGTATCTTACGCAGCCTGTTGGTTTCAGATGAACCCTCCACATTACTGCAGAAAGCCCTCCAAGACCTCCTTTTTGCGTTTCTGCCAAGATTCTTGAAGCGATTCAACGAGGTTTTGTATGTCGACCAGCCGCCTAATCGTTTAGCCTCGTTGAATAGCCTACGACATTCCTTTCGTGAATGTGCAATTTCCGGGCTCCACCATGGTGGTTTGGCCCTTCCCCTGCAAACCGTTGGTTTGCAAGCCACATTAGTGGCACAGCGAAACGATTCACTTAGACACTCACCCCGCTCGTTAGTATCGCTACTACCCCAGGAGGTGTGGTGTGAATTGGCGTCAGCATTTATTATTATAGGCGTCCTCGTGCTTATCGCCCTGGACACAATGCCACGCACCTTGTCATTTGGTGGACTGCCCTCATGGTCATGCGCCATATAGCTCGAGACCAGCCAAACCGTACCGGACGAGGTCTCCAGAGCAGCTGCTACAGTATCCCCATCACTGAAATCAGATAGGATAAAGATACGCAAAGAGTTTTTAGCCAAGATACAAGATCTAATATTACCTGTGCCTTTGGAAAACAATAGCTTGTAGCCCTTTAGTGTCAGTCCATGAACCCGTCCTTGGTGGACCCAGGGTTCCTGGACCATAACCAGCTCCTCCTTCCTCTCTACCACCCGTAGGAGCATCGCAGCGGATGCTGCTTTAGAGTGGTGAAGGTTTATCTGCGTCACCTTCACCATCATGGAATGCAATTACGGTGGTGTTGGCGTCCTCTTGGCTGGATTCCAAGAGGACGTCAGTGTCCTCATCCGCGACTGCCATCCGTTCAAAAAAGCCACCCACCATGTCTGAGACCGAGTGGGTGTCTTCTCGCCCGTATGAAGATGCGTCCGACACACCAGCAGCAGCGCAGTCAACAGCGCCGTCGGCAGCATCATCCCCTCGGTTGCCGTTCTTCCTGACATCGGTCCGGTAGAGGCGCAACAGAATCGTACTGAAACAGTAGATTTTGTTGCCCTTCTTACGGATCGGTGCCAAAGATTCTTTGTTAAGAATCAGAACCACCTCCCTTCTAGACCTCTCGGGTGCATTCACCTTAGCTACCTTCCAGTCATGGGTAGGTAGATCCGGGTTGCAGTCCTTAAGGATCTCAAGGATCTCCTTCGGGGAAGAAGGTTCAGCAGGAACTATGGTCAAGGCTCTAGGTCTTCTGGGTATGTCTTCCACGGAAACCACATCCAGCCTAGAGCCTTCCCACACCTCGCCAATAGCTTCGATGGCCTTCTTCAACAGAGACGCTGAGCGTTCATCCGTGCAGGCCATCAATTTAACGCCGTGCTGGTGCCAGCCAGCATCGACGCACTGAGGCGGCGGTCCCGGATTCTCCTTGAGGATCTTCCGGAACACTCCCTCCAGTTTTTGGTTGACCAAGTCCCATCTGGCATGGGAAATGGCACCGTCTGATGCATCCCTATCGATTATGGCCCTTATGAGCTTGCCTTTGGCAATCTCACTAAAGGTGCCTTTTGAAGGGATGTTCTTAGGACGTTTTGCCCTAGAAGCGCTAGCTGCATCGTTCTCCTCTTCCGAACGTTGCCGTTTAGGCGCCGCAACCGTAGCAGGTGCGGGTGAGGAGTTTATTTGCAGCCTCGACACATGAGCCTGTGCCCACTTTAGAGAGGCTGCCTGCTTTTCAGAAAGCTGGTCAGCCGGGATCGCACCGAGGTGCGAAATGGTTCTTAAGGCGGAGCGCCTCGCATCATTGGCCCTGCGTGAAGCATTTTTGCGCGAAGGATTATTGATGTTTTTGCCGGGATTGGCAGTGGGTGACGCAGTACTGTGGCTAGAAGTAATCCTCTTTGCCTTTTCCTGCGCAATGTGTGCTTTGGAGGCGACGGGTTTGACCGGCTTAGGCCTTTCCATTCCCTTCGCACCCGAAGAAGGGGGTTTTACCGGTAAGGACCTGAGCAGCTTTTGAGGTACTTGGAGCGAAAGACAGAGGTAGCTCGCTGCTAGTGCTAGGGCAGCCACCCGTTGCCGGGTGTTTTGCCCCTTTCTCAACAGCAATCAGCCCGGTTAATCCAGGCTGATTGCCCACCACGTCAGTAGTCCGCAGACTGGTCGGGCCTGATGTGGACACCCGGCCAGCCTGAGCAGCAGTAGCTTTCGATTCACCGCGGCCTGCTACTTGCGCCGCGGGAATAGGGTCCCCGGAGATTATTAAACCTCTAACCGGGTACGTGGGGCTTGGCTTTTTCTTTTTCATTTTTGGTGGGTTTGAGGTTGCATTTTATACCTACTGCCAGGTTAAAAAGCTGCCGACCCACCTGGATGCAGACGAAGACCATCAGCCGCCCCAAATGGGATACAGACGCTGATGGATTTGGACATGGCCCTTTGGACCGAAAAACGGACTGACTCGATAGCCGCCCCATGAGGAAAAACAGACGCTATCGAGTCCGGGAAGGTTGGTTCTTGGACGGTACTTAGTTGTTGGCCACTCTGGCATGGGTGACCCTACCAGGGGCTACTGATAACAGCTACCCCCACCAGTACAGACCGGTCAACTAGACTTAAGCCTCCACATCGCGACAAGATGACCACCCAGCGTGGAGGTCAGCAGACGAAGGATGAACGAGTCACTCACAAGTGATCTCGTGTCAATCTCCGAATGGGGCCTCGCGAACAGGGTTAACTTTAACCCTCATAAGACGCAGTGCTGCGTTTTTACGCATAGGCGGCTGGTCGAAGGTTCTGTGCCATCCGTGTTTATGGATGGTATAGGTATTGGGGAATCAGAAGCTCTTGATGTTCTTGGTATGAAAATACAGTGTGACGTTCGATGGACAGACCACATTTTTCATATTTCAAAAGAAGCATTCAAGTGTCTCGGCTTTTTAAAACGGTGTAAGACATACTTCACCCCAACTGATCTCCTCAATATATATACCACCTAAATCCGACCAAAGATGGAATACAAATCTCATGTATGGGCCGGTGCTTGAAAGTCTGTTTTGAAGTTGCTCGACCGCGTACAAGAGAGAGCGAAGAAGCTCATCGGTGACAGTAGGGTAGCCAACTCTATTGACTCACTGGAGCATCGACGCAACGTGGGGTGTGTTTCACTGTTCTACCGATACTACAACGGAATGTCTTCTGGTGAAATAAGGGAGCTTGTGCCTGATAACCGTTTAGGTCTGCGAGCTACCCGCTCTTCACATAGGGCACATCCTTTTGTGGTTGAGTTGTCAGTGAATTGCACCACGCATTACAGAGAGAATTCGTTCTTTGGCCGAACGGTTCGTATGTGGAACAAACTTCCAGCAGAGGTCTTTCCTGTCAGTTTTAACTTAGGGAGGTTCAAATCGAACGTCCACAAACACTACTCTCTTTATCCTCCTTCCCATAACCAAGTTTCCTAGTTCTGGCACAATGCATCGGATATGTAGGGGTCATCCCCTGAGTGCTGGTCCAAGAAAAAAAAATAGTTATACATAATTATGGCGCCCAATGTGGGGCACTAACGTAAAGAAACTTATAGAAGCTTACAGTAGAGACAGATATAGCAGAAGTTCAGAAAGTATTGGGAAATCTGTGGCATAACCAGATGAACCCGGTATGTGAGTCATTTAATGGATAAAGCCTGTTAGGTTTGCAACTACCGGAGTAGAATCGAAAAATTATGCGAATTCAGTGAGTCTCTTAGATTCACAAAGCGGATACTAAGACTGCCACCGAGCTTTAAGCAAAGCGATCCATGCTGTCGCGAGTCCAGACTTTAACATGATTAGGAAAGAAGTCTGTTGCCACAACAACATTGATCGGCCACGGTCACACCATCCCCAAGCTACTTCTGTCAGCTGGTTTAGCAAACATATATGGGCATACCGTAGAAACGGTCGGTTCGAATTGTTGCTAACGCAAATTTACAGTATATATTTACATTATATACTTACATTATATATATTATAGATTGCTTAAGTTAAAGAAAATATTTTTGATTATACTTTTATTGTAAAATTTTGAAACAAATAACAAACCGATTACCTGTTGTAATACTATATTTTTTTATGTTCTATTAATAACAAGTACTACACTGATGATCAATATCTAGCTATTACTATATCTTACACACTTTTATTAATATAAAAATATTCTTGAAAAAAAAGAAAACATACATAGAAATTTCTCTAGACGGCGTGGATCAGAACGACAAGGTTGCCTACACTTTGTCTGATTTTACGTAAACTTCAAAGAGAATTACAGATTTGGTTAAAAGATTTACGATTTGCTTAAAAGATTTATGATTTGGTTAAAAGATTTATTTTAAAACGAAACTCCAAAACGGTCAATTTGAGGATTCAAAGTTAAAGCACAACTTTTTCAACGCATACGTACTTTATACTCCGTCCATACATATATAGTTTTGTCGGTGAATATTTTTCATTCTAATACATTTTGGGTTAAGATCCGTCACTGGCTTGAGTAACCAGCGAGGTAGTCATTGATTTCCGCTAGATTTTGAATTGGTTTAAAATGGTTGAGACGCGATCTACTAGCAGAGGAGAAAATACGTCAGCATCCACGGAAGCTGAGCCAACGGCAGCAGCGGCAACGAGTCCTGTAAACAATATGGCCGCAGCCACAGGAGCAGGACCAAGAACAGTAGCAACGACAGTGCCTACAGCGACCATAGCACAGTCAGGCGCTAGAGCAAGGACATCAACCACCGAGGCGAATCAGGGAGCCATTTCAAAAAGTCCAGTGACTGGAGTGCCACCAAACGGATCCAGGGCACAGGACGATTTAGAATCAAGTGGAGCAAGTAACTATGCTATCGCCACACCTCCGCACAGCCATATCAGTTCACGAGGGATAAGAGAGGCTTTCTTGAATGCACCAGTAAGGCGCAGAACGCAGGACGAACAACTTATATATGAACTAGGGAAGCCAAGAACAGCGGAAATAACTCACGAAGACCTGCGGACACTCGAGGATCGTATAGTGGAGCGGATACCGAGACTGATTCACCAGAGCCTGAACACAATCCCAGCCTTACACTATGCTGAGCAGCACGAGATTGGTTCTGGGACCATAGAAGATTCAACGACATATCCCGGTGGAGCGATTTGAAAGCCGCCATGATAGCGCAATTTCATAGATTCGACAGTGACTTCGATATACAGAGGAGAATATTAGACCAACGACAGCAGGCGATGGAACCGTTTGAGGACTTCTACAACGCTGTACTCAATTTAAGGAATCAATTACGTAGCCCGATGGGGGAGAGAGACCTAGTGGCGATAATGAAAGTTAACCTGAAGGGGCCGATGGCGCAACTACTTTTTTCAGTACGGTCAGATAGCCTAGCAAAGTTCGCCCGGGAATGCCGAAGAGCAGAAAACTTGTTGAACACCCAGCGACAGTACAACAGCAGACCCCAAATTAGAGCAGTACATGGGCTAGCTTGCGAATCGGCAGAAATCGAAGAGATGCCACGTGTAGACGCAGCCCAAGTGGATCGAAGACTAGTCTGCTGGAACTGCAGAATGGAAGGACACACATTCATAGATTGCCCTGAAGAGAGACGACAACTGTTTTGTTTTAAGTGTGGACTAGAAAATACCGTAACACCACGTTGCCCAAGGGAAACGAACGTATCACGCCATGGGAGACAGGTACGTTCAATGGCACGCTACCCCGACACCCAATAACTATATTAAGACCCGTAAGTCGCAAAGACACGCCGAAGGAAAGCTTAGTAGAAAACAGATTGGAGCACAAACTGGAAAAGACATCCCCTAAACCGTACCATCAGCGAGCGGAAGAATAGCAACAAGTTTGGGCAAAAATTTTCCAACCTAACGCGAATATAATGAGGGCCAGGAAACGCTACGAAGAGAGAAAACAAACGAGACTGGAAATAGCAGAGGCACGCATATACGAGGGTAGAGATGACCGAATTTACACAACGATAGACATCAATGGCGAATATATAGAGGGATTACTAGACAGTGGAGCATCTGTTACCTGTCTGGGAAAAGGTTGTCTGGATTTCGTCGAAAAAACCAAAATCGCAATATACCCGTTTTCTGCGTACATAAAAACAGCCGACAGTAATAGAAACAAAATAATAGGACGAATCAGGGCAGATGTCACCTTTAATAAAACCACCAAACCAATTGATTTTTTTTAGTTTCCAGCCTCAAACTAGGCATAGATTTATGAAAACGTTCAAGTTGTTCAGATTCGAAATAAATGCATTGTCATCCCAGGGGATAAAAGCTGACACAGCAAGTGAGGACTCATTCCCGAGAGTGCACCGATTGGATGCCCGACAGCAACAAAGGCTGGAGGATGTTATCCAGGAATTTCCGTGTTTCACAAAAAAAGGACTGGGAAAAACATCACTAGAGATGCATCAGATAGATACTGGCGATGCAGTCCCCGTCGAAGAAAAGTATTACCCTATTTCACCAGCCGTGCAGAAACTTATGTTCGGAGAACTGGACCGGATGTTATCCCTAGGTGTTATCGAGACAAGTGAAAGACTAAACGAGTTGACAGTAAAGGATGCGTACCCATTACCACATATTGAGGGGCTACTCAGACGTTTGGGAGACACCCACCACATTTCCAGCGTGGATTTAAAGGATGCGTTTTGGCAAATGCCGAACACAGTCGCGAACAGACAGCATTTACAGTGTCGGGACGGACATTATACCAATTCAACGTCATGCCGTTCGGTCTGTGCAATGCGGCCCAGCGATTGTGTAGACTGATGGATAAGGTCATACCAGCTCGGCTCAGAGAGGGAGTGTTCGTATATCTGGATGATCTACTGGTGGTGTCGCCAAACCTAGACGAGCATCTGAATACCTTACGCGAGGTAGCACACCTTCTAGAGGGGCTGGATTATCTATTAACGTCAGTAAATCGAAGTTCTGTTGCCGAGAGTTAAAATATCTGGGATACATTGTGGGAGAAGGGAAATTAAGGCCAGACCCTGAGAAAATACAAGCAATCACCAACCTAAGCTATCCGAAAACGATAAAGCAAGTTCGAAGTTTTATGGGAACGACAGGCTGGTACAGAAGATTTATCAAAGACTGCGCAGATATAACGTCGCCGATATGTGACACATTGAAAAAGGGAAAGAAGTTTGTGTTCACAGAAGAAGCCAAGACAGCGTTTGCCGAGCTAAAGCAACGCCTCACCCTGCAACCAGTCCTGATACACCCCAGATTTTAATAAAATGTTTTATATCCAATGCGACGCGTCCGACGTGGGAATGGGGGCGGTAATCTTCCAGATGGATGAACTGGGGCGCGAACACCCAATAGCGCACTTTTCCAAAAAGTTGTCACCGGCACAGAAGAATTATTCAGTGACTGAAAGGGAATGCCTGGCAGTAGTGACTGCACTGAAGCGCTTCCGACCGTACATTGAGCTAATGGAGTTTGTAATTATCACCGATCATTCCAGTTGGAAATGCTTAATGGCACAGCGGGACCTAAGTGGAAGACCGGCTCGATGGAGCATGCAATTGCAAACGTATTTTTTTAAAATCCAACATAGCAAAGGTACACAAGAGATAGTCCCTGACACTCTATCAAGGTATGATCTGGATAGTGTGGGGATGGAACAAGAGAAAAGCATAGACCTAGATTCACCAGCTTTCAAGGAAGAGCAATAGCAACAGATGTTAGACACGGTTGCCGAAAATAAAGACCGGTTGCCAACGGATTAGCGTTTTAGAGAATCTTGTCATACAGTGGAGATGCAGCGCAAGAAGAACACGCTTGGAAACTGTGGGTACCCACCAGCTTAACGATGGAGATCATAAAGCGAGCACACAGACCACCAACAGCGGCCCACGGAGGGATAGGAAAAACCACAAGGCGCATACGGGAAAACTACTACTGGCCACACATGAACGTACAGATAAGGGAATATGTAAACAATTGTGATATATGCAAGGAAAGCAAACCGGCGAACCAAGTGCTGAGACCACCAATGGTGAAAGTGCCAGACGGCAGTCGGCCTTTCCAAAAAATATATTTAGATTTCCTGGGACCATATGTGCGTTCCAAGCAAGGGAATTGTTACATTTTCATTGTACTAGACTATTTTTCAAAGTTCGTCTTCTTGAAAGCAATGTCCAAGGCGAACGTGAAACAAGTTGTTGGTGCAGGAAGTGTTCAATAAATTCGGCTGCCCCGAAACAATAATATCCGATAACGGATCGCAGTTCATCAGCAAAGCATTCACAGACTTGTTGAACCTATTTGGAATAAAACACCTGAAGACGGCAGTATATTCACCGCAAGTCAACGCCGCTGAACGCGTTGGCTTACTTAGATACCGACCAGAGAGACTGGGGCGTGCATCTGGGGGCAGTAGAATGTGCGCTAAGATCAGCAGTGCATAAAGCCACCGGTGTGACACCGTATTTTCTATTATTCGGAATGAATATGATAACGCATGCATCCGCGTACAAACTGTCACAGAAACTAGACTTGGTGGAAGATGCGGAAAATGAAATCACAAGCCGGAGCGAATTATTCGAGTTACTGCGGGAGGATGTTAGTAAGAATCTGTAAATAGACTAAGTATAAGAACAAAAGTTTCGAGACCAACGCAAAAAGATACAATGCCCGCTGCAGAGAAACAAAGTTTCAAGTGGGACAGGAGGCGTTTCGAAGAAACTTTCAGCTATCAGACTTTGCAAAACAAATATCAGCGAAACTAAGTAAAAAGTTCATAAAATGTCGCATTGGACGGATAGTAGGCAACAGTCTATACGAAGTGGAGGATTTGAATGGCAAGACGCTGGGAATATACCATGCCAAGGACCTCATAGCCTAACGGAAAGTGCAAACAGGTTTAGGAATTTTTATCATGTCAGCAAATATCATTCGTTGACATGAAAAAATTCTATCACCACGAATGGGGGTGTGTAATGTCTCTACCATCCGAAATAGCAGTTGGATATAAATACAACACTGTGAACCTAAAACACCGGCCAAGCTGCCACATCGAAAATATCCGAATTCGCCGGCAAATTGGGGAAAGATAAGTACCATGAAAATCGACCCTGTTAAGTTGGCTGCACTGATGCAAGTACGGTTGCACAGGCATAGACAAAAAAAGAAAACCATATCCGGTTTTTTACGTTTGACCCGGTAACGAGCAAACACCGTCGCAGGAAAGCCATCTTCACCAGTCAACTTATCCACATTCAGAGCCACCAGCAACATAATAGCAAACAAATTCTTTCATGCATCCGTCCATACACCCCTTAGGAAACATCTTTGCAGCAGAACATCACTATAAAATTTAAATCAACTTACACACATAGAGTGCCATCAGCAACATAATAGCAAACAAAATCATTCCTCCAAGGAAAGCGCTGGCTGGGTGCTGTTGGCTGAAGTAGTAGAACACGAGACTATGAAGCAGAGGGTCGTGAGTTCGAGCCCGCGCTGAGTCATGAAATATTGTGTTGCATTCGTCTAAACAGCATTAGTGCGTGGTTTTGTTAGTTGTTGCCAGCCTGTTTCAATGATGAAGGCATAGTCACTGGTCACTGAACATAATTGGCAACGACTGACACTATCATGTACTAAAAGCAGAGTAACAGCACCCACCTTCGTCGGCCGTGTAGCAAAAATTAGCCGGCGAAGTAAAAGGTTGAAATAGCTACAAAAAAACTGTCTATCTTCTCATCTTTCCTAATCTGTCCCCTCAATACTATCCCCTCGTTTTCAGTTCCGGCGCAATGCATTGCATATATAGGGGTCATCCCCTGAGTGCTGGTCCTACTCCTAAAAAAAAAAAAAAAAAAAAAAAAAAAAACAACCGGATACAACTTGTAAATTTATTTTTTGATTTGAGATTGCTTGCGGGCAATCTCCCGGTATTGGGATGGTGTGTGTAGGAAACGCTCGAGGGCCGGGGTCAGCTCACCGGTCTTCCTCGCGGGCCCGAACCTCCACCGCATACCGGAACCCAGGAGTCAGATCCTCCTCTATCAAAGACCATCTCCATAGCCCAGCTCCGAAACACGCAAAACATCCCTTTATTATCACATAGTATATGGATGTTATATACATTTCATGATTATTAATCTACAAATAAAACAAATTTACAATAAACCAAAACTTTCAGCTATATACCGCAAACAAAAATTAAATTTAGATACCTTTCATAACTAATAATTTTCCGATTAAAACAAATTTGCAAAAGAAAAAGGAAACAAAAATATTAATCCATGTACCAAACCGATATTAAAGTTAATACATATTCTGATTATCAATTTTTCAAGTAAAACAAATTTACTATAAACCAAATCGTTAATCTAAACACCAGACCAACATTAAATTTAGATACTTTTCACGGCTGTTAATTTTTCAAATAAAACGAATTTGCGATAAAATAAAACGGTAATCTCTAAACCAAACCAATATTAACTTTAGATACATTACCTAACTATTAACTTTTCGAATAAAACAGAGTTGCCATAAACCCAAAACGTTAAGCTAGAGCCCAGAATTTCTAAGTATATGAACCAAACTGAAAATAATTAATGTAAAGAAAATGATTAGAGAATAAGCATAAATGACCTATATCATAAGCGAGGAAATTGAAAATAAACGTGAAATAATAAATGTAAAAACGCAATATGTTTTAATAGAGGGTAATAGTTAATAGGGTGAGTATGGAGAAGCAACAATGAACCGCGACCGATTTTAGAAAGCACTAGTACAACGTGACGTGTCCCGGAAGTCATTGCTCAAAGCCACGGACGCACGCCCAAGCCCACGAGCGCAGCCGCACCCGAGAAATACCAAAGTTACCAGTGAGGCAGAGAGAATACTTCCATCTTCGCTTTTGTTTGTCGGACTGTTTCACTCAACAAGAAAAAAATCCTAAACGGATATTAAAACAAAACACCGCCAACATGTGACAAATATGTGTTTGCGCCGGCAGCCAATTTAAGCGGAAATTTAAATTTATTTGTTATATTTCTCATAAATATAAAACTATTCTTTTATATAAAATGCGATAAATATGCACAAAGGAAATTTAAATAATAAATAGTTCTGACAAGATAAGAGGTTTTTAACTTTTCAAAACTGTGGTTAAAGTCTACTGATGATTTGGTAAAGCACCAATGAAATGCATATAGACATTGCTTAGCCACCAAAAAATAAATTTCATTTATATATACTGTTTGTTTGTGAAATGCTTCTGGAAATTGTAAATATTTTGTTGTTGCAGAAAACAGAGGACTCATATTAAGTTTAGATGGACAAAATATTCCTATTGTTGAATAATGTAAAATATTTAGGAGTGCATTTGAATAAACTATTTAAATTTAATTATCATGCCAGAATAGTCCTTAACAAAGCTCGCGGAGTTAAAATTTTATTTCAAGAAATTAATTATTTTAAATAAAATAATTAATTTCCTGAAGAAGTCACACAAAGGAGTGACGAAATATTGAAATTAAAAATAAAATAAAGAGACCTTAAGCTTAAAAATATCAGAATATAACAATACATAATTAAAAAGAGGTCAAGAAACCAGAAGAATTTATCAGGTATTTATAAATTGTTCATATATAAGTTGAGTATTAGACCGTTACTTTTATATGCATTTACAACTTGGTTTTCTACACCTCCAACAGTTATGAAAGAATTTGACAATTTTGAAAGAAAAATTCTTAGATTATGCGTTAGCAAACATTTTGAAGGAAGTAATAAAAACTTATCAAATGAATATATAACATCTTTAACAATCAAGCAGATTTAAACTGGTTAGCCTTAATCATTTGCAATTAAATATTAGTAAATGTTCGCATGTTTCGTATAAAGGACTCAGAGTCCCGTGGCGGTTTCTCTTAATATTAAGGGTATCTCATTGAGTACATTTGGTTCAAAACTTGACCTAGGTGTGGTTTGCGATAGCTCGTTATCATTTTTGGCTCACTTTGAGTATATGCTTCTAAGAGCGTATAAACTGCTTGGCTTTTTGAAGAGAATCTGTTCTGAATTTACTGACCCCTATACACTGAAGTATATATACATCCTTCGTACGGTCTAAATTAGAGTATGCGGCTGTGATCTGGAATCCTCATGTTTTCAATCTAATTTTCCGTATCGAGAATCAGCGCGTTTTCATTAAATTTGCAACACGTTCGCTAACATATTTATCTACCGTCCCATATGAGTCCAAATGCCTCTTTATAGGGCTTCGTACTTTAGAATTACATAGAGAATTACAATCTGCCCTCTGGTGTATGATATTTTTAATGGATGCATTGACTGTCCTGACTTGCTTAGCTCTGTACTGTTTTATGTTCCACGTAGGAATCTTAGGTTGGCTAGGCTCTTTGAGGTACCTTCCCATCGAACTAATTAGTACTCTATCACGTGCTTTTGCTCATCTTAATAAAATCAATGTTAATTTACAAAAACGGCATACTTCTTTTATTGAGTTAAGCACGGACAAAATGCAGTTTAAGCGTTTTATTTCTAGTCTAATAACTATAATTGTAATGTAAACTCTTCGTTTGTTTTGTGGTCATGTATTTTTTAAAACATATTTTTTTAATTCAACATTCGGTTTATAACCACTAGTTTTTAAGTTCTCATGGTAGTCACAGTCTGGAAGGTTTTATGACCGTAGACTGAAACATTTAAAATAAAATAAACAGCAATTTCTATTCTCCATTGGAATAAGTTCAATCTGAAATTGATTATGTCAACAGTTTATTGCCAAAATTGTATGTCTCAAAAATCACAGGAGCCCAGAGGCTAAAGGTCGAGACACATAGAATCCGTCATACTTTATGCGTCGCCTTTTTTAACTGACATAAACGTACTAGAGTTGTGTCACTGAGCTATGAGCTAGTTCAATTGAACGTTTCAGTGAGCTGAGTGAAATGAGCGCTCACTACAATAGATGATTTTAGCTCAGTACTGAGCGTTTTTGTGTCAGAACGCTTTTGTTTCAGAGCTCTTTTGTTTCAGAGGTATTTTGTTTCAGAGCGCTTTTGCTTCAGAGCTGAGCGGTTTTGATAATTTCTGTAATAATTGTAATGATACCATAGTTTCTTAATATGCTGCCAGACAAATATAAATACGTCATTGAATATGTTATTGTGGCATGTCTACAGAACCAATCTTAATGCATAGAAATTTTTTTACAAATATAACTGGTGCGATGAAACCATGTTTTGAAAAATACCAGTACATGGGAATGGTTTTATTATAAATATAAATATATTTATATATATATATATATATATATATATATATATATATATATATATATGTGCATATGTGTATATATATATATATATATCCTTTAACTACTGTGGTGGTGGTAAATTTTACCCTCTCTATATTATTTACTCTCTCCAGTAGAGCGCTATTAATATTATTCTCCTTGTTTTATTTAACTAGAAGTTTGATTTCTTTTTTTTTTATTACTTTATTCATTTAAAAATGTGTCATCTAATTCCAAATAAAAGCAAATAAATAAAAACAAAAATATTTTTTTTGACAAAATTTTCTAAAAATTAAAAAGGGGTAAAATTTACCCCACCACAGCATATACGCCAACATATTTCACCTCAGTAGTTAAAGGATATATATATATATATATATATATATATATATATATATATATATATATATATGTGCATATGTCTATATATATATATATATATATATATATATATATATATATATATATATGTATATATATATATATATATATATATATATATATATATACAGTCGAACTTCTATAAATTGAATCACCATTATCCCGAAAAAAAACTTCAACTTACGGAGACTTCAACTTTGAGGATCACTTTTAAAAACGTTCCAAATAGTAAGAAAAAACAATTATTTTTAACACCAATTCATTTTTAGTTTTAACAGCAGCAATTTTTAATGGATTAAGATACTATATACTAAAATATTGAGTAATTTTTGACTGATTTTTTTCACTTTTACTTTGAGCAAAAAGTGATTCTAATTTGTGCAGTGCTTTATAGTGGTCATCTCATGCTTTTTCATTTGTGTTTAAGAATGAATTTGAAATTGTTTGGATAGTGGCTTAATTGTTTTCTCAACGTCGTCCTCATCGCTATCTATTATTTCTCGAGACTGCGTTTCAGATTCGGCGGTACATTCTTCAATAATATCTTCAGAAGGAAACTCAGAAGTTATCAACTCACTATCAATGTCCAGAAACTCTTGAACAGTACAACTTTTGGATTCTATGCCATTTAAGTTTAACCAAACTTCATAATTATCATTTAAAACATATGCGTTGTCATCAAAATCATTTAATAATGCTAAAGGAATGTCATCCTCTTCGTCCCACATTGAATGTTGACCAAATCCACACTTTGTAAAGCAGTTCGATATTGTCTGGCTAGTAACATCGATATCCCAAGCTCTTGATAAATGGTGAATGCATTCTAGCACATTAATATCATGTTTACAATTTTTTTCAATACGAACTATAGCTTCTTTTAAAATTCTAGTTCTATAATGAACTTTCAAGCATCGATTAGCGATTTATAAATCAAATTAAAGTAAAGACAATCTTTATTCATAATTAGCGACTAATTTGTAACTTTTGTAAGCAAAAGAGAGAAATTTTCTAAAAAAAATTCAAATTACGGAAGCTTTGTGCTCCTATTTTTCTTCAACTTATGGAGGAATTCATGTTATAGAAGTTCAAGTTATAGAAGTAAAGTCTAGTGGAATTTCGCTCCTAGATGCTGTTGCCACGGAATTTGCTTCAACTTATGGAAAATTCAAGTAATAGAAGTTCAAATTAGAGAAGTTCGACTGTATATATATATATCTATATATATATATATATATATATATATATATATATATATATATATATATATATATATATATACATATATATATATATATATATATATATATATATATATATATATTTATATATACATGTATATATATATATATATATATATATATATATATATATATATATTGTTACGTTTTTAGACCTTTTCGTAAAAACGCTTTTTATTTATCCTTCAAGGATTCGTTTAATTGCATCAAATTAATAACACAGACAATTACTTTTAGAAATATAATGCGGCAACACTTTATTTACTATTTAATTAACACGAGTATTTGTACTACTAAACACTTAGCGATGTAAACACGTCTAGATTTAAAATCTCACTGATTCGCTGTTCACTGGCAGCGTCTTTATATAGCAAAATGACGACGTCTGGTAACTTCGCGAAGCATCTGGTCATGGTTGTTGTTGGTTGTGCTTTACTTAACATGTAGCTATATACGTGTGTTTGTATATATGACAATGCTGTCTTGTGTTTTGTTTATTGTAACTATGTGTGGTTGTATGTATGAGTGTTTTGTGTGTTGTGTAGTTTTGTTTCTTCTTGTGCTATGTGGGCATGTTGCTGTGTATATTTGTGTGTATGTTGCTGTGTATATTGATGTACATGTTTAGTTTTTATTAGCAGCGAATACTTGCGTACAAGATCATTAAGAATAACATCATCATCTCTTAGCATTGATGTTGCTAGGTTTTTCGTTATTGTTATTTACACTTATTATTGCACAGCCTCGAATGATCTTGTATATTCTCAACGATGTATCCGGAATATTCCACTTCCGTTAATTCAAATATTATCTGCATGGTGTTGACCAGGGTTGTAACATTTTGACAACTAGAGATGGTTTGACAGTGCTGCCAAGTACATATAGCCACATTGTCGTTATATTTGAATCTATTTTTAAACTTTGTAACACTGCCGCCCACTTAAGCCTGTTCGACCCGAATAGGCATACAATCACCTCTTCCATAGTGCGCCAATCGTTCGAGATGTACTATCTTCATTTTCGACCTTGGGCTATTGTGCTTCTGTATCCGGTACACAACGTCATTCACTCTCTTAATCACTTTATACGGGCCATCCCAGTGAGTCTGTAATTTTGGGGACAATCCTTTCTTCCGTTGTGGGTTATAAAGTAGAACTAATTGACCTTCCATAAATCCCTCTGAATTTGCTGCGCGGTCATATCTAGCCTTCATCTTGTCACTGACCATCTTGATTCTATTACGCACGAAATCATGCAGCTCGTTTAACCCATATACGGCCGCCGTGCCAATTTGGGAACACTTACTTATCTAGGGTGTATAGAAAAATTTTTGACATATATCGAAAAAATTATGCATTAACAAGTACTAGGAAGACCTATGGATATAAAAAATATAGAACGAATAAAATTGATTCACTTTTAGTGCCATTATAATCTAATTAATTTGGACAATAATACAGGTGCGGAGGTAGGTTTGAGTTATCAACAATTAAATTTTCTGTATAAAGTATAAATTCGTAAATTCTTTTATTTTACCGAATTTGATATATACTGAATCACATACAATTATTTTTAGTTTGATATTTTATATATATCTGATTTTATAACCTATAAAATAGTGCTGTGCCAATTTGGGTACAATGGCTACAAGTATAACATTAAAGTATACGCAAACACACGTACGACTCGAAAACGTCACTTGATGTTTTTTATGCTGACTATGTAGTCTAAGTTGTTAAAACGGTGGCAGCACTTTATAGTGGAACAAAGTTATCTATGTATGTGCATAAACAGGGGAATCCCCAAGTAAGGTGTATGTGCATATGTATATAACTTTTCTTGAACTTGTAACATTAGTTGAACTAATATATCACAGCTTTTAACACGCGGAGTAACTCTACTAAGATGAACCGACATTTTAGCTCCAGTAATCGCTTTCGAGGTTTAGAAGAAGCTGTTAACACGATTATAGAGGATACCAACGATGGCTTTGAGTATGATTTGACCATACTTCCACCAGAGCCTAGTGTTGTTACTGATGAAGAAGAGGGGTTCGATGACAATATAGACTTGTCAGTCTTGCCAAATGATGTTCCTGGAGAAGTCGAAGTTTTTGTTCGCAATATTGGCACTGTTTTGGATACTGAAGACTTTAGTGATGATGAGCCATTGTCTGCTAAAAGGGCTAGGATTAGAACCAATACGCCACGGCGTGAAGAACATGATATTTCATCAGCATTTAAAATTCCATCTTGGCGGAAATCAGCTCCGAATTATTCGAAGATTTATGCGAAAACTGACGATCGGTTGCTAAGTGAAAACCGTATGAAGGACACAGTAAAAGAGTTGACACCAGTTCAAATATTTGAAATGTTTTTCGACGAAGAAGTTTTTGAAATGATCGCTAATCTTAGCCAGTTATACGCGAGTCAAAATAATCGACATAACTTTACGGTCACCGTTGCAGAGCTAAAGAATTTTTTTGGTATACTCATTCTTTCTGGATACAACAAATTGCCAAGGGAAAGCATGTATTGGTCTTATGATGAAGATATAGGAGTAGAAGTTGTGTCAAATTCTATGTCCAGGAATAGGTTTAAAGAAATTAAGAGAAATTTGCACCTTGTTGATAATAACGAAGCTTCAAATACCACTGACAAAATGTTCAAGTTGCGCAAACTTTCAGATATTCTTATCAAAAAGTTCAACCAATTTGGTATTTTCCACGAAAATATTTGTATCGATGAGTCAATGGTAAAATATTATGGCCGTCACTCAGCAAAGCAGTTTATTAGAGGCAAACCAGTTCGGTTTGGATATAAAAACTGGGTTGCAGCAAGTTCTTCTGGATACTGCTACAATTTTGATATTTACTGCGGCAGGTCAGCTAATTCTGTTTCTGAGCCATTGGGTAGTAGAGTTGTCAAAATGCTACTCGATAAATTATCAACAAATCCTGCAAATCACAAAGTCTATTTTGATAATTTTTTTACAAGTTGTGATCTGCTAAATGATTTACGTAATTCAGGTTACCGTGCTACAGGAAGAATAAGAGATAACCGTACTAAGAAATGCCCCTTGCCAAATGTAAAGGAGATGATGAAAAAGCCAAGAGCAGAGTATGACTATAGGTTTGATAAAAATAACGAAATATTATTGGTCCGCTGGAAGGACAACAGTATTTGCACAATGGCTACAAATCATGATTCTTATGAGCCGGCAGGATTTGTTAAAAGGTGGTGTTCACAAAAAAAGCAAAAAACGGATATGCAGATTCCATACTTGTTTCAAAATTACAACAAGGGTATGGGCGGAGTTGATGAAATGGATCAATCCATATCATTATACAGAATTGGCATTCATGGCAAAAAATGGTGGTGGGGTTTATTTACCTACATGATAGATATGGCTATGTCAAATGCTTGGCGCTTGCATGTATGCAGCAAAGAAAACAGCATGGACCAGTTACTATTTCGACGAACAATAGCGAGATTTTACCTAAAGCAATCACCAAAAAAACGCACTACTGCTCGTCCTTCGTCATCAAATATTGAAGGCTTACAGCTAGACGGCGTCGATCACGTTCCAGAAAAGCTTCAAAATCGTGTACGTTGTGTCATCTGCCACAACAGAAGCCGTTGGGGATGCAAAAAATGCAAGAAAACACTTTGTATTGACAAAGGATGCTTTTCGAAATTTCACTCATAAGTGGCCGCTGTGCCAATTTGGGTACACCCCTTTTATGCCCTGAAAATAAAATTATTTCAACTTTTTTTTTGTTATCCTGTTTTTTTGTACTGCTAATTTTATATTAATAAAGAATTATTCAAAGTTTTCCTTGTGGTTTTGGTTTGGCTTTAAATGGGTTAAGTTCTCCTGCTCTTGGGACGTAGTGGCTCCTTCTTCTACCGCTGGCTTAACACCAAATTCCAAGTCACCAGGCAGTTTTAATTCCGTCCCGAAGATAATTTTAGCTGGCGTTCTCGATGTGGAGTCGTGTACAGCTGACCTATATGCCGTCAAAAATTTGGGAATGTGCTCGTCCCAATCCCTCTGATGGTTGCTTACCACTTTTCGCAGGTACTCTTCTAAGGTGCGATTGAACCTCTCTACCATGCCATCAGACTGTGGATGCAACGGCGTTGTTCTGGTTTTCTTTATCCCATATAATTCGCACATTTCCCTGAATATGGCAGACTCGAAATTCCTTCCTTGGTCGGAATGTAATTCTATTGGGACACCATAGCGACATACCCAGTTGTTGACGAATGCATTTACAACTGTCTTTGCTTCTTGGTTAGGTATAGCATATACCTCTGGCCATTTACTGAAATAGTCCATTACCACAAGAACATAACGATTTCCGGCTTCAGTGACGGGAAAAGGACCTGCTACATCCATTGCGATCCGCTCGAATGGTGCTCCTGAGTTGTATTGCTGTAGCTGTCCCCGGCTTCTTCTTACTGGGCCTTTGGCTGCTATGCACTGTGGGCAGTTTGCTATCCAATCGGCTACGGCTTGTTGACATCCAACCCAATAAAAACGCTGCTTCAGTTTCTCAAGTGTTTTTGTGACTCCAAGATGACCGCCACTAGGTCCATTGTGAAATTCTTGCAAAACTTTACTTATCTTGGAGCATGGCACAACTACCAAATTTGAAGTTGTTTTGCCATCTACACTTTCCCATACGCGGTATAGGCACCCTTCTATTACCTTGAGGCTGTTCCACTGAGCCCAATAAGATTTGGCGAGTGGGCTCTCAGCCGAAATTTCATTCCGGGACGGTCTTCTGTCCTCCTCTTTGGCTGCTATAATTTTTCCCAGTATATTGTCGTCCCTCTGTGCCGCTGACCAGTCTTCATCAGAGTCGATGTGCATTAGCCGAACATCAACAACGCCTTCCTTTTGTTCGGTTCTAACGCAATGTTTACACTCTAAACAGCAGGGTCTTCTCGAAAGAGCATCCGCATTGTTATGTTTTGTGCCCCTTCTATGCTCAATACTGAAGTCGTAGCTCTGCAGGCGCTCAATCCACCTTGCCAGTTGCCCTTCAGGATTTTTAAACTGCAATAACCATCTCAGTGCAGAATGGTCAGTCCTTAATGTAAAGTGTTGACCATACAGGTACTTATGGTAATGTTTAATGCATTCCAATACTGCCAGAAGCTCACGTCGTGTCACACAGTAGTTCCTCTCAGGTTTTGAGAGTACACGGCTATAGTATCCTATGACTTTCTCAGTGCCATTAACTACTTGGGAGAGCACGCCCCCTATGCCATAGCCGCTCGCATCAGTATCCAGCACAAATTTTTCTCCAGGTATGGGATACGCTAGTACTGGTGACGTACACAATAATCCTTTAAGTTTCTGGAATGCCTTTTCTTGTGGCTCGCCCCAATGGTATGGTCTCGACTTCTTCGTCAGCTCATGCAGGCTTGCAGCTACACTGGCAAAATTTGGCACAAAGCGTCTGTAGTATGTACAAAGGCCCAAAAAGCTGCGCAATTCATGAAGATTTTTAGGTTGATGCCAGTCCCTTACTGCTTGTATTTTATCTTCATCTGTTGAGATTCCGTCTGCTGTAACACGATGCCCCAAATACTTCACTTCTTTCTGGAACAATGCACATTTCTTCAGGCTGAGTTTCAATCCAGCTGATGATATCCGTTGAAGAACTTCTGCCATGTTTTTGAGGTGTTCATCAAAAGTTTTCCCCATCACGATTATGTCATCCAGATATACCAAGCATGTCTTCCAGTGGAGTCCTTTCAGTACCTTCTCCATTAGGCGTTCAAATGTGGCCGGAGCATTGCAGAGACCAAACGGCATAACTTTGAACTGCCATAATCCGTTACCAACGCTAAAGGCAGTTTTCTCCTTGTCTTTCTCTGCAATCTCCACTTGCCAATATCCGCTTCGCAAGTCTAGCGTAGAGAACCATCTCGTACCAGCTAGCGTGTCCAAGGTGTCATCGATTCTGGGGAGCGGATAGCTGTCCTTCTTGGTTATGTCATTGAGCTTCCTGTAGTCTACGCAGAATCTAGTACTGCCATCTTTCTTTTTAACTAAGACTACTGGCGAACTCCAAGGACCAGAAGATGGCTCAATTACGCCTTCACGCTCCATTTCTCTTACAAGCTCTTTGACTTCATCTCGCTTTGCTAGGGGTACACTTCTAGGTGGCTGTTTAATCGGCCTAGCTTCGCCTGTGTTTATTTCATGTTTAACCAATGCAGTTCTACCCTGACTTTGGTTTCCCATGGCGAAGATACTGGCATGCCTTTTTAGCAACTGTTTGGCTTTATTTCTTTCTGTCGCTGACAGTCCTGCTACCCATTTTCCTACGTATTCCTCAAATTGTTCACGTTCTTTGGCGGACAAATTGGTAGGCTCTATCTTCCTCTCACAGTTTATTATTGCCTCTGCTGGAGTACACTGGCCAATATCGCAATTTTCTTTGATGACTTTTTCATGGTCTGCCAAGTTAAGTACTCTTATAGGGACTATTCCTCCTTTACTAGTTTTTACTAGAGCTTTTGCTGTTATAAGCTCTCTCATTAGATCTGCTGGTTCTACAACCCACAACCGATTGTCCTCACAATCTCCCCTCATACGCGCCCATATAACTGTTTCAGACTGCGGCGGTAACGTCTGACTCTCAATAGCAAATACTTTTCTTACTTGCGGCTTGCTGTCATACCCAACATCAAGGGGTATTTCCACATTACGCCAAATCATCAGCTGTTGCCCCATGTGTAGATTAATGCCATGATTAATCATAAAATCGGCTCCAATAATTACCTCATCGACAATATCGGCAACAATAAACACATGCCTCACGTTGATGTTGGCTATAGTCACCTTCAATTCAATCTTACCATAGACAGTGGCAGGCTCTCCAGTAGCTGTACGTAGCCGTATATTGCTTAAACGATCGCATTTCCCCTTTACTATATCGGGCCTTATTATTGACTGCGACGCCCCTGTGTCTATGGTAAGTACGTGCTTTTCCCCGTTGATGTGTCCAGACGCAGTAAGGTTGCTATTTTTCTGCTGCATCACTGATATGGAGATTGTGGGGCCCTCGTTTGTGGGAGCTAGCTCTTGCCCCTTAGCGCTAGCTCGTTTTAGTTTAACGGGGACTCTTGTGATGTTGTTTGGTTCACCCGTTTGCTGTTTCTTGGTGGTGAAACAGATCTACCTCTTTTTCTTGGTGCTTTGCAGTTGCGCTGAAAATGACCAATTTTTCCGCAGTTAAAGCATTTAGGCTTTTCTTTGGTAGCACTTTCCGCCAACAGTTGTCGCATTGCCTCCTTAACACTAGCGACCAGGTTATTATCATTCTCGGACAAAACATCCACATTCCGCACCTTACATATCTGTGGCTTGAAAACCATCCTTGCAGTCTCTTGTGCCAGCGCAAATGAAACAGTCTCAGCGAAAGTGGATTTCTGCGTTGCGCACACAGCCAGTTTAACATCAGAGTCGCGAATACCATTAACGAAAGCCTCAGTTTTAAAGTGGTCCAGGAACGGGTGACTCTCGCCTGGATATGTGAGCTGCACTAAACGCTCGATTTCCATTGCGAAATCTTGTAGAGACTCGTTAGGCTTTTGAACTCTACATCGCAATTCCATTCTGTATAAATCGCGCTTGTGCTCACCACCATACTTGCGCTGCAATGCTGCCATTATTTCATTATAGTTGTTTCTGCTGCTTACTGGCACGGTCTCAAGTACCTCTGCGGCTGTACCCTTTAAGGACAAAATCAACTCTATGGCCTTTTCTTCAGCATCCCATCCATTTCTACTAGCGACCGTCTCGAACTGGAATCTAAAGATGCTCAATGGTACGCTGCCGTCAAAGCATGGCGCTTTTATTCGCGCAGAAACCTCCGCAACTGCTCGTACTGTCCCGCCACTACGCTCGAGGTTATGCACTTTGTCCTCTAGAGCATGAAATTTTTCTTCGAACTCTTTTGCATGCTGCTCTAGGCCACCGCTTTCTAGATGTTGGACTCTATCTGCCAGCTCTGAGAATTTATTCTCAATAGAATCCACCCTCCTATTAATAGCCTCAGAAACCTCTACCAGAGTCTCGTTCGTGGCTCTATTTGACTCCTGTATTTCGGCTACAAGCTTCTCAGTGCTGATTTCTGAGTTCTGTTTAATTGCAGTTATTTCGGCTACAAGCTTTTCACTGCTGATTCCTGAGTTCTGTTTTATTTCAGCTATTTCGGCTACAAGTTTCTCAGTGCTGATTTCTGAGTTCTGTTTAATTGCAGTTATTTCGGCTACAAGTTTGTCAGTGCTGATCCTTGATGCCTCCTGCATCTGCTGAGAGTTCTGTTTTATCTGGATCATCATAGCAGCGAACATTGAATTTATGTCCATGCTGCTGGTCGTGGCAGGAGGACATACCTCTACATCGTCTTTGTCCTCAAACTCGTATGTCCCGATGTCCATGCCGCGATTCTTAAACTCATCTATCAGCCTCTTCTGCAGTTCAGCCTTGTTACCTGCTGTTGGCAATTCCCGCTTACTAAGCTCCTTTTTTAGCTGTTCAACTTTTAGCTCATCAAATTTCATAATTATTTTTTTTTTTAATGTCCTTTTTTCCTTAAATTGCAATGTCCTTTTTAATTATTTTTGCAATTCCACTTCTGACACCAATTGTTACGTTTTTAGACCTTTTCGTAAAAACGCTTTTTATTTATCCTTCAAGGATTCGTTTAATTGCATCAAATTAATAACACAGACAATTACTTTTAGAAATATAATGCGGCAACACTTTATTTACTATTTAATTAACACGAGTATTTGTACTACTAAACACTTAGCGATGTAAACACGTCTAGATTTAAAATCTCACTGATTCGCTGTTCACTGGCAGCGTCTTTATATAGCAAAATGACGACGTCTGGTAACTTCGCGAAGCATCTGGTCATGGTTGTTGTTGGTTGTGCTTTACTTAACATGTAGCTATATACGTGTGTTTGTATATATGACAATGCTGTCTTGTGTTTTGTTTATTGTAACTATGTGTGGTTGTATGTATGAGTGTTTTGTGTGTTGTGTAGTTTTGTTTCTTCTTGTGCTATGTGGGCATGTTGCTGTGTATATTTGTGTGTATGTTGCTGTGTATATTGATGTACATGTTTAGTTTTTATTAGCAGCGAATACTTGCGTACAAGATCATTAAGAATAACATCATCATCTCTTAGCATTGATGTTGCTAGGTTTTTCGTTATTGTTATTTACACTTATTATTGCACAGCCTCGAATGATCTTGTATATTCTCAACGATGTATCCGGAATATTCCACTTCCGTTAATTCAAATATTATCTGCATGGTGTTGACCAGGGTTGTAACATTTTGACAACTAGAGATGGTTTGACAGTGCTGCCAAGTACATATAGCCACATTGTCGTTATATTTGAATCTATTTTTAAACTTTGTAACAATATATATATATATGTACATATTTTTTTTTTATGGACGTAATGATAGCAACTATCAATAGTGGCCCCACGACAACTTCACTAGCACCACCCTGGGACAGCTTTGGCATTTCATCAGGGTGTGTACTATTATCAGTATTATTCCTACGTCCTTCTTAGTTCCTAGGTAAGGAGGTTCGGAACTGATGCGCATATTTAATCGTCAGTAGCTAACGAATCCTAAGACGTACTAACTCTCCTACGAATCTGTGCTAATCTGCGAAGTTCTATTAGAACAAGCTGTACAAAACTACACACTCTGGTCCAATTCCAATTATATATAATATATGTATATATACATATGTATATATATATATATGTATGTATATATATATATATATATATATATATATATATATATATATATATATACATATATCTATATATATATATATATATATATATATATATATATACATATATATATATATATATATATATATATATATATATATATACATATATATATATATAAATATATATATATATATATATATATATATATATGTAGATATATATTTATATATATATATATATATATATAGATATATATATATATATATATATATATATATATATATATATAGATATATATATATATATATATATATATATATATATATATATATAATATATATATTATTTTCTTTTAAAATATATATATATATATATATATATATATATATATATATATATATATATACATGTATATATTTATATATATATATATATATATATATACATATATATATATTTAGTTAATGGTCCACCTCTTCAAAAAGTCACATTATTGACTGATTTAAAATACATTGAAGGCAATATTGGATTGTATTTGTCTCTGAAACTCCACGAAATTATTATTATCGTTTTTGCCATATTTAATAAATATGGTTACAATGTCTTTAATCACCCTTGGTGTATCATTATAACTGAGCTACTGAGCTATTAAATGAACTAGCTCAGTAAACTGAGCTGAGCTAAAGTGAGCGCTCAGCTCACTGAGCTAACAAGCACAACTCTAAAACGTACTGATGGAGAAGGTTGGCCCAATGAGTGCTTTGTTGACGGATATTAAATCAGTCTATATGTTAGAGCTGCAAAACAATCGATAGTACTATCGATAGTTTTATTTTTGGCTGACTATCGATGGTGTGACTATCGACAGCGATACTATCGGATAATTTTCAGGGCATACTCATTCAACGTATTCTTTTCGACGCCGGTAAACTTTTGTATTTTATTGATGAAAATTTTCTGTATTTTCATAGTACCTGAGTATGTTTATTTTTGTATACTGAATTTTCTTTTTTGTTTATGTAATATATAATTTTACTTACACAATTACTTTAAAACCAAAGAATGTGGTAAAATATTTTTGTTTTAATGTTATAAATACTATTTTATATTACAAATACTATTGAACTGAAATAAAATATATTTTGCAATAATCTGCTTTATTACCGTTCTCGAATCGACTCGAGTGTTTGTAATAGATTAAAGAAAAATCTTGAATTTTTCTTTAATTTATTACATTCTTTCGAGTCGAATCGAGAACCGTAATAAGGCCCAATATGTTTCTTTTACTTAACTAATAGGGTCAATTATGGACTAGATTACTGTGGGTGAAAAGAATCAACAGCCTAAAAATTAAAAACTTACTATTTTAATAAAATTTTACTACGTAAATTTTTTACATAGAAAAATCTACTATTATACTAGAATTTACAATAAGAAAATCGAGTGTAAATAATATAAAAGAAATTGTAATGCTATTTTAATTTTATTTGTACTGCAAAATACATATATAAAGAAATTCGATAGTATCGATAGTTCCTGTTAAAACTATCGATGGTGCGACTATCGATAGTTTTGCAGCTCTACTATATGTTCTCCATTTCATTTATTTAACTTTTATTTTATTTACTTAATACAATTTTTTATGTATTATTTAATTTTTGCTGAACACACAATAAACAACTTAATCGAAAGAATCTGAAAAACTGATGTCTGTCAAAGTATTCAACGTACGTCAAAAGTTGGTCAACTTTCGTACTTTGCGTTGACGAAGGAGTACTGAATGTGATAACTCAAATAAGAAAGCATGTATTTCAACTTATTTGTCCGTTGGAAAAGGTGACGTATAACGGATTCTGTGTCTCGGCCTCAATAGCTGTAGTTAGTTCTTTTTTTCTAAAAGATACTTTACATACATGTTCACACAAGGTGATAAGATGGTTACTTTATAACATTAAAATTATTATTTCAAAACATTATAGATTTAACTTTTCTTTTTTAAATTAAATTTATTTGTTGATGGTTAAGCAATGTCTATCTGCATTTCATTGGTGCTTTACCAAATCATCAGTAGACTTTAACCATAGCTTTGAAAAGTTAAAAACCCCTTATCTTTATGGTTTTTAATTATTTCTGAATTATTTACTTTGTAATGCTTTTTTTTTAAGTCTCAAATAAACTTGACTAAATATTTTCCTTTTTAAGCGTTATTAAATAAAAATTTCCATTTAATAAAACTTTTATTTTTCCATTTTGTTTTTTATATACACTTATGTATGTATTACTTTTTATATTTTTCTATAGTTTTCAGAAGTTCATCTGCTTCTTCACTAGTTTTAACACGAAGCAACATGGAAGTTGTTTTATCTACGTCCGGTGTTGGCACACAAACCATCATAACGTTGTTTTTTCCCATACGTTGTGCGGGAATACCAGAACTCAAAATTAAATTAACTAAAATATTACCCAAATTAGTGTCGGCACGTACCAAAAGCTGTGTTTTATCGGAAGATTCAATTGGTTTCATATATAAAGTTCCCACACCTTTATCAACAAAATTTCCATCTTTCTTAACAAATACTTTGCATTTTTTAGAATAAACAGCATCACTTTCCACCACCTGTTTAAATTCATTTTTGGGGGGTTCCTCATCTTCAGCATCTGGGTCACAAACTGATTTGTTAGTACCAGACACCTCAGGAGCTTTGGCAACGTTGCCAAATGAAAAATGAGTATCGCAAGCGTTAAAGGAAAATGTTGTAGGATTAGTTACTTGACTATTGTTTGATTTACTGCTAAAGGAGAAAGTAGAAGATACTGCAGTCGTTGACAATGTAGCAGGTGGAACCAAGCCAAAACTGAAGCCTTTAGCTGTACTCGGGTTAACCGCTGATGCATCCTCATATTTTTGAATATCAAAAGTAAAGCCATTTACTTTCGTCGGTGCTTCAGAAGTTGTTGACGACGCCCCGTCATTTTTTGTTGATATATTGTTTGAACTGCTGGCGTTATATTTAAAACTCTCAATACCACTAGCAACCAGGGGCTTCTCGGGTTTATCTACAGTTGCTGAAATCACTTCCCTTGATTGTATGTCTTTTTCCTCCTTCTCAATTTGTTCTAAATAATTTTCATAGTCTTTAAAAATTGGGGATAGTATACACACTGGGTTCTTGTCAACATGCGATTTAATCCAATCGCACACAGAACGGTTAAGACTGCTCAGCTTATTATGATACTCCGAAACTATTGAAGATGAAGATTTGACAGCTGCCGCAGCATCCACAGAAGCCACAAACGAAAATGATGTTTTAGAAATATCAGAAGTGTTTGCAGTTGCAGCCGCAACCGAACCACTTTCGAACGAAAATGTTGGCGTAGCATTAGTGGTTGTTGTGCTACTGCTAACAGTACCACTAGATGTACCGCCCACCGCAGTTATTTTACTTAAAAAAGAAAATGGTGACGATGATGTTGCTGTGGCTCCTGTTGGTTTCCCAAATCCTGAAAATCCACTGAATACACTCTTGGTACCTAACGCACCATCGGGTGCATCATTACCTGGCATAATTTTACGTTTGGCTTTTTTAATCACTCGATTTTTTAGCTCTTCTTCTGTTGCAGTTCGAAAACTGCCACGTTCCTCAGGCTCTTCTTCACGGTCCCAATTGTCATGATTTAACTCATATGTGGCTTGCCTTTTTCCAGCCATTATACCAAAAAATTTGCTAAAACCACTTTTCTCTTATTGCAGTTTATGGTGTTTTTCTGTCGTTATCACAGAATATAGCCTATGGTCGTTATCACTTTATTGCAAAAAATTTTGGAGACGCTAGCAAGGTAGATGTACAAGGTACTCTTTTAGTTCAACAATTAACAACACCAAAAACCACACGTAAAAAATGTAGAGCTAATGTCAAAATCAAGAAAGAAGCAGAGTCATTAACGCTGCAATTACGCTGCGATTACACATGCAAGTAGTGGCATGCCATTGTTGTATACGTATTATCAACGATATATAATTCGAAATAGTCGAATCTCATGCAATTTACTTTTCTGTCTACACATGCCATTGATAATTCATTTTCAAAATATCGTCGAAGCGTAAACTTCGATTTTGATTCCATTTCAACTTTTTGTTTTGTTTGTTATGTAGAGTTACCGAGTTCACCATATAGGCGAATTTTTGAGGAAAAGGTTAGCATATATTTTTATTAATATTATTTTAATAATATGAATGCTCTTTAATTAACAAACTTGCTATTTTTTATGCGAATTTTAAGAAATACTGCATAATAATACATTAAATAAGTTAAAACTTTAATTACAATTTTACTGTAATCCAGAAAGTTTGCATTAAATTTTTGGCAGGGTAACATTGATTTTCGTTTTGACATTTAGTGGCATGCAAGTGCCAAATTTTTACTCGCATGCAAAATTAGCTATACCCGTGAACTTAACAAACTCTTTAACAAACTTTTTTTTCCATTCCTCTTTGATCCCCATTCCGCTCAGTGAGAGCTGAAAAAATCCTCTCTTGAGCACAAATAAATGAGTATTTCTGTGAATGCTGCCAAGTTAATGAATGCGATTGGTTGCTTATTTAAGGAAGATTTCATAAATTGGTTGGTTATTTAAGGAATTATTTACGAATATGACTCATCAACAAAGAATCAAAAACAAATTTTCAACAAACTTTTTGCTTAGTTGTAAACAATTGAACATCCAACAAACTATTTGGTTAGTTTTTTTAAAATAAAAGTTAAACCAAAAAAATTTAATAAAAAAATGTTCTACAAAGTGAAAGGTGGTCTAAAATAACATAAGTGACTATCATTGTTTTTTCTCAAACAGTTGTTTTTTCATATAAAATTTTTAATAAAGTTTTTTTAAAAAACACTTTTTGACCTATAACTTTGATATCTGACTTTGAGCCAAAAATTTAATTATACCATCTTAAAGGCCATGAAAAGGGCTACAATTTGGCATCATTAGATTTTTGATTTACAGTTACTACTTCGAACAAATTTTTCAAAAAACTGTACACTAACATGAATTTTTTTTAATTTTTCACCTATAACTCTCATACCTGACTTTGAGCCAAAAATTCCAATATACCATCTTAAAGGCCATGAAAAGGGCTACAATTTGGCATCATTAGATTTTTGATTTACAGTTACTACTTCGAACAAATTTTTCAAAAAACTGTTTTTACTAACATTCTCACTAACATGAATTTTTTTTAGTTTTTCACCTTTAACTCCCATACCTGACTTTGAGCCAAAAATTCCAATATACCATCTTAAAGGCCATGAAAAGGGCTACAATTTGGCATCAAAAAATTTTGAAATTCAAAAAATTCATGTTAGTGAGAATGTTAGTAAAAACAGTTTTTTGAAAAATTTGTTCAAAGTAGTAACTGTAAATCAAAAATCTAATGATGCCAAATTGTAGCCCTTTTCACGGCCTTTAAGATGGTATATTGGAATTTTTGGCTCAAAGTCAGGTATGGGAGTTATAGGTGAAAAACTAAAAAAAATTCATGTTAGTGAGAATGTTAGTAAAAACAGTTTTTTGAAAAATTTGTTAGAAGTAGTAACTGTAAATCAAAAATCTAATGATGCCAAATTGTAGCCCTTTTCATGGCCTTTAAGATGGTATATTGGAATTTTTGGCTCAAAGTCAGGTATGGGAGTTATAGGTGAAAAACTAAAAAAAATTCATCTTAGAGAATGTTAGTAAAAACAGTTTTTTGAAAAATTTGTTCGAAGTAGTAACTGTAACTCAAAAATCTAATGATGCCAAATTGTAGCCCTTTTCATGACCTTTAAGATGGTATATTGTAATTTTTGGCTCAAAGTCAGGTATGGGAGTTATAGGTGAAAAACTAAAAAAATTCATGTTAGTGAACAGTTTTTTGAAAAATTTGTTCGAAGTAGTAACTGTAAATCAAAAATCTAATGATGCCAAATTGTAGCCCTTTTCATGCCCTTTAAGATGGTATTTTGCAATTTTTGGCTCAAAGTCAGGTATGGGAGTTATAGGTGAAAAACTCAAAAAATTCATGTTAGTGAGAATGTTAGTAAAAACAGTTTTTTGAAAAATTTGTTCGAAGTAGTAACTGTAAATCAAAAATCTAATGATGCCAAATTGTAGCCCTTTTCATGCCCTTTAAGATGGTATATTGCAATTTTTGGCTCAAAGTCAGAAATGGGAGTTATAGGTCGAAAGCTGAAAAAAATTAATTTGAGTGAAAACAGTTTTTTGAAAAATTTGTTCGAAGTAGTAACTGTAAATCAAAAATCGAATGATGACAAATTGTAGCCCTTTTCATGCCCTTTAAGATGGTGTAATTCAATTTTTGGCTCAAAGTCGGGTATGGGAGTTATAGTTCAAAAAGTGTTTTTTGAAAAAATTTGATTCAAAATTTTGACCAAAATATATACTGTCGGAGAAAAACTAATGTTGGCCGATTATGTAATTTTAGCTAATCTTTCAGATTGTTTAATATTTGTTTTTTGTATTTTGCCTGGTTTTAGTGTTATTGCTCAAAAACTAAGCAAAAAGTTTGTTGAAAATGCAAAAAGTTTGTTGAAGTGCTAAAATTCTACCAAAATGTGCCTTTAGTAATCAACCAAGTAATTTTGTTGCCGTATTCCTTTGATTTATTGTGCATGCAATATTTGGCATCACTTTTATGTTTTATCTGCATAACATAACATATATGTTTCGTGGTAATTGTGTAAAGAATAATAACAATATATATATATATATATATATATATATATATATATATATATATATATATATATAAACATTTGAAAGAAATACTTATTATATGAACATTTTTAAAAGATAGATAATTAGTTTAGAAAATATTACAAAAAATATGTTGATCACTTCAACGCTAATATAAAAGTAGTTAAGTGCTGCCATTTTACATATATTTGAGTCTGGCAACTCACTTTCTCAAACTCAAGAGAGCGCAACTCTGTTTTTAAAAATAACTCACTCAATTTGCATTCTGGGAAAAAAGTTTGTTGAAAAGTTTGTTATCTTCTCGCGGGTAAATTAGCTGCCACTGGACCTGCCACTAGAAAATATGTATGTGCATTAGTAAAAATTTGTAAGTGTATTGAATTTTTCGAACTCCCAGTGGCAGGGCACACTGATACAGGTAGGAGCGGTTTTACAAAAATAAAAACCTACATGTATTTTGTTTTTGTGAATTCTAATTCAAACGTCACAATTAATTGTGTAGAGCAAAGCAAAACGAAAAAGTACAAAAACAAAATATACATGTTTGTTTCTACATTTGCTTTTAAATTTTGTATGTATGTAAATATGTAAAGAAATTTTGACGTTTGTATTAGAATTTCTCCCAAAAACAAAATAACCGTATGGGCTATCGCTCCTACCTGTATCAGTGTACCCTGCCCAGTGGCATGTGTAAACGCTAAGTTACACATGCAAGTAGTGGCAAGCCATTGGTGTATACGTATTATCAACGAAAAATTATTCGAAATAGTCGAATCTCATGCAATTTGCTTTTCTGTCTACACATGCCATTGATAATTCATTTTCAAAATATCGTCGAAGCGTAAACTTCGATTTTGATTCCATTTCAACTTTTTGTTTTGTTTGTTATGTAGAGTTACCGAGTTCACCATATAGGCGAATTTTTGAGGAAAAGGTTAGCATATATTTTTATTAATATTATTTTAATAATATGAATGCTCTTTAATTAACAAACTTGCTATTTTTTATGCGAATTTTAAGAAATACTGCATAATAATACATTAAATAAGTTAAAACTTTAATTACAATTTTACTGTAATCCAGAAAGTTTGCATATAATTTTTGGCAGGGTAACATTGATTATCGTTTTGACATTTAGTGGCATGTAAATGCCAAATTTTTACTGAGGCAGAACACACTGTATGAATTATGCTGGCATAACATGGCAGCTTGTAGGCATTTTCGGTGAAGAGGGTAGTTTTTGGTTGGCATAATTTTTCAACCAGCTTCAACCCCGCACAAGCAGATCAAAACTAATACATACACACTTATGAAAACACAGGTTCTGCGTTTTGTTTTTTACAGAGCGTTTTTTAGTTGGCCATCTTTGTGTAAACATGAACTTCAAAACAAAAGAGGGTTGGTCGCGCCAACAACCATTAAAATTGATGCATGAGTCAGTAAGGGTTTTTTCGGTAATTTCAGAAACTTATAAAAATTTTTGCAGTAATTTTAGTAACTAGTAAATTTCAGCACAATTTTATTGAAATTACTTAAATAACTTTTACTGGTGACGAAATAAACTTATATGAATGTACCTTTAAAAATTGACTTTTCACGGTTAGGTTAAAAAAAATGAAGGTGTCCTTTTTTAATTGATGTGTTCTTTTTTATTTTTTGACTATTAATTTTTTCTTTCTTCATACTCCTATATTAAAAGTCTTATTTTCTCAATACAATAAAAGTTATAATCACCAATACAATATTAATAATATCATCACCAAGTGGAGTGTGCAGAAATTAAAATCTTTTTATCAAATTACTGTAATATATTTGGAAATATTTTATTGTTTAAAAAACATTAATATATGCTAGTTAGAGGGCCATGCCTAAAATGTATGTAATTGTTTATAATTAGTGAATACAATTTTTATTACATTTCTAAATGTCATTTTTGCATTGAAAAACATGGTTATCGTAATCATAGCTGATCTTAAATAGAGTGCAGACAATTTTCTATTTTCGGCAATTTCCTTAAAGGTTTCTCCTGTAGCTAAAAATCTTAAAGTTGCAGAAAATTTTTCTTCAACCGGAATACATTTTCTCAAATGTATTCGCTTCTTTTCTTTGCCTTCTCATCTTCTAGAAGTAATGCTGCAGCTTCAAAGTTACAGGCACTAGAAATTCCTCCTAAGATTATTGCAAATTTTTCATCACTTATTCCAGCCACATTTGCGCTAAGTTTGCTTCATAATGTATGTGTACAGCGAACGAAATACAAGCATCAAATAAGCAAAAAAATACTAACACACACAAAGCTGTTATACGTATACAATTTTATGCCAGATGAATTAATCCAGTGTGTTTTGAAAAGAACAAAAATTAAGCGGACTGAAAATTCATCCAGTGTGTTTTGCCTCACTCGCATGCAAAATTAGCTCCCACTGGAGCTGCCACTAGAAAAAATGTATTTGGATTAGTAAAAAGTTGTAATAGTATTGACTTTTTCGAACTCCCAGTGGCATGTGTAAACGCTAAGAAAGCGACTAAAAATATTCGAAAAGTTTTTTTTTGGAAAATATTGTTCGAAACAACAACTGCACAGCGAAAATCGAATGATGCCAATTTGTAGCCCATTTCATGCCCTTTTAGGTAATATAGGTCATTTGATGGTACAAATGCTAGTTCTGGAGCTATAAGTCGAACAGTGAGCGGTTTGTAAAACTCGAAAACAGTTTTTGAAAATTTTTTTTGAATCAACAACTGCACAGCGAAAATCGAATGATGCCAAATTGTAGCCCTTTTCATGCCCTTTTAAGTGATATAGGTCATTTGATGGCACAAATACCGGTTTTGGATTTATAGGACAAATAAACTGTTTATTTATAAGTTTTCGTAAAATTTTGTTAGAAACACTATCTTGAACCAAAAAATTAATAATTACAAAATGTGGTATATGTTTTTTCCCTTCAGATTGTGTAAAGTGGTTATTTTGAATTACGTCTGGTTTAAGAGTTATAGTCCAATAACTAGATAAAAAGATTATTGAAAATGCAAATAGTGTTGAAGACCTAAATATCCATAAATATGCGTCCAACCATCTTTGAGTTGTTGCCGTCGTTGTTTATTATCAGATCGGCATCATTAGAACTCGTCCATTACCTCATTTCTGTAACTAGTGTGAGAACTTCTCGCATCGAAAAAACTGTAGTCATTCTGTAAAACACAGGATAAGTCAGACTATGTTTTTTAAATTTTTGTATTTTTAGTACATTTCTATAATGCTAAATATATTATTCTATGGACCACTGTACAATAAATAGCATGACAATCATAATTATTAATTTTTTTTTTCGATGTGAAAAGTTGCAGAAACGAGGCACTGGGCACACTGATACAGGTAGGAGCGGTTTTACAAAAATAAAAACCTACATGTATTTTGTTTTTGTGAATTCTAATTCAAACGTCACAATTAATTGTGTTGAGCAAAGCAAAACGAAAAAGTACAAAAACAAAATATACATGTTTGTTTTTACATTTGCTCTTAAGTTTAGTGTGTATGTAAATATATAAAGAAATTTTTACGTTTGTATTAGAATTTCTCCCAAAAACGAAATAATCGTATGGGCTATCGCTCCTACCTGTATCAGTGTGCCCTGAACTCGTCAATCATTCATTTCTGATTTGATTTTGTGGTGTTCTGAAATATTAAGGGGCATGGCAAGCATTCTTATCATAGGGTCTACAACTGCGATTAACTCTTCTGACATAATATTTGGGAGAACGTCGGCAGAATGAGCGAAGGGATTTCTTCATCTTAATATTAATGTTTGCCAAGAGGAATACTACTCTTATAAGAATTAATAATTAATTGGCAGCCGAGGTGAGAGTGTTTATAACGTATTCTGTGGTTTATCATTTGCCAAGAAATTTTATAAAATTATTGGTGTTTTTTTTAATTGTTTGCAGAGTTTACTAAAATGTATAATAATTGTGTCACAATTGCAAAATAAACATTCACAAACGAATAAAGATTTTCAATGGCGACTTTTTATACACAAATACAAATGAATGTGCTTATTTAACAGTTCATCTCATAAGATTGTTGCTATAGGATTTCTCATAACAACGCTCTCATAAAAAATTTTATAATATTGAAATAACGCTAATTTGAAGTCTACACGTAACATAATTCGCTCAGCGATTGAATTTGAATCGCCGTGAAGAAAAGAAGATTTAGATTCTAAGAAAACAAGATTTTTTGTTTGTATGTTATTAAAAACAGATTAACAGCTGATTTTACCAAGATTTTTTGTTTTGTTTTCAATTTCGAGAGTGTACACAAAAGCACGTGCGTTTATGATAGTATATATGCCACGTATTTATGGGGGTTGTTTTAAATATTTTTTCATAACTTAAAAAGTATAGCTTTGCCCCTAACGCCGCTACCTGCAATCGAAAGCTCACAAAAATGCGCGTCGATTGCGATAGTTATTATATATTTCTGTGCGGTACAAAAAGACTTGAGGGTGCAACACTATTTGAAAAGTTGACAAATACCGAAATATTTCTTTTTACTCAAACAACTAGAAAAATGAGATATTGCAGTCAATGGTGAGAAGTGAGTGCTGTTACATTCCATCTATTCTTAATACATGCTTTGCATCATAGCCGAATAAAATATGGTAGCGCTGGTTTTTATTTAATGATGGATTACGATGACCACTTGCACAGAAAACAAGAGTTTTTAAAGCCGACATTATAAATTTTGGAAATAACAATAATTCCTTGGATGCGAGCAAAAACCATAATTTAGCAGCCGTATGCCGATATTTCACGAAAAAAACAAAGAAATTGCTGATGCTGCCGCCGCTTTTGCTTGCGGTATTTTAATAAATGATGAAATTCCCACTGAATGCAGAAATGCGGATGCTTCAACACAACAGATTCCATAATCTACTGAAGAAAAGTCGATGTCTACAAACAGTCCCACAATATCGCCAATCTCAACAACATCCGACAAGATTCTTAACGAGAATGCTAACTCTTTTGCCGGCAGAAGTTAATACCAAAGCCGCGACGTTGGAACAGTATAAAAATTCAATTTTGCATCAAAATGCTGAATATTACACCACTGCAACATTCATAACAGTATATTTTACAAAAGTCTAAAAGTGTGGAAAATGATTCCACTTCTACAGTAGCATCAATTTCTTCAGCTATTTGGCTTCGTTCAATAGTAACAGTTCAGATCAACAATATCCTGCCCTAGAGAAAACAGTCGAACGCCATAGTTCGGCAAATGTAACCATGATTGGGACGGCAACAAATTCCAGCAATCAAACATCGTTTAACTTTGCGGTAGTAGTAGCGCAGGAGTTTCAGTCAAACAAAAGCAACCAAACTGGAGAGTACTAAACTTAACAATTTTCTTTCCAATACCAAATGTGCAAGTGTTACATACATTACTAGATAATTTGGAACTGCAACAACTGCCACTCCACAATAATTAGATGCATGCAATGATATTAACCCATTTTGTCCCAGTGTTCGATTTTTCGAACAATGAATTTCAAGCATTTAATTTTTTTTCTCTGTTTAGGAAAAACTAAGAACATTTATTTTAAAAAATAATAAAAAAAAAATTTTTTTTAAGAAAAATTATTAAAAAAATTCGAACATCTGATTTGTATTTTCGGGACCCAAATTACAATTTAACTACGAAGGTTTGTAAACTTATTCGAAAAAAAAAATTCTGGGACGATATGGGTTAAGCCAATAAAAAATTAATGGTCAATGATTAAATGCTCCAGTATATACACTTTTGATTAAAAAATCAATTTACTTTAGTACTACATATTATATATCGGCATTCGTCAACTTTTCAAATAATGTTGCACCCACGAGTCGTTTCGTACCGCACAGAAATATATGATAACTACCGCAATCGACGCGCATTTTTGTAAGCTTTCGATTGCAGGTAGCGGCGTTAGGCGCGAAGTTGTACTTTTTAAGTTATAAGTAAATAGTAAAAACAACCCCCATAAATACGTGGCATATATAACTTTTGCAAATCTTGTTGTGCCCACAAGTTTTTTCGTACCGTACAGAAATATATGATAACTATCGCAATCAACGAGAATTTTTGTAAGCTTTCGATTGCAGGTAGCGGCGTTAGGCGCGAAGTTATACTTTTTAAGTTATTAGCAAATAGTTAAAACAACCCCCATAAATTCATTTCATATATACTATCATAAACGCACGTGCTTTTGTGTCCTCTCTCGAATAAATAAATATTTCGGTATTCGTCAACTTTTCCAAATCTTGTCGCACCCACAATTTTTTTCGTACCGCACAGAAATATATGATAACTATCGCAATCGACGCGCATTTTTTAAGCTTTCGATTGCATGTAGCGGTGTTAGGCGCGAAGTTGTACGTTTTAAGTTATAAGCACATAGTTAAAACAACTCCCATAAATACGTGGCATATATACTATCATAAACGCACGTGTTTTTTTCTCCTCTTCCGAAAAAATATACGTACTCTTTTATACAGCAATATTCGTAAACAAAACAAAAAATCTTGTTAAAACTATATATATCAGCTGTTAATCTGTTTATATGACATACATACAAAAAATCTTGTTAAAACCAAAAAATGTGGCATCTTGTTTTCTTCATCTACGTTGAAAATGACGCTCTCATCTTACATATTATTTTACGTGTAGACCCTATGTAACGCAACGCCAAGGCGAATTCTTAACAGAGTTGCATCAGTGAGTTCACCTTGTAGGAATTCGCCTTTCACAACGCGATGCAATAGGCAATGTATATCAATAAAAGGTAGACTCGCGGCGAAAGCGTATTAATATTGATCTTCTGGGACTATCAAACAGTTTCGTATGTCAAATTAGTATTTTGACATTTGTGAATGAATTGAGTTGCATAGAGTTGCTTATATTTTATCACATCAGCACGTGCTAAACAATTATTCATTTTTATTTAATATATTATCCATTAATTAAAAATAGATGCTCATAACGCCTAGCTCATAACTTTTTTAGGCAACTGACAAGAGGCGTAAAGTTTACTAGCAGAACGAAAAAAGGTAGGAATTCTTAACATGAATAGTGAATTAATTAGAAAATGTCCAGTTTTTTCTCCAGCAAAGCACTCAGGAGGCTGTTAAATCCGAGGAATACGACACCAAGCAAGATATGGGACACGATGATTCTAATGAGGGCCTTAGAGTGTTTCTAATGGTTACTGATGCGCAAACGTTTAAATTAATAGGTGTGTTCAATTACTTTACTAGTAAAAATTAGTAACGAGAGAGTAACAAGAAATTTTCCACAATTACTCTCAAAAATGTGAAAATGTAAATGAACACTTTACTAGCTACTATTTGCAAGTTAAAGTAGTGTTGTAATATATAGGTATATATGAGTACTCAATAACTACCCCTATATATTTTGGACAAATTATACATATATACATATTATTATAAAAATAATGTGATTATGGTCATTTATATTCAGCATTCTCGGGACTGGCGTTTTTCGAGTACGGCTTGTAATAGAATAATGAAAAGGTTTGCAATATTATATAATCTAGTACTAGGCGTAGTCGAAATACGCTAAACACGATTAGGGTAATTAGCTACTTTTGAATAAAATGAATTAATAAAGTATCTTTTTTTTAATTAGTTTATACGTTATAACAGTCTGCGCAAGCAAATGTGAGTTAAAACGGAGAATTTTTGTTAGTTGTTGTCTAACATCAATACCCTGCCTTTGCAATCGTTTCCAAACATTTGAACACAAAAACGTATAGGCTATAATAATAATCAGCCGGCGAGAAACGGGTAAAATATATATTTAAAGGAAACAAATTTAAGCAATATAAATTTTTAGCTTTATCCAAAATAAAATATCATGTTGCTGCCACGATTAAAACCCCAAAAGCAGTAAAAAAGTAATTTATAAATTATGTGTTAATTTAAACTTATTTGCAAATATATATCTGAACTAATTGAATTATTTGCCTGCTTGGTGTAAATTACCGAGTAGCTAGGTACTCATAATATTTACAACACTAAAAATGCCGGAACATCCTTTGCCACTGATGTACCAGACACTGTGTTGCTTAGTTCAATTCCATTAGACATCTTATTTTGCTTCTGTAGTTCCTAAGTTACAAAAAAATAAATTTGTTATCTTTTTAATACTTTTTATTGTTTTAAAAGCTTACATTTACTTACAATTTCATAAATTTTCCAAAATATTTTTATTTTCAACTTAATTTAGAAATATTGTTTTATAAACACAAAACAGCTGTTTGAATAATTATTACAAGTAAAAATTTTACTTGTAAAAACTTGCAATAATTTTTCTGTATCTCAATTTTTTACGCTCTTTCGCCGCTCTCTCGTTGCAAATTTTTTGGGTTAATGAACGCTTTCTAGTAACAATTGTTACAAATTTGTAAAAATTTTTAGTAAATGAACACAGCTAATATCAGGAGTTACAAGAGCAGAAAGGAAAGACCGGGGAAAATCGATTAAATTTTTTACGCAAGACGATACACCACATTTGAGAAGGTGCCTGCCACTCTATGAAATATTTTGACTACCACAATCTAATTGGTGTAACCCATACTGAAGCCGAAGCTGAGGGAATTATGGTAAAAATAGTGTATGTTCATATATTATATATTATTTAAAAAATTTGAACTGTTGCTTATTTACCAGGTTCGTGACGGTCCAGATGATACTGGTAGATATTTTGATCGTCCCGGTAAATTGTCGGATTACTTCCCCTCTCCGTACCCCAAAGAAGAGGCTGCCCGTGCTGCTAATAATGGTGCCTATCCACCTGACTTAAGTTACATTGTTTCAGCCCGTAAAAGTGGGGGAAGACTACATCTTCTCCTTACTTACCGGGTACTTTGACGCACTAGCTGGCGTACAACTGCTTGAAGGTCAATATTTTAACCACTATTTCGCAGGTGGTGCAATTGGTATGGCCCAAGTGCTGTACAATGAGGTTAGTAATATTTCATAATAAACCAATATTGTAGTTACCATTTCATTTGTCTTAAGGTTATTGAATATCAAGATGACACCCTACCTACTCAAAGTTAATTGGCCAAGGATGTAGCTGCTTTTCTTAAATGGACGTCAGAACCAGAACATGATGTTCACAAGAATATGATTATTAAAGTTATAGGTATCATGACATTCTTGACCATCATTTCTTATTACATTAAGAGACACAAGTGGTCTTCATTGAAATCAAGAAAGATCTTCTACGTGCCCAAGAAAGATTCGAAGCTAAATTATTTATAAAATAATAAAAACGCCACACATTTCTATTTACAAACAAAAGATTATGCAACTAAGCTCACTTTACAGAAGAACTAGAGCCACTATAATGATTGAAAAATATATATGTTATTATATATTATTATGCACTAGTTAATTTCAACACCTCAGATAACTGTATAGTTTTACAGTTTTTCTGAGGAACATTCCGTGGTTAACTACGTTGCAACTTCCTATGTGAAGGCATAGGTCGTGTACAGTCAGTCACAGTAACGGAAGAAAATACGGGTTAACAACATCGCCGGCATATGGTCCGAGTCACCCCGTCGGCATCTGTGCACCAAATACTTTGCAAATTTACTTTGTAAAGTATTATAGAAATAAATATATGTTATTAGAAAAATGTTTAAACTAAGAGCTAAATTTAAAACCAAGGAAAAGTCAAAGAAAATAAAAATTACTGTTACGAGTAATTTAAATAACCAAAACAAACCGAAGTTATCTCTTAAGGAAAAGTTTCTCATTCAACAACTCCTGCAGAATTAATATTTTTATGCAAATACTTTTACTTAAACACTTGTATTCTTCTAGTCAGAAATTAAAAATTTTCTTCAAGGAAAGAAGAAAACTAGTATATATACTTTGACAGTCGAAGCTGATCAGAGCAAAGTAGCAACAAATTCTTAAAACAGCTGTCGAGGCTACCTGTTATGAATTTGCCTTGGCAAAAGTTTTATATGTCACCACCTTAAGGCAAGGCGAATTCACTACCGACGCAGTGTTTGAATATTTGCGGCGGCTGTGATTCAATCGTCTTTTTGCATTATTTGAATGACGCTCCATTTTTTTAAATAAAACTGAAGTTTTTTATTGAAGTGAGTTTTGTGATTACACAAAAAAGTGCTCTTTATAATTAGATATGTTCTAATAAGTAAGATTTCTAAACATGCATTATATGCATCATTACAGATAACAAATTAACATAAGGAAGAAATATGTCTCTGGCGAGCACCAGCTTAGATTTAAGTGAATTTTTCGGTGATGATGACAGCGAAGGACATCGTCTTGTGGAATTTATACAAAAGAAACGCGGAGATTTAAGAACACAAAATTGTCTATTCTTGAACTATGAACCGAAACGTTTGAGTCTAAAAGTGCAGTTAGAAAAAATACCTTGTACCAATGAAGTAAATAACACAGGAAGCGAATCGACTGCACGAGAGACTAATGGCCCAAATAATATTCAACAAGAAAGAGTACTTTCTCAACCTCCTGTTGGAGCTGTTAGTGGAAGGCTAACAGATGAAAACCCTCTACCAGCTGTTGGATATAAATCTCTGATTTCACCAGGCAACACACAAAATGCACTTCCAACTAAAAGCCCTTCTCAGCTTGTGTGCTCAGGACGTGCAAGTCCTCGTATATCGTCCATTCGTAAAGTTTGTGTTTCACCCAGCGATAGGCTACGACGCTACAGTTTAAGAAGGTTGACAAATCTATGTGGAGGGAGAAGAACTTTACTGCAAGAGTTTGAAAACACACTTAGAGATGCAAGGTTTGATCCACCTTTGTATAGCACCCCTCAAATGTCTAAACAGCAACAGAAACCCTCATCACCTTCCACAAAATCCAATGAAGCAGAGAACGTTAACTGTAGCTCAGCAACAAAAAACTCTGATGTAAATAAATCATGCTGTCGACATACTGATACCTTAATAAATAGCTTGGAACGCAAAGACGCAGAACTTAGGAATTATATTGAAAGTGTAGATAATAGTATGAGAAGTATGCAGTGCACATCCAAAGAAAATAATAATACGTTGAACAATGCAATTAATAAATCTTTGCATAGCATAAACTCCCCAGTAAAACGTACATACACGGAGAAGGTTGATTACCTTCTTCCTGGACAAGTGGTATTAACTCCAAATAAAGCCAGTGAAAACTGCCAAGTGAAAATAATACATTTGCAATCTCATGATTCAGAAAGTCATTTGTCAAATATTCAAAGAGGGAACATAAGTTCATCAACTCATTCTTTTAATATATATGAGTTTCGGAGAGGTGGTAATACATTGGAAATAAGTCTTTCGAAGAAACTTGAAGAAGAGAAATCAATGCAGAATACTGAAAATGCGTCGAAGACGTCTCAGAAGAGAAATACGTCCTTTGTGTTACCAATGACAGAGGCAAATCAAGATCAGGCGAATGGTACGAGTAAAAGCAGTAACATTATTCATTCACAAAAAGAAAGCAACGATACAGTAACGTTAGCAAGGCAAACAATACAAGATGCGGTTAAAACGAATGACAGTCGAAGTTACCAAGTGGTGGAGGACAATCTAAAACTTACAGATATTTTGACAGATGATGAAGATGAAACATCTGGAATGAGAAAGATAGAAAATAACAGCCAGGCACCATTAAATCTAGCTAAAAGTGTTAAAAAATGCTTACGTTCAGAACGTGTTCTAAGACGAAAATTAAAAATAAAAGACTTTCACTTAATTAATCTCGAAAAAGAAGCTCCAAAAACTACACACGCTTACAACACACGCATATCAAAAAGAAGACGTGTACATCTTAATAGGGCACCAGGAATACCATTAAATGGTGAACGCTTTGCAAAGGAATTGGCAAAAATGAGTAATTATGAAATACTTGATCTGCGTAGGCGTAATTCTGAGGGCCAGCTGATTGACTTATTGGGTCAATCTCAGGGAGAGGCAATGGAAAGGAAACTACATCTGTACCATGAAATTGAAAATGAAATAAACAAACGTAACTTAGACAATATGGAAGAGAAACAGATATCACTAAATAATGCAGCTGACATCGGTGACGAAAGCAATTTTAATGAACATATTCCAGCTCCTGATGAGTACCGTGATTCTTTCGTTGCACAAGAAGTTGTTGAAAAGAACTGTGCCCAGTCGTCTTTTATAGACGAATCTCCGTCCGATATTATATCATTTAAAATGAATGAACGTAAATGCCAACCAAACAAAAGAAAAAAATCAATGACAGAAGAACTAAAACAATATTTAGAGGTATCACAGATATTATCAAGAAAGAAATTTATAGATAAATCGAAACGTTCACTTTATTCCCAAGATCAATACGAAAATGTTGTAAATAATCAATCAACAGAGAAAATAATTTCGATAACAAGATCTCCCGCCTGCAGAAGAAGAAGCATACCGTATGTTCCATCTCCCCCCAAAAGTGACGACATTTTAATTACCGATATGAGAATAGCATCACCTCCATCTCCCTTCAAAGTTACTCACGAAAAGTCTATATCACAAAAACATAAACAAAGCACAACCATTGAATTAGAAAACATTTCGCAAAATACCAATGTAGATGTTATTAAAAATGTAATATCGACACCACCTCAATACAAAAGTGATTCTAATGCGTGTATTCACACTAATAACAATAATCAGTTTACAACTAATGGTACAGATCAAACAGTCGACGAAAGCACCAAAATTTCTCATGAAAATTCTATTTGTAACACTAATAATGATATGTTTGTATTTAAAATACCAGATGGCCCAGCTCCTAGAAAAACTGTTCGCAAATCAAGACACGATAAGGCAGCCACAAATGATATATTAGAATCTATAACTGAATCTCCTCATACATCAGACAATCATTCCATTGATTCAACAAACGGCACACTTCGTAGATCGAAGCGTGGTAATGTCCCTTTAAAACAAAGACCCATATTTCAAATACTGTTTGAAAGAATAATGAATAAGAAGCTGAAATATGACAATAATAAAAAACAGAAAGAACGAGGAGACGCAAAAGTTAGTAGCAAAAACAATAAAACTGATACAGTTGAGTCAATATTAAGTCCAAACCCACCCAAACCAAAAAAAAGGTGTAGAAAGGAAAAGCTACCGAGCAATGGTGACTTTATCAGCAACATTCAACAAGATGCTGAAATGACTAACAGAAAGAATGAATCGATCACTAAAAGATGCAAAACATTACGAAAACCGATGAATAATTACGCAGAGTCAATGGAACCAAATGAAAATCTTGAACACACTAGTTTAATTCTAAACACGCCTGCAACAAATGAACACAATGTTTATGATCAATTAAAAACCAGTACAGTTTCTACTCTAAACACATCTACTCAAACATCACCTCCACCCGCCATAAAAGTAAAACCTTTTAAAATAAATGTGGCGCGCTTTAAGCCTTTGCCACTACCTAGAGACCGTTGTGATTCAGAGAGTACCGCTTCCTCAACCATGAGCAGCTCAAACTATCAATTGATTCCGTGGCTGAAGAGTATAAATGTTACAAATGATACTGCGCCAAGCAATTCAGAAATTTTTAAGGAAATGAGAATTTCCGCCGCCTCTGCCCTGACCTTTACGCAATTGCAAGGCGTGGAATATGCATTTTATGATACTGATGAGAAGGCATTTTTGGGATACCTACGCTTTCAACCACGGCAAATAAAGCCCAAGAAAAGGGCCAAACGTTTTCATTTACACTTCGTGGCAATGTTTGGTAATTTCCGAATAACAGCCAACAATAAAGATAGTGTAATAAGTGCCGGTGACATGGTGGCCATAGAGAAAATGGTCTACTATGATATTGAAAATATAACCGATGATATTGGTATACTAATGGTTATTAAAAAATAAACTTCTAAAACAAAATTTTACGTACATATACATATATAAAGCCGGATTAATAAGGTCTATGCAATTGGTCGTGTGATTTGTAAAAACGATTTTTTTTCTACATTTCCATCTGAATTACATTGCTCGATTAGATAATATACTTACATGCATACCAGGTGAACTCGAACGCTCAGGTGACTTCGACGTAGCAGTGTTTAAAGACTTATTTTTATTACAAACTTATTTTTATTAAATATTAATAACATTGGTTGCTGAAATTTTTTGTATGTTAAAAAATGTTTAATTACTAGCTGTTTTTGTCAGCATCATATTTCATGTGTATTTGCCTTGGCGTATATCGATTTTGTAGTCGAAACGATTTAAAACAGAAAAACTTTTTTTCTATTGTATATTTTTAAAAGTTATATTAATACCTTTTCATACATAAATATTTTATAAAACCTACCTAAATTCTTTCATTATGTTCACTTGCTTTACTTTTTCTTGAAAATTATTTGGCATAATTTTGAAATTTATCACACCATTTTAATTAGATCAATCAATTTGTATCACATGCACGTTACTACTTCTAATATTGAATGTAGCCGTTAATGAAAGTTGGAAAATCAAATGGTAAATTAGTGAATTTAAAATATGTAAACAGCGCTAACGAATTGGAAATAAGCTAACATTATTTGTTTATAAAACATAATGCTTTGTTTGTTGTCTAGTCAAGTATGTGTATGCAGTCAACATCAAGCCTCGTTGGCAATTATATTTTAAGTGCAGCCAGACCACTGATTGTTTACTCTCTTTCGGGAGTTTTGCGTCTCACTCGCACTAGCTAATTTCGACACCACAGATAACTATAATTTACAATTCTTCTGGGGAGTGTTCTGTGATTAACTACGTCGCTACCATAAGGACTTAATTATATCCTCTCTAGCCCTGGAACGTCATCCTTATTTTACAGACACTAACGTCATCCTTCGTCATTTTGACTACGGCGTACTTCAAGAGACTATAAAAACCTAGCATTTCATAACCTTCCTTTTCGGTTTTAATTTGAAAATAAAATTTTCCGTCGTCATTTTCGGTTAACTTTTTAGAGCGTGTACACTTTTTTTAAACAACGGCTGTTTCAGTGATAATAGTGGCAGCTTGGTCACTTAATATCTTCTCAGTGGCAATTCTAAAGCTTTATTTTTGTATAATGTATTATGGTATTCCCCGAACTTCCTTTTTATTTTGAGCTGCCAAAAATGTTGTCTATCTTTCATTCATTGCTGTTGAAGTTCTTGTTAGTCGTCAGTGTTTAGCTTGTGAGTTGTGCAGTGCTTATTTAAAAAATGCCAAAACAAGAAGTCATCACAAATCAGGTTGGATTTGCAGCAAAAAGTGCAGATTTTAAAAATACTTGATCAAGGTATGCATGGAAAGCGATTGGCGTTGAAGTATGGTGTATCGAAAGTAGACATATCGAAGATAAAGAAAAAACGTAACGAAATCTTGGAGGCTGTTGCGAACACATATGAAAAATCTAACAGGAAAACTCTTCATAAACCGGAATATGCTGATCTTGAGTCAAAGTTGTACAAGTGCTTTTTAGACCAAAGACAGCGTAACTGTGCACTGAATGGACCAATTTTAAAAAGCAGGGCCAAATACGAATTCGCAAAAATGCACCCACCTGGAAAACCTCAGGTGTTACACCTTTTATTCATAATTTAAGAGCAAAAATCAATGAAATGAAGTTATCCTATTCACAACTTTACAACGCAGATGAAACTGGACGTTTTTATCGTTTTTTGCCTGATAAACCAAGCGAAAAGACAGCACCGGGCCGAAAAATTGCAAAGGAAAGAATAACTCTTTTGTTGTGTGCGAACGCAGATGGTTCGCACAAATTGAAACCGTTGGTAATTGGTAAATTTGCAAATCCTCGTTGTTTTAAGGGATTTGAAAACCCATTGGAGTACACCAATTCGAAGAAGTCGTGGATGACTTCAGAGTTACTTTTCAACTGTTTTCATCATTCTTTTATAAAGCAGGTGAACTTAATTTTTAAAATTTACATTAACGTGTTTAGGTTTATGCAGGAACAATTTTACAGGTTCGGAAATTTTCGGCTGATAATAATTTACCACCAAAGGCATTGTTGCTGATTGATAACTGTACTGCCCATAAGGCAATTGATATGTTACAATCTGATGATGGACAAATTGCAGCAATGCTTTTACCATCTAACATAGCTGCGGTTTTGCAACCCATGGATCAAAATCCAATAAGACTGGTCAAGTTAGGATATCGATCTAAAGCTTTTCGCGCAAGAAACCGTTCCGGTGAAAAATATTTTGAAGGCACATACAATCCGTGATGCTGTTGATACTAAAATTAGTGTGGCATGAACTACCTCGAGAAGTCCTGACAAAAGCATGGAACAAGATAAAAAAAAAGTGGGATGACGATCAGTATGAGAGCGAAGACGAAATTCCTCTCTCTGAAATGATTCTATCAAATAGTTCATACAACGATACACTTCGCGAAGTTCAATTGTTGATATCAAAGGTTGGGGATAATGTTGACATCGGCATTAATGAAATCATAAATTGGAACAATGACGAAATTTCAGAAAATAACGATGATTCCGAAGTTACCGATAATGAAAACGACGTGTCAATTATCGAGGAAGATGTTCAACGATCTAAAGTAAGTTTCTCGAAAGCAGTTGAAAGCATCAATAACGCTATAAAATGGTTTGAAAGCAACAAGGATGCAAATCAAGTGGCAGACCTAGTCAATATGCGCACGAAAATGATCAAGAGTTATTATACAAGAGAAAAGAAACACACAAGCCTTGACTGCTTCTTTAAACGACTATAAATTAATATTTTTTACGCTGAGCACGACTGTGAAATTTAATAAGCACTACACATTAACCGTTAGTTTCTTATTTGTAATAATGAAAACTATTTAAACCTTTTAATAATAAATAATAAAAAAACATAACATTTTGTATCTAAAAAAATTTGTGTATGACTTTTAAAATTTATTACATACTTTATTCATTCCTTTTTTCGACTAAAAAAACGCGCTTAGAAAAGTTTAAAGTTCAGAAAAGTTAATATCCCTTGCAACATTTTGGTTAACTTTTTTAAGATTCTACTGTATATACATATACATATATAATATATATATATATATATATATATATATATATATGTATGTATATATATATATGTATATATATATATATATATATATATATATGTATGTATATATAACAAAAGCTACCTGAAAAACAAAAAGTAAGGAGCAAAAGTGAACGCACAAAATAAAATAGCCTGAACAACAAAAAGTAAGGTTTAAGTGAACAAGCGACTTAGTTGCAAGGAGGACTGGAGACTAGTAACGGGAAAGGTCCTAAGTACAACAGGAAAAGGTGCATCCAGAACCGTTCATCAAACCAGAGCCCCAACGTTGGTGTGAACTATTAATCACAATCTGATACCTTTGCGCCTTAGCGAGAACAAACTCCAATTAACAACACATCGGCGTAAATTATAAATGTTTTATTGTTGTGCTTGCGGGTGGGCTTGCGTGGGTTTATTCTCTAAAATACAATTATTTAATCATTTACAGAACAAACTCTAGAAATAAAACTTACGTGGTATCTTGCTAAGTGTCTTGGCGCAAAGTGATTTAAAAGATGGTGTTCTGTATACCAAGTTCTTAAATCTGCCGGTAGCTATATAACTAACACACTCGCAGGAGCCACTTACATACCGTAATTATATATGTACAACATCAAATACGTACAATACAATGGATATAAATAACAGATTCAAATACATATAAAGAACAAATACTAATAAATATAAAGAACAAAAGGAGAAACGATAACCGATACATTTTCTTTTCAACTATTGACCATGGTTGCCGTTTCAATAACATCCCCCGCTCCGTGATTTGACTCCTCTGGAGGAGAATCACCCTCAGTTGGTACCACAACGTCTAAGACAGCTAGTTTCGAAATAGGTCTCTTCAGAGTTCCTGTTGATGTATCAACTGCGGCTGATCTAGCTATACCATCTGTTCCGTAATATAACTCTACGACTCTTCCACGTCTCCATTTTGACCTGGGGGCCTCGGGATCACATATCAATACCAAACTTCCTTTCGTTAGCGTTCGTGCAGGTAAATGCCATTTCGTTCGTCTCGTTAGCTCAGGCAGGTACTCCCGTATCCATCTTTTCCAAAAACAATTCTTTAAATTCGTTAGTATTCTCCATTGCTTCCTCAAACACATTAAACGGGGCTCTACATCTGAGGGCGACTGCGTCGAATTTGTGCAGCCTAGCAGAAAGTGATTAGGCGTTAGAGGCTCAGGTTCAGCGGGTGTCACAGGAATGTGCGTTAAAGGTCGGGCGTTGACAATACACTCGGCCTCAATCAATAAACTGTTGAATGTATGTAATTTCGGCGCTTCTTCTTTCAGCATATTAAGCAAAACCTTTTTTATTGACTGCACCAATCGTTCCCATATTCCTCCTTGTGCTGGGTTGGCGGGCGTATTATAAATCCATTTGATGCCTATGGGGGCTAGCTTTGAAGTTACCTCATCATGATCTAGAAAATTCGTAATACCATTTAATTCGGTGCTTACGCCCACGAAATTGGTGCCGTTGTCACTTCGTATTTGATGCGGTACACCCCTTCTATTTATAAAATTTCTCAAACATAATATGAAGGCATCAGTAGATAAATCTACGGCTATTTCCAAGTGAACAGCTCGTACGGTCAGGCAAGTAAAGAGACAGATCCATCTTTTTTCTCTTGATCGTCGTATAGTGACATAGAATGGGCCACACAGATCTACCCCAGTATATGTAAATGGGCGGATGTAAGGTTGAACTCTATCAAGGGGCAGTGCACTCATTTGGGGTTGTATTGGCTTAGCGCTCCTTAATCTGCATACCATACACTTTATCTGGACTGTTTTAACCAATCGCCGCAACGATGGTATCCAAAATTTTTGTCTTATTTCACATATAACCGTAGAAGCATTAGCATGCTGGAAGATATTGTGGTAGTGTTTCACTATTAAACGGCTGAGTTCGTGATGATTCGACATTATTATTGGCCTTCTAGCAGACATAGGTAGACATTCAGCTTTCTCTAAGCGACCATTACAACGAATAAGCTGGTCTGCACCTATTACGGGATTAAGTGTCCTCAAAGGGCTACTAGAAGAAACCACGCCCTTTTTCCCTAGGCTCGTTAATTCCTCCGCATATACTTCGGCTTGAGCGGTACGACACAAATATATCTCAGCCGCACTTTCTTCATCTGCTTGCAATGGACCTACTCGCACCTCTGCCCCTTTGCATCGTCTTCTCAGATTTTCTACATAGCGTAACATCCAGGCTGTCGCTCGTTTATACCTCGAATAATTAGAAAAACGATTAATGCAAGGTACAGTATAACCTACCCTTTGTACGGTAATCAACATAAATTTCGATCGCATCTCATCATTACTTAAGTCATCTACGTGCGCGCCGGCGGGTTCCTTAGGCCAACTTGATTCTTGATTCATTAAAAACTCAGGTCCATGCTTCCACCTTCCATTATTGTTGTACCGACTCTCAAATTTCGCACGCGTGCCGTCATCGGCAGGATTCAACGGCCCCGGGCACCATCGCCACTGCTCAACAGAACTTCCTTCAAGAATTTCAGCGACACGATTCGCCACATACTGTTTATATTTTTGATGATCTGACCTAATCCATCTTAGTACCGTGTACGAGTCACTCCAAAAGGTGCAACGATGAACCCTGACACTGTGGTTCGAGACAATTGCCTGCATTAGGCGAACACCCATTGTTGCCGCTTGCAACTCCATTTTTGGAATACTATGGTAACGAATCGGGGCACAACGACTTTTTGCACTAACAAATGCCACCTTCACATCTCCAGCTTTAACTATACGCCAATACGCAACAACTGCCATAGCTTGCTCACTGGCATCCGAAAACATATGCAGCTCAATGAGAGCGGTTTCAAACGTAGGGGCATATAGCCTCGATATTTCAAATTGCGACACCTTATGCAATTCATTTAGCCATGATTTCCAATACTTATATAATTCATCCGATATTTCTTCATCCCATTGGATTCCCGCCTTCCAAACTGCTTGCATGATGACTTTGGCTGTGATCATAAAATCAACCAGAAACCCATAGGGGTCGAAAATAGACATGTGTATTTTCAAAAGTTCTCTTTTCGTAGGTTTGCGTTTAAAACCAAGAATTTCTGGTGAGATACGTGCCCAATGTAATTTAAACACGTATTTATCTTCTCTGGTATTCCAATGCATGCCTAATATACGCTCATAATCTTTATCTATCTGAACATTCTCTCCATCATAACCACCGCATTCCTTTCTCACCCTTTCCGAATTGGAACTGATACGACGTAAATTAAAACCGGCCTTTTTGTGTATCTCTATTACTTCTTTCACTACCTTTATAGCTTCTTCTTCTGACTGAAAGCAATCAACGTAGTCGTCTACATAATGGCGCTCGCAAATTCCGTGCACGGCCCTCGGATGTTCGTTTTCAAATAATTGCGCATTAAAATTTTTAACATACTGTGCCGCGGCGGGCGAGCATGTTGCACCAAAAATTAGTCTCTTCATTACATACGTTTCCAGTGGATTCTCTGAGCTACCTTTTCTCCATATAAATCTTTGGCTATCATAGTCTTCCTTTCTCACAGCAATCTGATGAAACATCTCTTGAATATCACCGGTGACGGCTATAGGTGCTTGTCGAAACTTGAACAGAACAGCTAATAATGGTTGATTGATATCAGGACCGGGCAATAGCGATTTGTTTAATGACACATTGTTTACTTCTGCAGCTGCGTCAAATACTAATCTCATTCCACTTTTGTTGGGGTTTCTTACACCGAAATGAGGGATGTACCACGTCTTGGCGGTGCGTATCTTGGCGTCTTTTTCATTTAATCGCTCAGCATATCCCTTCGCAATATATTCCTCTATCTTTGAGCAGTACTCGGCTGCAAACTCCTGATCTCGGGCCATTTTCTTTTCAACACCCTCAAGTCGTCTTAAAGCCATATCAAAACTATCTGGAAATACGGTGCAAATTTCTTTCCATAACATAGCGACTTCATATCTTCCGTTTACCATTGCGGTTGTATTTTTCAGAATGAGCCAAGCGCGGGATTCGTCCTTTGACATAGGCGACTTTACATCTGGCTTTGTCCCAAACGATTCTAATAAAAAATAATTAGAGACAAGTTTATTTATATTTTCCATCGCATGGTTGTTTTTCATCTGAGCCATACACATCGTATGTGGACCTTCTGCTTCATTCCCCTTTACGCGTCCATACGCTAACCACCCTAGCCTCGTTCTAATTGCTATGGGTCCAGATCCTGTTCTTGGTATTTCCAATGGCACTGTTAAATATGAGTGATTTAAACTTATTATAATTTTTGGATGCACATTCTCATAACTATATAAAGGCAACTTCGACAAATATAAATTTCTTTCACAGCAGCCGTCGGCGTAAAATGATTGAGTTGGCAACTCCAAATTGGCTGATGTGTATACATTTGACATTCTATATTTCTTTGCATTCTTTTCTATACCGCTTATTTCTAATTCAATTATCTCAGTCGTTTCTGACGCTTTTTCGCGGTTTAACCATAATAATTCTAACGTGCTTTTCTTACCAACGATACCTAGCTGATGTGCTATTTGGCTGTCTATAATTGTGGCATTTGATCCGTCGTCAATAAATGCATAAGTGCCGATTTCGTTTTTATTGTTGTACAGCTTTACGGGTATAACTTGAAATAATACGTCGGTAGACGCAAATATTTTATTGTAGTGGCAGCTAACACGACCATCCACACAATTGGTAGTAGAGCTTGCACTGGGGCCACTTGTGACCTGCACCTCTTGTTCTGATGTCACATTACTTACACCTGCACTGTGCAGTATACTGTGATGGTTTCGATTGCAACCACCTACACCACACTTTTTCTTCTTGTAGCACTCGGGCGCTCTGTGGCCCTTTTTCAAACAGGAAAAACATAGCTTCAACTCTTTTAATTTTTTCCAACGGGTGTCTATCGGCAGTTCTTTAAATAAGTTGCAACGTTCCAGTTCAGTACATCCACCATCGCAATACGAGCACTTTCTTTCAACGGCTACATGAACATATTTCCTATTGCCTGTTTTTATTTGATTATTTTGATTTACCGCATTTATCGATGTTCTTTTAGGCACGTGCATTACAGGAAGCGAGTCCGACACCATATTTGCAATTCGTCGTATACCATTTAGCCACTGGCTAAATTCTACTATTGTAGGAGGCTGCTCAAGAGTAATGCACTTTTCTGCCCATTGCAGTTGTCGTGCTATAGGCAACTTTCCAACCATTTCACTTAGAAGTGTGGGGTTATACAAGTGGTGTTCACCGTGCGCATTTTTCAAAAACGTGGTCATATTAGAAACCTTGTTGGCTAAATCAACAATCTGGTCAAGCCTATCTTCGGACATCGGGGCTACGCGCCTTATTTTTTCTACTTGGCTTCGTATCAACTGTTCGGGACGACCATACGTTTCTTTTAATATTTCTAAAATGGCGGTTACGTTGGCTGAGTTAGATAGTAGTGCCTCTACAGTTTCCCTGGCCTCCCCGGATATGGCATCACGAAGGCGCATAATATTATGAAGATTCGAATAATTAAACTCGGCGGTGGTGCTTTCGAATGATTCCATAAAGCTTTGCCACTCTTCGGGCTTACCTGTAAACGCTGGCAACGGGTATATTTTCTTTTGTCTCTGTTCGAGTGGTCTAACGCCATTTTCACTATTTTCTATCGACTCGCTAACAGGCGTGTTTTGCTGTAGTGTAGCATTAATATTCTCGACGCGGAGTTCATTTCGTAACTCCAAAACACTACTATTTACCTGTTGCGAATTCGTTATCATCAATTCCTGCATAGCATGCATTTGCCTCTGAAATTCGTTTCTCATTTCTGTCAATTTCTTATCAAACTCTCGGGAAATTGTTGACATGATTTCAGAGGATTCTGTTAACCGGCTTGACGAGCCTTGGCTAAACATTTGTGTTGCTTGAAGTGCTGGTGGCACTGGCTGTTGAGACTGTACATTTGTAGTTCTTGAAGTGGTGGCTGCATTGCCATTTTGATTTGACTTCGCTGGCTGCGACATCTTTGTACTCCCCTGCGGCGTGACAGGTTTCTGTGGATTCTGACTTTCCGGCATAAAGTCTTCAAACCTTGCAGGAGGAATACCTTTTGTCTTTCTATAACTTATTCTCTTCGGCGTAAAATTAGGGTCCGACATATACCCTTTACTTACATATGTACGTACAACGATCTATAGTCTCGCGACTGCAACACAGAATAAAATAAATTGTGAACTATTAATCACAATCTGATACCTTTGCGCCTTAGCGAGAACAAACTCCAATTAACAACACATCGGCGTAAATTATAAATGTTTTATTGTTGTGCTTGCGGGTGGGCTTGCGTGGGTTTATTCTCTAAAATACAATTATTTAATCATTTACAGAACAAACTCTAGAAATAAAACTTACGTGGTATCTTGCTAAGTGTCTTGGCGCAAAGTGATTTAAAAGATGGTGTTCTGTATACCAAGTTCTTAAATCTGCCGGTAGCTATATAACTAACACACTCGCAGGAGCCACTTACATACCGTAATTATATATGTACAACATCAAATACGTACAATACAATGGATATAAATAACAGATTCAAATACATATAAAGAACAAATACTAATAAATATAAAGAACAAAAGGAGAAACGATAACCGATACATTTTCTTTTCAACTATTGACCATGGTTGCCGTTTCAATAACAGTTGGTGATGTTTAGTTTAAGTTTATTATTTCTGTAAGTAATAGTTTTAAATTTTTAAGTGCTTTAAATTTCGATTGCTGTAGAACAAATAAAAAATATTTAATCAGATCAATCGTAAAAAAAGAAGGAAAACAAAAGAAGGTTAAAAGTTAAAGAAAAATTAAAAGAATAAATTAATTTGCAATAAATTAAAAAGATTAATGATTATACTTAAATCGAGATAATAAAATTAAGAAATTAGTAACGATAAAAAAATTAATATTAAAATTAACGAAAAGGGAAAGTTCTTGCAAATATTGAATAACGATATATATTAAACAATTCATATAAAATCTACAATATTGAGATACAAAAAATATATCCTTGCGATCTAAATAAAATAAAACCAACAATAAGTGGTAAAGTTTTTCAAAACAAAATTTTTTTTTAACAATTTATTATAAAATCAAATAATTTTTTAAATCTATGGTTTTGCAATATTAATACTAATTATTTAAAAGATTTATTAAAGGGGGAACTGTTGCGATTCTCACGAGACCCTCCAACAGCAGGGATTATAAAAAAAGTAGAAAATAATAATAGGCAGTTTTAAAACATTAGGAAATTTTTTTTTAAATGGAGGACGAAATTATTAATCAATTAAGCCAAATGAAGCTAGAGGGGAATACACAACCGACCACTTCAAAATCAATTCCGGCTCCGATAAATCAATCCTCTGTTCCCACAGATACAGATCTTGTTAGCGAAATAGTCCAAAGGGTATTAAATCAAATAGCCAATAGACCAGTAGAAGACCTTCAGGACAATCATGTAGCAGTTGACGCTACAAACACAATTGACCTTGAGCGTATACCGGACATGGTTAAGTGCCTTAGGGAATTTTCCGGACGTTCTGGGGAATTCAATTCATGGAGGAAAACTGTAGACAGAATACTGGACGCATACGCAAATTTTAGGGGCACACCGAAGTATTTTGCTATACTTCACACGATAAGACACAAGATCGTAGGCGAGGCCGACACAGCACTTGAATCCTACCGAACCCCATTGGATTGGGTACAAATAAAAAATGCTTGATGCTACACTATTCAGATAAGCGAGATATTGGTACTCTAGAGTACCAGATGACGAGTTTAACTCAACGTCATCGAGACGTAGCCACCTTCTACCAAATGGTATATCAACATCTGTCACTCATTTTAGATAAAGTAGCATGTCTAGACATAAGCGAGGAATCAATCCGCGCTATGACCAATTCTTATAGAGAAAATGCTTTGGATACTTTTATCCGAGGTCTTAACGGTGATTTGCCACGGTTATTAAGCATCCGTGAACCAGCTACGCTTCCACAGGCATTGCACTTATGCCAAAAATTGGAGAATATGATATTTCGTCTTAACTACGCACAAAGTGTGAATAGACATAATGTGGGTACAACACTAAACAAGCCTTCACGGCCAGTGACAAATTTTAAAGGACAACAATTCTATCCTGAATTGGCTTACGTGCCACCTACACCTCACCGTTTCTACGGTGCAAATCAGCAACCTAATCGCTTCTATAACCGACCTAATGTCTTCCCACCAACACGAATGATGCAGCCCAATTACAACAGATTCGGTAACCAGCAACCCAATTACAACAGATTCAGCTATAATCAACCCTATAATGGCTTCAATAATATTAGACATTTTAGACCGAATTTAAATACAGTCCACAATCAAAATAGCCCTTCTGCACAACCGGTGCCAATGGAGATCGATAGCTCGAGCCACTTTAGGCACAATAACTATCGAACTGAACCAACACCGAACTATAATAATAAGCGTCCTCTGAATAGTCAGAATTCCCATCCTCCCAATAAAATCCAACGTAATTTTCATTTAGAAACGAACCATGACGAAACAAATTACGAGTACTTTGACGATGAAACTTTGTATCCTGTTCAAACAAATGTAGATCCGAACAGCATATTTTCGGAAGATGAGGTTGCCGTCGCAGACGATATTCCGTCTGGAAGCAATATTCCATCAGAACACGATAACGTAAATTTTTTAGAATAACGACATCTTCGCTTCCATGTTTCGAATACGTTACTAGTTGCGGAGACAAATTAGACTTTCTTATCGACACAGGTTCTAACAAAAATTACATCCAATCGACTCGGATTAAGAATCCAATTCAAAACGAAAAACCGTTCAAAGTAAGTTCCGTTGCGGGTGACATCGAGATCACTCACCACATAAATATCGACATTTTCGGACCAAAAATTAAATTCTACATTTTGCCTACCCTTTCTTCATTTCACGGAATAATAGGCAACGACACCTTGAGAGAATTGAAAGCAACTATTCATACTGACAGAAGCTTTATGACAATGTCTCCTGGAATAAGAATTCATTTAAAACAACGAATGTCCCAGGAAGTAAATTCATTTGAACTGAACCTGCCAAACCTAACGCGAGAACAGCATATAAAATTAAATAATATAATACGAAAATGCCCGAATTTATTCTCGGATCCCGACGAAAGACTAACTTTCACAACATTAGTGAAAGGCGAAATCCGTACCACTACGGATACTCCGGTTTACTCTAAACCATATCTAATGGCACTAAAAGGAGAAGTGGAACGCCAAGTAGAAGAACTCCTTGCCAATGGAATTATTCGTAAATCAAAATCACCATACAATTCACCCGTCTGGATAGTCAATAAAAAGGACGATAGTTCTGGTGAAAAAAATATCGTCTGGTGATAGATTACCGTAAGCTCAATTCGGTTACTATACCAGACCGATACCCGATTCCTGAGATAAACGAGGTACTTTCAAATCTTGGCGAAAACAAATTTTTCACGGTTATAGACCTGAAGAGTGGGTTTCACCAAATACCTCTCCGTGAGTCTGATATAGAAAAGACGGCATTCTCCGTAAATAATGGGAAGTATGAATTTTTACGCCTCCCCTTCGGACTTAAGAATGCACCGTCAACATTTCAGCGAGCTTTAGACGACATTCTTCGTCAGCATATAGGCAAACGATGTTACGTCTACATTGACGACGTAATAATTTTTGGAAAAAATGAGGAAGAACACCTGCAAAATTTGGAGGTAGTGTTCAAAACTCTGGAAAGGGCCAATATGAAAATACAGATGGATAAATGTGCATTTCTTAGAGAGGAAGTAGAATTTTTGGGGTACATAGTAGGCGCAGACGGTATAAAAACAAATACGAAGAAAGTGGAGGCAATTGCAAAAATGAGACCTTCAGGGAATTTGAAGGACCTTCGATAATTCCTTGGAATGGCGGGCTACTACAGAAGATTTATTAAGGACTTCGCAAAAGTTGCCAAACCGCTTACTGCAGTGTTGAGAGGTGAATGCGGTATTATTTCAAAGAACGCATCAAAAAAGAAATTAATCACGTTAAGCAAAGAGGCATTAGACTCCTTTAATAAAATAAAAACCACTCTGATATCAAGGGATATCGTACTTTCTCATCCAAATTTCGAGAAAGATTTCGAGCTTACCACAGATGCTTCCGATTTCGCGATTGGAGCAGTGCTATCGCAAGACAACAGGCCAATAACATTCATTTCAAGAACTCTCAGTAAAACTGAGGAAAACTACGCCACAAACGAAAAAGAAATGTTGGCTATCATATGGTCACTAAATTGCCTCAGAAATTACTTATATGGTTCGAAAAAAATCAAAATTTATACTGATCGCCAACCTCTCACATATTCATTGAGCTCTAAGAATACTAACTCAAAAATGAAAAGATGGAAATCGATTCTAGAGGAGTATAATTATGAATTGAAATATAAACCAGGATATTCCAATGTAGTGGCAGATGCCTTATCACGAATACCTGCTCAAATTAATACACTCACATCTACAGCCCATAGTACCGAAAGTTCACCACATGACTTGATACCATGTGCCGAAACACCAATTAATGTATTTAAGAACCAAATATTTTTCAAACAGTCTGAAACTGCATCCTATCAGTTCAAAATTGTCTTCCCTACGGTCCATAGACATATTATTGAAGAACCACTATACAACGAACAAATCCTTTTAGCTCATCTGCAAAGATATCTCAACCCACCGTAATTAACGGAATTCACTCGGAGGAAGGGATAATGGGTATTATCCAAAACTTCTATCCGCAACATTTTAGTAACTACAAAACTCGCTATACTCAAAAATTTGTCAATGATATCACCAATGAACAAGATCAGGAAACTGTAATTTTGGAAACACATTTGCGCGCTCATAGGAACGCGAGAGAAAATAAATCACAAATTCTAGAAAAAAGTTTTTTCCCAGGTATGCTCAGTAAAATAAAGAACATTATAGCAAATTGTACTACGTGCAAAGAAAGTAAATACGACCGACACCCTAATCAACCTAAGCTAACAGAAACACCGATACCAACACATCCAGGCCACACTATTCACATAGATTTGTTTTTAACAGAGGGAAAAGTAATACTGACGGGCCTTGACAAATTTACAAAATTTGCCATTACAAAAATATTAAGGAGCAGATCAATTGCAGATATTAGGAAACCACTGAGGGAGATAATATTCGGCTTTGGCATACCCAAATTTATAATAATAGACAACGAACCCTCACTAAACTCAGGCGCTATTAAATTCATGATGGAAGATGAGTTGAAAATAGAGGTTTATACAACCCCGCTTATAAGGGCCAAGCTAACGGTCAGGTGGAACGGTTTCACTCAACTATAATAGAGATAATGCGATGTATTAAGGAAAATGGGGGACACAGAAATTTTGACGAGTTATTGGAAAGAGCAGTGTCTGAATACAACCATAGTATACACTCAGTGACTAATAGGAAACCCGTTGACTTGTTTTTCGGACGAAGTGTTAGTTTTACTCCAGAGGATATAGAAAAGACCAGGCAAGATAACCTTGAAAGATTGGCAGTGAAACAGAGAAAAGATATTCAATTCCATAATAGGAAGAGACACGAACTAAAGTCCTATTTACCAGGACAAATAATTTTTGTAAAGCGAAATAAAAGATTAGGAACTAAACTTTCCAAACCATATTCAAAGGAAATAGTTAAAGAAGACAGACATAGCACTGTTTTGACGGAAAAGGGACAGATAGTACATAAAAGTAGAATACGCAACTAAAATACATTATAAATTTCATTTTCCCATACAGATCGATCACGTCGCTGTGTTACGCGGACATTCAGATCCTGGACTACTCAAATGCTCAACTGGTAACAATAGAAAAGGGCACAGCAAGACTGCAAACTGGACATTTTAAAATAATTCACGAGATAGACATCGACAAGTTCTCAGACATAATAGAAAACATTGAAAGAATGACACAGACATTGACAATCAGACGAAATCCACATTACCCTTTCATATCCTTACTGATATCCCAAATCAAGACACATTTAAATAATTTACGCGTAAAAAACTAAAAAGATCTTTAGATTTTATAGGCAGCGCATGGAAGTGGATAGCCGGAAGTCCTGACCGCCACGACCATGAGATTGTTCTAAATAAATTAAATAATGTTCTAGAAAATAATAACAATCAAGTATTGATCAACAAGCTAACCATAGAAAAAATTAATGAAATTACTAATATTACTAATAATATTGCAAAAACAATAGAACATGGTGGATCTACAGAAATAGATCTACTATTGAAGCTAAAATTTAAATTGAAAGTCATGAAAGAAGAAATTTTAAATATTGCATATGCAATACATTGGGCAAAAGCCAATATAGTAAATTCTTATATCCTATCTAACGAAGAGATTAATATAGCCAAAAATATTGTTGACAAAGAAAATATCCCATTTGTAAATTTAGATGAAGCTTTTGAATTTTCCGAAATAAAAATTGCATCTAACGGAAATATAATAATTTATATAATAAGCTTGCCAACCGTTGATAATAACATATGTAAATCAATTGAAGTAAGAGCAGTAAAACAAAATGAGAGAATTAATAAAATAAATTTTAATGAAATACTAATTTGCGATGTAAAAATGTACGGAATTAAAGAAAAATTTAAGAACTATAATAATTTAGAAGTATGTTTGAGAAATAATATAGTAGATTTAAGCAACGATACCTGTGTAAGAAACCTCCTGAGAAGCCGCGCACCGAAATCAACAATCAACATATTCCGAACTTTGAGGAAATAACACCAGGCATTTTATTCCTGAATAAATTTAACGGAGAAGTCACCATTGAAAACGAAACAACTACATTAGATGGCACATTTTTGATGCATTTTATTAACTCTACTATTGATATCCAGGGAGGAAAATTTTACAACGAGCAAAAAACAACAAGGAAACCACTACCAGCAATCCTTCAACCCTTATCTATATCCAACACTGTGGAGGAAATACTCTCCTTACAAATGCTACATCAACTGAACACAAATAACACTAATTACATAGACACCCTAGAGAAAGATAGTAAAATAAAATATACTATAACCTCAATTCTTACCTTCGTAATAGTCGTCATCATTATAGTTATCGGAAGAAGTACTTGGAAGATTAGAAAAGGAAAAGCCATCCAGCTAACAGATTCGGCAATAGAAGGACTGAACCAATTATTCAATAAACCAAAAACAACAAACGAGGACGTTTGAAATTTTAGGGGGGAGTAGTTAACACATTTCTTACTTAAACTCCGCCACTGCTGACAAGACACACGCGCACAATATTTTCCCACAAAACAGGAAAAGAATTACGCTGACGTTGCATCCAGACATAATTTTTACTTTATATTTTTAATGTTCTTAAATTTCACCTAAATATTTTGCAATGCACACAAATTGTTGAAGTTGTGCAACAGGTATTAATAATAATGATTTTGTATCAAAAAGTTAGTTCTAATTCATTCTTGAGAAATAAAGGATGGGCTTTAGCTCAAAAAATATATTTTTTTATAAATTATAATAATAAAATAATTAATTTATATAAATATATATATAAATATATATATATATATATATATATATATATATATATATATATATATATATATATATATATATATATATATGTATATATATATATATATATATATTTTTTTTTTTTTTTTTTTTTTTTTTTTTTATGGACGTAATGATAGCAACTATCAATAGTGGCCCCCCGACAACTTCACTAGCACCACCCTGGGACAGCTTTGGCATTTCATCAGGGTGGGTAGTATTATCAGTATTATTCCTACGTCCTCCTTAGTTCCTAGGTAAGGAGGTTCGGAACTGATGCGCATATTTAATCGTCAGTAGCTAACGAATCCTAAGACGTACTAACTCTCCTACGAATCTGTGCTAATCTGCGAAGTTCTATTAGAACAAGCTGTACAAAACTACACACTCTGGTCCAATTCAATAAGGATTCCAGCATGGTCGGAATAATATTCTCCGGGCTGATCGTACGCCCCAAGCCTTCCTCTAAATACGACCTCCAGTTGCTGAATCGTGAGCAGACAAAGACGACATGCTCAGCATCCTCAACCACATTCCCACCACAGTGTGGACAGAACGGAGAGTCGTCGTGCTTAAAACGAAATAGATATGACCTAAAGCAACCATGTCCAGACAAGAACTGTGTTAGGTAATAGTTCAGATCACCATGTTTCCTAGTCAGCCATAATCTGATGTCGGGTATTAATGAATAAGTCCATCTTCCCTTTTCAGTGGTTGACCACCGTTCTTGCCATTTTTGCATACATAAATCAGAGTTATCCCTATTCATGATTTCTAAATCGATAGGGATCATACCCGCAATGATAAAAGCCGCCTCGTCCGACACTGTCCGAAATGCACTACATACTCTTAAAGCAGCTAGCCTATACACAGGGCATACCAGCCCCACATATGTGGAATATCTAAGTGAGTCTGACCATACCGGGTGTGCATATAGGATAATGCTCCTTACTACTCCAGCGAGCAGTTTCCTCTGAAGATACTTTGGCCCTCTCGTGTTTGGCATGATCCGAGATAGCGCCAAACAGGTCCCTGATGCTTTGGATGCTATATATCGCAAGTGCTCGCGAAAAGATAGCCGTGTGTCAATCATCACACCCAGATATTTCAGAAATGCCTTTGATTCTATGGAACATGTGCCAACATTGAGGGTAATAGTTTCCCTAGCCTTACGACTACTAATCAAAACCGCTTCGGTTTTATGATCAGCTATAGTCAATCCCATTGCAGTGATCCAGGACTTTACTAATTGTACGCTGGCATTTGCAATGGTTTCTGCCTCCAGCAATTCCTTAGCTTCACACACCAGCGCTATATCGTCTGCGAATCCCACAATCTGCACTCTCTCAGGTAACCTCAACCTTAGTACTCCATCATACATTACGTTCCACAACAATGGTCCAAGTATCGATCCTTGGGGAACACCACCACTAATCCTACGTTTCCTTATACCCGCATCTGTAGTATAGATCAATTCCCTATACCGGAAATAATCCTGCACTATCCCTATCAGATATTCTGGGATGTCCAATCGAGTTAGAGCATCAACAATATGCACCCAGCTCGCTGTGTTGAACGCGTTCTTCACATCCAGCGTCACAACTACACAGTACTCCTTTGTGCCATTCCTCCAACTCCTGCCATAGATAGTCCGTGCAGCAGTTTCTACTACCACGTTTATAGCATCCACTGTTGACCTCGCCCTCCTGAAGCCAAATTGGTTGTCTGATAGACCATTTCTGTCATCAACGCAATTCCCAAGTCTTCGGCAGATCACACCCTCTAGCAACTTCCCACATGTATCTATCATACACAGTGGCCGATAAGATGAGGGATCATCTAGGGGTTTATTGGCTTTTGGTATTAATACCAACTTCTGCCTCTTCCATCTTGTTGGAAAAATTCCCCTACCTAAGCATGTATTCACCATTCTTAAGAACTGCTCGGGACAAAGCCTGACGGCCTCCTTTAATACTATATTTGGAATGCAGTCGAGTCCAGGTGCCTTCTTGTCTCTAAACCTAGAGACAACGTCCTCAATCTCAGCTATTGTAACCGGGGGAAAATTTAATGTCCCAATTGGAGGGTTGTGCTCCCAAGGTGGTGCGTCCTGCTGGGGAAAGAGATGGTCTACAATTTCCTCCAGGATTGGCCCCTCACTCGGTTGCAACGGGGTCAGGCATTTAAGTTTTTTGGTGACCAGCTTATATGCGAGACCCCAAGGATTATCATCCACCTCATCACAGATATTAAGAAAACACTGCCGCTTGCTCCTACGAATTGCATCCTTTAGGGCCTTCCTCCTATTCCTGTAATTCTCCTGGTATACGCTATTCTCTAACCTACCTCGAGTTCTTGTATACTGCCTTCTGGCACGTATACACTCCGCCCTCAAGCCGGCAATATCATCATTCCACCAATAAACCGGTGACCCCTTTACGGATCCTTTCCGCCTCGCCATAGATGCATCGCACGACCGCGTGATATGGTTTACCAATTGTTCTGCCATATCCTCAGCTGAACCATTTAATTCCATACCTTCCATACAGATGGCAAAAATATCCTTATCAAAGGTATTCACTTTCCATCCCGACAAACCTTGTGCACGGGGAGTCACATGCCGTATATCATCCTGTATATCCATAATTATGGCACTGTGATCGCTGTGAGTATAAACATCAGATACTCTCCAGTTTACACGGTTTATAATGGTATCGCTGGCAAACGTAATATCAATAATTGAACCACCATTTCCTCCTCTAAATGTTTCCTCATCTCCAGAATTCAAGAGCACAACATTTAGCGCAGAAAGGGCCTCTAATAGCATCCTTCCCCTTGCATTTGTCAAGGGGCAGCCCCATTCAACAGCCCACGCGTTGAAATCCCCTGCTATTATAACAGGACTCCTGGCTGCAGCGTCCATCACTATGTTGTCTATAATAACACGAAAGTCATCAATAGAATACCTAGGAGGAACATAACAGCTGTACAAACATATGCCGGAAACAGTGGCCCGCGTGTACCCACATTGCGGTGATAACCTTTCCCTCAATATCAAAGAACCGGTAGTCCATATAGCTGCTGTATCTGTATCATCAGTAACCCAATTTGCAGATACAATCTTCTTATATGGCTCGCTGAGTACAGCAACGTCTACCTTTAAGTCTCGTACGGTTTGCCTAAGCAACTCCTGTGCTGCTTGGCAATGATTGAGATTGATATATATATATATATATATATATATATATATATATGTATATATATATATATATATATATATATATATATATATACATATACATATACATTTATTCCGTTGAAGACAGAAATGGTCTATCAGACAACCAATTTGGCTTCAGGAGGTCTAGGTCAACAGTGGATGCTATAAACGTGGTAGTAGAAACTGCTGCACGGACCATCTATGGCAGGAGTTGGAGGAATGGCACAAAGGAGTACTGTGTAGTTGTGACGCTGGATTTGAAGAACGCGTTCAACACAGCGAGCTGGGTGCATATTGTTTATGCTCTAACTCGATTGGACATCCCAGAATATCTGATAGGGATAGTGCAGGATTATTTCCGGTATAGGGAATTGATCTATAGTACAGATGCGGGTATAAGGAAACGTAGGATTAGTGGTGGTGTTCCCCAAGGATCGATACTTGGACCATTGTTGTGGAACGTAATGTATGATGGAGTACTAAGGTTGAGGTTACCTGAGAGAGTGCAGATTGTGGGATTCGCAGACGATATAGCGCTGGTGTGTGAAGCTAAGGAATTGCTGGAGGCAGAAACCATTGCAAATGCCAGCGTACAATTAGTAAAGTCCTGGATCACTGCAATGGGATTGACTCTAGCTGATCATAAAACCGAAGCGGTTTTGATTAGTAGTCGTAAGGCTAGGGAAACTATTACCCTCAATGTTGGCACCTGTTCCATAGAATCAAAGGCATTTCTGAAATATCTGGGTGTGATGATTGACACACGGCTATCTTTTCGCGAGCACTTGCGATATATAGCATCCAAAGCATCACGGACCTGTTTGGCGCTATCTCGGATCATGCCAAACACGAGAGGGCCAACGTATCTTCAGAGGAAACTGCTCGCTGGAGTAGTAAGGAGCATTATCCTATACGCACACCCGGTATGGTCAGACTCACTTAGATATTCCACATATGTGGGGCTGGTATGCCCTGTGTATAGGCTAGCTGCTTTAAGAGTATGTAGTGCATTTCGGACAGTGTCGGAAGAGGCGGCTTTTATCATTGCGGGTATGATCCCTATCTATTTAGAAATCATGAATAGGGATAACTCTGATTTATGTATGCAAAAATGGCAAGAACGGTGGTCAACCTCTGAAAAGGGAAGATGGACTTATTCATTAATACCCGACATCAGATTATGGCTGACTAGGAAACATGGTGATCTGAACTATTACCTAACACAGTTCTTGTCTGGACATGGTTGCTTTAGGTCATATCTATTTCGTTTTAAGCACGACGACTCTCCGTTCTGTCCACACTGTGGTGGGAATGTGGTTGAGGATGCTGAGCATGTCGTCTTTGTCTGCTCACGATTCAGCAACTGGAGGTCGTATTTAGAGGAAGGCTTGGGGCGTACGATCAGCCCGGAGAATATTATTCCGACCATGCTGGAATCCTTATTGAATTGGACCAGAGTGTGTACTTTTGTACAGCTTGTTCTAATAGAACTTCGCAGATTAGCACAGATTCGTAGGAGAGTTAGTACGTCTTAGGATTCGTTAGCTACTGACGATTAAATATGCGCATCAGTTCCGAACCTCCTTACCTAGGAACTAAGGAGGACGTAGGAATAATACCGATAATACTACCCACCCTGATGAAATGCCAAAGCTGTCCCAGGGTGGTGCTAGTGAAGTTGTCGTGGGGCCACTATTGATAGTTGCTATCATTACGTCCATAAAAAAAAAATATATATATATATACATATATAATATATATATATATATATATATATATATATATATATATACATATATATATATATATATATATATATATATATATATACATATACATATATAATATATATATATATATATATATATATATATATATATATATCATACATGGGCATACTGCATTACGTGTTTCAGTAATCAGTAAAAAGTCCTGATTACTGAAAAAAATTAGTATTCAGTAAATTTTACTGGTTACTGAAAAGAGAAATCAGTATATAGTAAATTTTACTGATTATTGGAAAAAAAATCAGTATTCAGTAAATTTTACTGGTTACTGAAAAGAGAAATCAGTATTCAGTAAATTTTACTGATTATTGAAAAAAATCTGTATTCAGTAAAAAGTACTGATTGCTGAAAAAGGAAATCAGTATTCAGTAAAAAGTACTGATTGCTGAAAATAAAATCAGAATTCAGTAAATTTTACTGATTTGTGTAAAAAAAATGCAGTAATCAGTAAATGGCTGATAGTAGATACTTTGTGTTTTGAAAATGATATGTACTCATTGCTCACTTACATGAATAGTGGCATAACTAAAAAAACGAAATATATAAATATGTGTTAATTTTACGAAATTGTGCACTGTATATAAATTATAAATTAATATTGATACATAAGTGAACCACCCTGTGCTATAAATTACTTTTTTAATTGAAAAAATTGAAACTAATAAAAAATAAAAACACGTTAGGAGTGCGGAAGATATTTGAAATTTTTCTAAAATTTTATTTGTTGTGAATAAAATATTAAAAAAATGAGCGTTATTTCCGATTTTGATAGCGATGACTCGGTTAGAGATCCGGATTTTTTGTATGAGGAAGATCTTCCAAGTTCTTCAAAGTTTTTAAGTGAAACCTGAAAATACACAAAAGATTTTTTAAAAACAGAAGAACTCATTGGTGTTAATAAAATTCTTTTTAGTGATGATTTTTTTAAAATTGTTGAAATGGTAATAAAAATTATAGTATACATAAGCATATTTTATAGTCTTAACCAAGGTATATAAATACAAGGTAGTGCCACTTGCTTTTATTAAATTTTAATAAGGATTTTTGAAGTTTGTTTTTCTACATCATATTGAATATGACGTTGCCACATTATAAAAAATAATTTTCATTATTTGGAAATTTTTAAATAAAATCTGTAATACATATCTATATATATATATATATATATATATATATATATATATATATATATATATACATATATATATATATATATATATATATATATATATATATATATACATATATATATATATATATATATATATATATATATACATATATATATATATATATATATATTTATATATATATATATATATATATATATATATGTATTTTAAATGAAATTTATTTGTTGGTGGTCAAGCAATGTCTATATGCATTTCATTGGTGCTTTACCAAATCATCAGTAGACTTTAACCATGATTTGGTAAAGCACCAATGAAACGCATAAAGACATTGCTTGACCACCAACAAATAAATTTCATTTAAAATAGTATTGTGACAACAATATGTCAAATAAAAATTTCATATATATGTATATAAGTTTTTCCATTTATCTAGCAATTTCGTTAATTAAATTGTATATACTAAACTTTATTCATTGATCTCTAACTTATTTAAATTTCAAGGTGTCCAGTTCAACAATTTCCAAAATAATGGCCTTTTTAGTATTTATATATATATATATATATATATATATATATATATATATATATATATAGTTGTTTGCTTTTATTGACCTTTTCTTATATATGTATTTTAGAATGATTGAGCTCGAGGTCGTTTTTGTAAAAATCGTTATAATTTTTCTATTTTATTCGATATTTCGTCAACAATTTGTTGACATCATCAGGAATAACAATCGAAAATTAAAATTTTCTGTATAAATTGGTTTTGAAATATGACAAAAATTTTTTCGAATATATCTATGTTTTCAAAAATATTAACATAAAAACAAAAGCATATATACAGGCTTGTATATATTTATACATGTATACATCAATACATACATGAACGTATACATATATGCATACATGAACATACACAACTACATACAAACATATATACACACACATAGAGAGAGATACAAACACATATGCATATACATACACATATGCACATACACACATATATATGAATACATATATATAAATAACTAACATAATTACAAATTAATATATTAACATATATACAAATTTACATACATATGTATACAACTAAACATTTACAATATTTAAACTATTCAATCAACATTACAACAAGGATAAGAATTGATTACAGAATAGTATATATAAATAACATATAAAAATAATGATATGATATAAATATATATACACATGCGCATGCATACACATACACATATATACATATACACGCATACACACATACATACATAAAAAAAAAAAAAAAAAAAACATAAATACATACATACATACATAGGAATAAATTCTTTAACCAATTAACATAAATAAACAAAATTTTTTTTTTTTTTTTTTTTTTTTTTTTTATAAAAAATTCAAATTTTACTAACTAAATACCTATAATTCTGTGCTAATTTTTCTGTGTCTGCCTTAAAATTTATTCTTTGTGATAAAGGTGTGCGAATTATTTCTAACATTTCTAACATTAAGCGCCGATTATAATTGTTATCTGTGTTTAATATTGAAACATTTTCAAAATCTGCAAAATGATATAATTCAGAACTATGAGAACATAAAGCAGTTTTTTGTGAATTCATGTGTCTATATTTTTGATCTGACTTATGACCTGTTATCCTAGTCTTTAATTTATTTTTAGTTGTACCAATATATATCTTATTACAATTTTCCTGACTATTCCCCTTGCAAGGTATTTTATAAATTACATTAGACCGATCCCACTTATCAATCTTATCTTTTGTTTTGCTAAATAGTCTTTTCATTGTATTATATGTCTTGTGAGCTATTCTATATTTCTCTGAATCGTAAATTTTAGATTTTACTAATCTTTCTGATATTCCAGATATATAAGTCAATGACTTATATGTCTTTTGCTGTGTAGTATTATTTATATTACCATTACCATTATTATTATTGTTGTTATTATTATTATTATTATTATTATTATTTGTATTGTTGTTAATATTGTTGTTATTATTATTATTGTTATTTGTTCTTCTATCTCTATATTGATATATTAATTTAATTATTAAACTCTTTGGGAAATTATTATATTCTAAAATGTCTTTAATTTTATTTATATTATTTTTATGAAATACCTTATCACTAATATTTAAAACTCTTTCTATGAAATTCCTAGCCGTTGCTAAAAAATAATAAGGCTCCGGGGTTTGATGGCATCAACTCTATTATTCTTAAGAGTATGCCTGACTATTTCTTTGAGACTTTAAGCAGGCTATTAAATTTTTGTTTAGAAAATGGATACTTTCCTCAAATTTTTAAAAAAGCTAAAGTAATTCCTATCCAGAAAGCTGGAAAAAACGCCAAACTACCTAGTAGTTACAGACCCATCAGCATATTAAGTTTAATAGATAAGATCTTTGAGCGAATTATTCACGAGAGGATTTTACGCTTTTGTGACGAAAATAGCATTATAAATAGCCAACAGTTCGGTTTCCGTAAGGAACACTCGACTACTCATCAACTAAAAAGAGTAGTAAACTTTATAGAGAATAATAAGCTCAATCGTAAAAGCACTGGTGTTTTGTTTCTCGATATCGAGAAGGCATTTGACTCCATATGGCATGATGGGCTAGTATTTAAACTCAACTCCTTTGGTTTCCCGATTTATCTCCAAAAGATTATTAAAAGTTTTTTAAAAGATCGCACGTTTGTTGTTTGCGTCGATAGCACATTCTCTAGCGAGAGGCGAATACCTGCTGGTTTACCACAGGGGTCAGTTTTGTCGCCTACACTATACTCGATATATACGTCGGATATCGTAATTCATAAAGACCATAAAGCAGCTTTTTACGCAGACGACAGCGCCTTTATTTGTTGCGGCAAAGTCTCGAATGCGATAATTAAAAGAATGCAATACTCTCTGCAATTGGCTCAGAGGTACTTCGATAAATGGAAAATTAAAGTTAACGATCTTAAAACGCAGGCTATTATATTTCCTTACAACAAGTCACCAAAACGTTTACCTACCTTGCAACTAAGCTCGCAAGGAACAACGATTCCTCTAAAAGATGATATTAAATATTTAGGAGTGATTCTTGACAATAAACTTAAATTCAAACAGCACGTGAATTATATATGTGAAAAATCTATTAAATGTGGCCGCGCTCTGTACCCTTTGCTCTGCAGGAGATCCAAGCTAAACTTAAAAAACAAGATTTTAATTTATAATATGTGCATTCGTCCCATTATGACTTACGCTTGCCAGGTATGGTTTCACAAAACCGCTAAAACGCATACGAAGAGAATTCAAATAATTCAAAACAAGAATCTGAAAATAATACATAGATTATCACCCAGATACTCAACTGAACTACTTCACAAAAACTTTGATCATAAAATGTTCGACACATTTGCAAGGGAACTGACGCTGTCATTCAATGAAAAATGCAGAATGTCTGAATCTGAAACCATAAGGAATTTGCCAAGCAACCACTGAGGTTCTTTTTAAGAAAGAATCTAGTAAGTGATTGTTACCTAAAATTTCTTATACATACTTTCTGTGTGTTTACAAAGGTTTTTTTTTTGTATATTTCAATTTTTCCTTAAGACTATGATATTTTTACTTTTGCCTTTACATTCAATTATTAGTTTCTAATTGCTGTAGTACTTATTTTAGTAAAATCTCATAACTTGTACATATGTGAAATAGAAATAGAAATAAAAAAAAAAAAAAAATTCCTAGCCGTATTGATAATAATATGTCTTCTATGCTTAGAATAATAATTAATCATTCTGCCTGAGGCTGTAGGTTTCTGGTACCAATTTATTAATAATCTATTTCCTTTTCTAATAATTAATGTGTCTAAGTAAGGAAGTTTATTATCAAACTCTTTCTCAATAGTAAACTTTATATTAGAATTAAATTTGTTTAGTTCTGTTAACATATCATCAATTCCAGATGTAGGAATAATGCAAAACAAATCATCTACATATTTTGTCATTATTCTGGATTTAAGATCAACTTTTTGAATTGCTCTATGTAATAATTCTTCCATTACAATATCTGCTATAATTGGTGATGCTGGTGATCCCATTGGAAGACCTTTTTGTTGTATATATATTTTGTTATTATATTGGAAATATCTATTATCATCTATACAAAATTTTAACATACGTAAAAATAAAGTTTTATTTATGTTAGTATATACTTTGATTGTATCCCATTTTTCTTTTATTGTATTTATTGCAAAAGATATAGGTATACTAGGAAATAGAGAAACCACATCAAAAGAAATTAAACTCTCATTATTAGATATATTCTGATCTCTGATTCTTTCTACAAATTCCATTGAATTTTTAATGTTAAAAGTAGAATCTTTCGTAATATTTTTTAAAATATTTGTAATAAATCTGCACAATTCATATGAAGGAGAGTTAATAAAAGAACATATGGGTCTCAATGGAAAATTCTCCTTATGTATCTTTGGTAATCCATATAAACGAGGAGCTACCGAAATATTTGTCTTAAGTTTATTCTTCTCACTGCAATTGATAATATGTTTTTTAAACAATTCCTCAACTATTTCATTGTTAATCTTTTGAAATTTGGTCGTAGGGTCTCTATTAATTATATTATAATTAGTTCGATCTCCTAGAATATTATTCATCCTAGAATCATAATCATGTTTATTAATCGCTACAGTAGCATTACCTTTATCTGCATCTATAATAAGTATATCATTATTTTTCTTTAAGAAAAGATCAGCTTTCCTTGCTTTGTTTAATATAAACTTATCTCTATTTGTTAATATTATTTTATTTAAATTGTTATCAATAATTGAAGTTAGTCTATTTCTAGCAATTTCTTGTTCTTCTCTTCCATTAATAGTTCGTACTAAATCTTCTCCCTCTGAAATCATTTTTAAAATAGGAATTTTACCTTTTTTAACAGGTAAAGCATGTTTTAATGTATTACAGATTTTACTTAAAAATTTCCATATAATGAAAATTATTTTTTATAATGTGGCAACGTCATATTCAATATGATGTAGAAAAATAAACTTCAAAAATCCTTATTAAAATTTAATAAAAGCAAGTGGCACTACCTTGAATTTATATACCTTGGTCTTAACCGTAAAATGATTTAATAATCTATCTAACTATATTTATAAAATTTAGACACTGTAAATATATCGTCACCTAAAATGCAAAATAACATAATCAGGTGTGTGATGAATTTCGACCGATTTCAAAAGTAATTTGTTTGTCGAAATCGTCAAGGCTGTAATAAAAACATTATTACATAAAAATTTTCTAAGATATTAAAACAAGTTTTTTAAATCCGAATGAAAATAAAACGGAAAGAATATATTAGATATGTATATATGTATGATTCGGTATAGCCGTATATAGCACTCTCACTTGTTATTTATTGATTTTCAATTTTACTAAGATGGACAAAACCCCTCACCAACGGAAAATGGGTGCCTTAATTGCTGTTTGCCAAGATTGCTGTAAAAAAATTAAAGGGTCCTTGCATGTGAGCTCCAATTTTATTAAACATTTAAAAAAAGAACATCCACAAAAACTTGGAGATTTAAAAGCAAGAAAGGACGAGAACAGGCGGATTAGAGGTCGCGAAGGCTCCTTCGTTGAGTACATTTTGAATTTTATATGCTGTACTGCCTCTCCATTGTCCATAATTGATGAGAAGAGTTTCAAAAACTTATTTCCCGGCAAAAAAATTCCAAACAGACGTACAATAACAAGGTTTCTTTTAGATACGCAGAACGAATAAAAAATCTTTCAGCAGGTAAAATTGACTAAATTCATACCAAAAATTGCTTCGATCTATATTTTACTATTATGCTTATAGATGTACACAGATTTGGAACAAATGCAATAGACCGAAATCTGCAGAAATAAAAAAGAAAGAATTTTATTAACACCATTGAGTTCTTCTGTTTTCAAAAAATCTTTTGTGTCTTTTGAGGTTTCACTTAAAAACTTTGAAGAACTTGGCAAACTAAACTAAACTATATATATATATATATATATATATATATATATATATATTATGTTATATATATATATATATATATATATATATATATATATTATGTTATATATATATATATATATATATATATATATATATATATATATATATGTATATATATATATATATATATATATATATAATAACATAATATATATATATATATATATATATATATATATATATGTATATATATATATATATATATATATATATATGTATATATATATATATATATATATATATATATATATATATATATACATATATATATATATATATATATATATATATATATATATATATATTATGTTATTATATATATATATATATATATATATATATATATACATATATATATATATTGTTACAAAGTTTAAAAATAGATTCAAATATAACGACAATGTGGCTATATGTACTTGGCAGCACTGTCAAACCATCTCTAGTTGTCAAAATGTTACAACCCTGGTCAACACCATGCAGATAATATTTGAATTAACGGAAATGGAATATTCCGGATACATCGTTGAGAATATACAAGATCATTCGAGGCTGTGCAATAATAAGTGTAAACAACAATAACGAAAAACCTAGCAACATCAATGCTAAGAGATGATGATGTTATTCTTAATGATCTTGTACGCAAGTATTCGCTGCTAATAAAAACTAAACATGTACATCAATATACACAGCAACATACACACAAATATACACAGCAACATGCCCACATAGCACAAGAAGAAACAAAACTACACAACACACAAAACACTCATACATACAACCACACATAGTTACAATAAACAAAACACAAGACAGCATTGTCATATATACAAACACACGTATATAGCTACATGTTAAGTAAAGCACAACCAACAACAACCATGACCAGATGCTTCGCGAAGTTACCAGACGTCGTCATTTTGCTATATAAAGACGCTGCCAGTGAACAGCGGGATTAGTGTGATTTTAAATCTAGACGTGTTTACATCGCTAAGTGTTTAGTAGTACAAATACTCGTGTTAATTAAATAGTAAATAAAGTGTTGCCGCATTATATTTCTAAAAGTAATTGTCTGTGTTTTTAATTTGATGCAATTAAACGAATCCTTGAAGGATAAGTAAAAAAGCGTTTTTATGAAAAGGTCTAAAAACGTAACAATTGGTGTCAGAAGTGGGATTGCAAAAATAATTAAAAAGGACATTGCAATTTAAGGAGAAAATAAAAGGACATTAAAAATATTAAATTATAATAAATAATCATGAAATTTGATGAGCTAAAAGTTGAACAGCTAAAAAAGGAGCTTAGTAAGCGGGAATTGCCAACAGTAGGTAACAAGGCTGAACTGCAGAAGAGGCTGATAGATGAGTTTAAGAATCGCGGCATGGACATCGGGACATACGAGTTTGAGGACAAAGACGATGTAGAGGTATGTGTTCCTGCTACGACCAGCAGCATGGACATAAATTCAATGTTCGCTGCTATGATGATCGAAATAAAACAGAACTCCCAGCAGATGCAAGAGGCATCAAGGATCAGCAGTGACAAACTTGTAGCCGAAATAACTGCAATTAAACAGAACTCAGAAATCAGCACTGAAAAGCTTGTAGCCGAAATAACTGCAATTAAACAGAACTCAGAAATCAGCACTGAGAAACTTGTAGCCGAAATACTGGGAGTGGAAACAAAACTGTTGGAGTCAAATAGAGCCACGAACGAGACTCTGGTAGAGGTTTCTGAGGCCATTAATAGGAGGGTGGATTCTATTGAGAATAAATTCTCAGAGCTGGCAGATAGAGTCCAACATTTAGAAAGCGGTGGCCTGGAACAGCATGCAAAAGAGTTCGAAGAAAAATTGCATGCTCTAGAGGACAAAGTGCATAACCTTGAGTGTAGTGGCGGGCCAGTACGAGCAGTTGCGGAGGTTTCTGCGCGAATAAAAGCGCCATGCTTTGACGGCAGCGTACCATTGAGCATCTTTAGATTCCAGTTCGAGACGGTCGCTAGTAGAAATGGATGGGATGCTGAAGAAAAGGCCATAGAGTTGATTTTGTCCTTAAAGGGTACAGCCGCAGAGGTTCTTGAGACCGTGCCAGTAAGCAACAGAAGCAACTATAATGAAATAATGGCAGCATTGCAGCGCAAGTATGGTGGTGAGCACAAGCGCGATTTATACAGAATGGAATTGCGATGTAGAGTTCAGAAGCCTAACGAGTCTCTACAAGATTTCGCAATGGAAATCGAGCGTTTAGTGCAGCTCACATATCCAGGCGAGAGTCACCCGTTCCTGGATCACTTTAAAACTGAGGCGTTCGTTAATGGCATTCGCGACTCCGATGTCAAACTGGCTGTGTGCGCAACGCAGAAATCCACTTTCGCTGAGACTGTTTCATTTGCGCTGGCTCAAGAGACTGCAAGGATGGTTTTCAAGCCACAGATATGTAAAGTGCGGAATGTGGAGGTTTTGCCCGAGGAGGATAACAGCCTAGTTGCTAGTTTCAAGGAGGCAATGCGACAACTGTTGGTGGAAGGTGCTACCAAAGAAAAGCCTAAATGCTTTAACTGCGGAAAAATTGGTCATTTTCAGCGCAACTGCAAAGCACCAAGAAAAAGAGGTAGATCTGTTTCACCACCAAGAAACAGCAAACGGGTGAACCAAACAACATCACAAGAGTCCCCGTTAAACTAAAACGAGCTAGCGCTAAGGGGCAAGAGCTAGCTCCCACAAACGAGGGCCCCACAATCTCCATATCAGTGATGCAGCAGAAAAATAGCAATCTTACTGCGTCTGGACACATCAACGGGGAAAAGCACGTACTTACCATAGACACAGGGGCGTCGCAGTCAATAATAAGGCCCGATATAGTAAAGGGGAAATGCGATCGTTTAAGCAATATACGGCTACGTACAGCTACTGGAGAGCCTGCCACTGTCTATGGTAAGATTGAAGTGAAGGTGACTATAGCCAACATCAACGTGAGGCATGTGTTTATTGTTGCCGATATTGTCGATGAGGTAATTATTGGAGCCGATTTTATGATTAATCATGGCATTAATCTACACATGGGGCAACAGCTGATGATTTGGCGTAATGTGGAAATACCCCTTGATGTTGGGTATGACAGCAAGCCGCAAGTAAGAAAAGTATTTGCTATTGAGAGTCAGACGTTACCGCCGCAGTCTGAAACAGTTATATGGGCGCGTATGAAGGGAGATTGTGAGGACAATCGGTTGTGGGTTGTAGAACCAGCAGATCTAAAGAGAGAGCTTATAACAGCAAAAGCTCTAGTAAAAACTAGTAAAGGAGGAATAGTCCCTATAAGAGTACTTAACTTGGCAGACCATGAAAAATTCATCAAAGAAAATTGCGATATTGGCCAGTGTACTCCAGCAGAGGCAATAATAAACTGTGAGAGGAAGACAGAGCCTACCAATTTGTCCGCCAAAGAACGTGAACAATTTGAGGAATACGTAGGAAAATGGGTAGCAGGACTGTCAGCGACAGATAGAAATAAAGCCAAACAGTTGCTAAAAAGGCATGCCAGTATCTTCGCCATGGGAAACCAAAGTCAGGGTAGAACTGCATTGGTTAAACATGAAATAAACACAGGCGAAGCTAGGCCGATTAAACAGCCACCCAGAAGTGTACCCCTAGCAAAGCGAGATGAAGTCAAAGAGCTTGTAAGAGAAATGGAGCGTGAAGGCGTAATTGAGCCATCTTCTGGTCCTTGGAGTTCGCCAGTAGTCTTAGTTAAAAAGAAAGATGGCAGTACTAGATTCTGCGTAGACTACAGGAAGCTCAATGACATAACCAAGAAGGACAGCTATCCGCTCCCCAGAATCGATGACACTTTGGACACGCTAGCTGGTACGAGATGGTTCTCTACGCTAGACTTGCGAAGCGGATATTGGCAAGTGGAGATTGCAGAGAAAGACAAGGAGAAAACTGCCTTCAGCGTCGGTAACGGATTATGGCAGTTCAAAGTTATGCCATTTGGTCTCTGCAATGCTCCGGCCACATTTGAACGCCTAATGGAGAAGGTACTGAAAGGACTCCACTGGAAGACATGCTTGGTATATCTGGATGACATAATCGTGATGGGGAAAACTTTTGATGAACACCTCAAAAACATGGCAGAAGTTCTTCAACGGATATCATCAGCTGGATTGAAACTCAGCCTGAAGAAATGTGCATTGTTCCAGAAAGAAGTGAACTATTTGGGGCATCGTGTTACAGCAGACGGAATCTCAACAGATGAAGATAAAATACAAGCAGTAAGGGACTGGCATCAACCTAAAAATCTTCATGAATTGCGCAGCTTTTTGGGCCTTTGTACATACTACAGACGCTTTGTGCCAAATTTCGCCAGTGTAGCTGCAAGCCTGCATGAGCTGACAAAGAAGTCGAGACCATACCATTGGGGTGAGCCACAGGAAAAGGCATTCCAGAAACTTAAAGGATTATTGTGTACGTCACCAGTACTAGCGTATCCCATACCTGGAGAAAAATTTGTGCTGGATACTGATGCGAGCGGCTATGGCATAGGGGGCGTGCTGTCCCAAGTAGTTAATGGCACTGAGAAAGTCATAGGATACTATAGCCGTGTACTCTCAAAACCTGAGAGGAACTACTGTGTGACACGACGTGAGCTTCTGGCAGTATTGGAATGCATTAAACATTACCATAAATACCTGTATGGTCAACACTTTACATTAAGGACTGACCATTCTGCACTGAGATGGTTATTGCAGTTTAAAAATCCTGAAGGGCAACTGGCAAGGTGGATTGAGCGCCTGCAGAGCTACGACTTCAGTATTGAGCATAGAAGGGGCACAAAACATAACAATGCGGATGCTCTTTCGAGAAGACCCTGCTGTTTAGAGTGTAAACATTGCGTTAGAACCGAACAAAAGGAAGGCGTTGTTGATGTCCGGCTAATGCACATCGACTCTGATGAAGACTGGTCAGCGGCACAGAGGGACGACAATATACTGGGAAAAATTATAGCAGCCAAAGAGGAGGACAGAAGACCGTCCCGGAATGAGATTTCGGCTGAGAGCCCACTCGCCAAATCTTATTGGGCTCAGTGGAACAGCCTCAAGGTAATAGAAGGGTGCCTATACCGCGTATGGGAAAGTGTAGATGGCAAAACAACTTCAAATTTGGTAGTTGTGCCATGCTCCAAGATAAGTAAAGTTTTGCAAGAATTTCACAATGGACCTAGTGGCGGTCATCTTGGAGTCACAAAAACACTTGAGAAACTGAAGCAGCGTTTTTATTGGGTTGGATGTCAACAAGCCGTAGCCGATTGGATAGCAAACTGCCCACAGTGCATAGCAGCCAAAGGCCCAGTAAGAAGAAGCCGGGGACAGCTACAGCAATACAACTCAGGAGCACCATTCGAGCGGATCGCAATGGATGTAGCAGGTCCTTTTCCCGTCACTGAAGCCGGAAATCGTTATGTTCTTGTGGTAATGGACTATTTTAGTAAATGGCCAGAGGTATATGCCATACCTAACCAAGAAGCAAAGACAGTTGTAAATGCATTCGTCAACAACTGGGTATGTCGCTATGGTGTCCCAATAGAATTACATTCCGACCAAGGAAGGAATTTCGAGTCTGCCATATTCAGGGAAATGTGCGAATTATATGGGATAAAGAAAACCAGAACAACGCCTTTGCATCCACAGTCTGATGGCATGGTAGAGAGGTTCAATCGCACCTTAGAAGAGTACCTGCGAAAAGTGGTAAGCAACCATCAGAGGGATTGGGACGAGCACATTCCCAAATTTTTGATGGCATATAGGTCAGCTGTACACGACTCCACATCGAGAACGCCAGCTAAAATTATCTTCGGGACGGAATTAAAACTGCCTGGTGACTTGGAATTTGGTGTTAAGCCAGCGGTAGAAGAAGGAGCCACTACGTCCCAAGAGCAGGAGAACTTAAACGAGCTGCATGATTTCGTGCGTAATAGAATCAAGATGGTCAGTGACAAGATGAAGGCTAGATATGACCGCGCAGCAAATTCAGAGGGGTTTATAGAAGGTCAATTGGTTCTACTTTATAACCCACAACGGAAGAAAGGATTGTCCCCAAAATTACAGACTCACTGGGATGGCCCGTATAAAGTGATTAAGAGAGTGAATGACGTTGTGTACCGGATACAGAAGCACAATAGCCCAAGGTCGAAAATGAAGATAGTACATCTCGAACGATTGGCGCACTATGGAAGAGGTGATTGTATGCCTATTCGGGTCGAACAGGCTTAAGTGGGCGGCAGTGTTACAAAGTTTAAAAATAGATTCAAATATAACGACAATGTGGCTATATGTACTTGGCAGCACTGTCAAACCATCTCTAGTTGTCAAAATGTTACAACCCTGGTCAACACCATGCAGATAATATTTGAATTAACGGAAATGGAATATTCCGGATACATCGTTGAGAATATACAAGATCATTCGAGGCTGTGCAATAATAAGTGTAAACAACAATAACGAAAAACCTAGCAACATCAATGCTAAGAGATGATGATGTTATTCTTAATGATCTTGTACGCAAGTATTCGCTGCTAATAAAAACTAAACATGTACATCAATATACACAGCAACATACACACAAATATACACAGCAACATGCCCACATAGCACAAGAAGAAACAAAACTACACAACACACAAAACACTCATACATACAACCACACATAGTTACAATAAACAAAACACAAGACAGCATTGTCATATATACAAACACACGTATATAGCTACATGTTAAGTAAAGCACAACCAACAACAACCATGACCAGATGCTTCGCGAAGTTACCAGACGTCGTCATTTTGCTATATAAAGACGCTGCCAGTGAACAGCGGGATTAGTGTGATTTTAAATCTAGACGTGTTTACATCGCTAAGTGTTTAGTAGTACAAATACTCGTGTTAATTAAATAGTAAATAAAGTGTTGCCGCATTATATTTCTAAAAGTAATTGTCTGTGTTTTTAATTTGATGCAATTAAACGAATCCTTGAAGGATAAGTAAAAAAGCGTTTTTACGAAAAGGTCTAAAAACGTAACAATATATATATATATATATATATATTATGTTATTATATATATATATATATATATATATATATATATATATATATATATATATATTATGTTATTATATATATATATATATATATATATATATATATTATGTTATTATATATATATATATATATATATATATATATATATATTATGTATTTATATATATATATATATATATATATATATATGCTGAGCATGTCGTCTTTGTCTGCTCACGATTCAGCAACTGGAGGTCGTATTTAGAGGAAGGCTTGGGGCGTCCGATCAGCCCGGAGAATATTATTCCGACCATGCTGGAATCCTTATTGAATTGGACCAGAGTGTGTAGTTTTGTACAGCTTGTTCTAATAGAACTTCGCAGATTAGCACAGATTCGTAGGAGAGTTAGTACGTCTTAGGATTCGTTATCTACTGACGATTAAATATGCGCATCAGTTCCGAACCTCCTTACCTAGGAACTAAGGAGGACGTAGGAATAATACTACCCACCCTGATGAAATGCCAAAGCTGTCCCAGGGTGGTGCTAGTGAAGTTGTCGTGGGGCCACTATTGATAGTTGCTATCATTACGTCCAACCGGTAGTCCATATAGCTGCTGTATCTGTATCATCAGTAACCCAATTTGCAGATACAATCTTCTTATATGGCTCGCTGAGTACAGCAACGTCTACCTTTAAGTCTCGTACGGTTTGCCTAAGCAACTCCTGTGCTGCTTGGCAATGATTGAGATTTAGGTGTAATATGCGCATCCTGATTATTAAGTAGTGTTTAACCTCTAAGCTTTTGTAGCGCCCTCTTGTAGTACGGGCAAACTACGCATCCGGTGACATGGTCACCATTAGTACTTCCACCCTTTCTACAGAGCATGCACGAAGGTCTGTTGGAACATGTTGCAATCTTGTGGCCAGCTTCCCCACAACGCAAGCAATTTCCGGATAGATCCTGGCCGCTACAATTCGTCGCCCTATGTCCAAAATCGAGACAGTTGTAGCACCTCTTCGGTGCTATCTTTTCCCGTATTCGACACACGACCCAGCCGATGCGTATCTTGGACATCTCTAGAAGACGTCTAGCTAGAGGAGCACTCAGGCCAATCGTGGCAGTTTGTGTTCCCCCATACGCTCTCCTCAGTGATTTAATTGCAGTCAACTGCAGTACCTTAAAATCGTTGGATTTACTAACTATGGCGTCATAGATGTCCTCCTTGGAAGTCACCTCATCTATGTCCCTAATTTCAATCCTAACCTCTTGGGATAGTGCCCGTACTTCGGCAGTCCCACCCAGTACCGCTTCCACCTCCAACCTGAACACACCTATATTCTGGTGAGCGGGTTTAGTGAGCTCCAGTAGCAGCTCACCCTTCCCAGTCTTCCGAATGCCCTTCACATTCTCCCCCAGATTACTAAGTTTAGGGTCCTTCTTCACTTGCCTGAGAATCTCAGCATAGGAAGCGTTCCCACATGTTTTAATAACCAGGGCATCCGAACGTGACCCCTGCTTACTCCTAATCCTATTTCTATTCGCTTCCCTGGGACGGACCTTTATCCACCCAGGTTCCTTAGTGCCTGGGTTCGGCAAAGCAGCACCATTCGCTGCCGCCGATCCCACACAGCTACCTTCACTACTCCTGATAGCATCTACTGCATCCTTCCTCTTCTTCTTAGCCCTATTCCCCTTTGGCCCAAGAGTACTTTCATCACTCCTACGCTTCGGGGTCGCACCTGCAGGGACAGGGGGAGATGGTCTTACCATAACCCCTGTCTGCGTCTGCTTATTGCAGGGCACCTTGAGCTGACCAGTTCCACTGCTCAGCTCATCTGCCACCTGCATATACAATGCCTGTATTTCTCGAGACATCGATACTATATCCTTGTGGACATTCGATCTTGTCTTGAGAAAGTCTAATAGCTTTGCTATCCTCTCTCCTAGTTTTTCAACCTTGCCTTTTGGTTCCTGACCACCGTCTGTGGTGCCAAAACCTACCCTATGCGGCGTGTTCACCGCCGTAGGGGGCGATCTCGCGATCACCGGCCTCTTCAGGAATGGATTCTCAATTTCGCCATTTCCAGAGCCTTCCGCTTTCGCTTCTAAATTATTTTTATTGATCTTCATTCAATTGGGTCCAAACTAGCAGTCGCTGTCTCCGTTCGTTGTGCAGTCACGTTTAGATCCCATGGGTGTCTTTGCAAGCAGTGAGGTCCATGCGAGGGTTGACGAAGAGACCTTATGGATCAATCCGCCAGAGCCAGATCCGTGCTAACCGGGAATCAACATCCGGACCTACACCACCAACTTAATGATGACGAACTTCAAACGTACTTTGAGACTTGCCAAGTTTTAATAGGACGGAGGCAGTTGTGGCATTAGCCTGAGAGCCATTTCTGTACAAATTCACTCATACATACTTAAGTCCCATAATATATATATATATATATTATGTTATTATATATATATATATATATATATATATATATATATTATGTTATTATATATATATATATATATATATATATATATAATGTTATTATATATAAATATAATTATATATATATATATATATATATATATATATATACATATTTATATATATATATATATATATATATATATATATATATATATATACATATATATATATATATATATATATATATATGTATATATATATATATACATATATGTATATATATATGTATATATATATATATATATATATATATATATATATATATACACCGCTGAAAAGCATTAAGACCAAGTCCAGTACGGTCTTAATTATGGCATATCTGGACATACGAGATTGAATTTTTAGAACCCTGGGCTGGTGGTTGTGGTATTCTGGGACCTGAGTATGTAGGGGTGAAATTTTACAGAAATGGCTCTCAGGCTAATGCCACAACTGCCTCCGTCCTATTAAAACTTGGCAAGTCTCAAAGTACGTTTGAAGTTCGTCATCATTAAGTTGATGGTGCAGGTTCGGATGTTCTTCCCCGGTTAGCACGGATCTGGCTCTGGCGAGAAGATCCATAAGACCTTTTCGTCAACCCTCGCATGGACCTCACTGCTTGCAAAGGGACCCATGGGATCTTAACGTGACTGCACATCGAACGGATATAGCGGCTTTGAGTTTGGACCCACTAGAATGAACACAATTAATATAAATAAAAATAGAGGTAATGGACATGATGGGTTAAACATGGTAGACAGCGAAAACCCATTTGTGAGGAAGTCGGTGATCATGAGATCACCCCCTTCAGGAGTTAGAAGTGGAGATAATCTCTTTTCCAATAGCGTTGCTAATAGTAGTGAGGTAAGCAGCAGTAGTTTGGGGAAATTAGGAGATAAGATCTCGAAGTTGGTAGACTTCTTAAAGTCGCGTTCGAACGTGCATAAAGATATTGTGACGATGTCGCGGGAGATACAGGCGTTGTATATGCAAGTAGCGGATGAGCTGAGCAGCAGACCTGTTAGTGACAAGAAGTCACAAATTCATAAGGGGACGCAGACGGAAGAACCGTCAAGGCCAACCTTTGTGCTAAACGCAACCCCAAAGCGCAAAAGAGATCTAAGCACTCTTAGCCCAAAGGGGAACAAATCTAAGAAGAAGAAGGGTGTAACCCCCAATAGGAATAGCGGGAATCATACACCCAGTGAGGCAGGCAGAAGTACGGCTGGGAAACCAGGCGTGAATGCTAAAGATCCTGGCTGGGTTAAGGTCCATACCAGAGTTAGAAGTAGGAAGAAGATAGTAAGACCAGATGCTTTGGTAATTAAAACGTGCGGGGATGCTTCCTATGCTGATATCCTCAGACAAGTGAAGAAAGACCCAAAGTTGAATGATCTGGGCCAAAGTGTGAGGAACATTAGGAAGACTGGTAAGGGTGAATTGTTGTTGGAGTTGAATAAACCCGCGCACCAGGATACAAGTGAATTCAGGGCGACAGTAGAATCGGTACTAGGTCAGGTCGCCGAAGTAAGGGCAATATCCCATGAGGTTAGAGTCGAGATTAGGGATATAGATGAGGTAACCTCTAAGGAGGACGTTTATGAAGCCCTCATAAAAGCATCCGACGATTTGAAATCTCTGCAGCCTGCTGCAATTAAATCGTTGAGGAGAGCGTATGGAGGAACGCAAACTGCCACCATTGGCGTAAGTGCTGCCATAGCTAGCCGTCTTGTGCAGATGGCGAAGATACGCATTGGTTGGGTCGTCTGCCGAATACGCGAAAAGGCAACGCCGATAAGGAGCTTTAGATGCCTAGATTATGGACATAGGGCCGCAAATTGTAAGGGGAAGGACCTTTCTAATAATTGCTTACGGTGTGGCGAAACCGGCCACAAAATTGGAACGTGCTCCAAAAAACCGTCGTGTTTGCTTTGTAGGAATGCAACAGACACCGCTAGTGATCATGTCACCGGAGGTGTAGTTTGTCCGTACTACAAAAAGGCGCTACAGAAACTTAAGGTTTAAAACCAAACTTAAGACATCAAAATGCGTATATTACAGTTAAATCTCAACCATTGCCAGGCAGCACAAGAGCTTCTTAAGCAAAGCGTTCGAGATTTAAATGTAGACGTCGCTGTGCTGAGTGAGCCATATAGGACCATGGGATCTGTAAATTGGGTTTCTGATAACACGGATACATCGGCGATATGGAACACCAGCACCTTAACACTGCGGGATAGAATAACATCACAATGTGGGTATGCCCGAGCCACTATCTCTGGTATCACATTGTACAGCTGCTATATTCCCCCTAGGTATTCTATAGAGGACTTTCGAAGCATAGTTGATAATATAGTAACAGATGCAGCCACCAAGAACCCAGTCATAATAGCAGGTGACTTTAATGCGTGGGCTGTTGAATGGGGCTGCCCCTTGACGAATGCAAGAGGTAGAGTGCTCTTGGAAGCCTTTTCTGCATTGAGCGTTGTACTCATGAATAATGGGGTTGAACAAACTTTCAGACGAGGTGATGCTGGTTCGGTAATTGACATTACGTTTGCCAGTAGCAGCATCACAAGCCAGGTGAACTGGAGAATATCTGACATTTATACTCATAGCGATCATAGCGCTATAATCATAGATGTACAAGATGAACAGCACCATGTGGCTGTACAAGCACGAGACTTGACAGGCTGGAAGATAAATACCTTTGATAAGGATATCTTCGCAGCTTGTATGGAGAACATGCAACTGAATGGTTCGGCTGAAGATATGGCAGAACAATTAGTGAGCCATATCACGAGTGCGTGCAATGTGAGCATGACGAAGCGTAAAAGGTCACCAAATAAGCCTCCAGTTTACTGGTGGAATGGTGAAATTGCTAGGTTGCGTTCGGAGTGCATAACCTCCCGAAGGCAGTATACAAGGACGCGAGGTAGTCTAGAGAACAGTGTACACCATCAAATATATAAGGATAAAAGGAAAGCGTTGAAGATTGCAATACGTAGGAGTAAGCGCAGTTGTTTCCTTAATATATGTGAGGAATTAGATGGTAATCCTTGGGGCCTTGCATATAAACTGGTAACCAAGAGACTTAAATGTCTTGGTCCATCGCCGCCAAGAGAGGAGCCTATTCTCAGGGGAATTGTAGATCATCTCTTTCCCCAACAGGAAATTCCTACGTGGCAAAACAGCTATTCGGCTGCATTTTCCGATATTCCTCCGGTTACGATTTCCGAGATAGAAGGCGCTGTCTCGAAATTTAAAGACAATAAGGCGCCAGGCTTAGATTGTATTCCAAATATGGTGCTAAAAGAAGCTGTCAAACTCCACCCTGAGTACTTCTTGAAGGTAATAAGCGCGTGCTTGAGCCAGGGAATTTTTCCAACAATGTGGAAAAGACAAAAGCTGGTACTGTTACCCAAGGATAATAAGCCGCTAGACGACCCCTCCTCTTATCGTCCACTGTGTATGATAGATACGAGTGGGAAACTGCTAGAAGGTATAATCTGTAGAAGATTGGAAGGCTGTGTTGAAGCTAAGAACGGTTTATCAAATAACCAATATGGCTTCAGGAAAGCAAGATCAACAGTGGATGCTATCAAGGTTGTAGTAGAAACTGCTGCTAGGGCTATCCAAGGGGAGCGGTGGAGAAATGGAACTAAGGAGTATTGTGTAGTCGTAACCCTAGACGTAAAGAACGCCTTCAACACGGCAAACTGGGGACGTATTGTTGAAGCCTTAGCAAGATTAGACATCCCAGGGTATTTACTGGCAATTATACAGGATTATTTCCGAAATAGAGAGCTAGTTTATGACACCGATAAAGGTACTAGGAGACGCCAGATAATTGGCGGTGTGCCTCAAGGATCAGTACTTGGCCCACTACTGTGGAACGTCATGTACGATGGAGTATTGAGGTTAAATCTACCTGAGAAGACAAAGATAGTTGGATTCGCAGACGACATAGCGTTAGTATGTGAAGCAAAAGAGTTGCTAGAGGCGGAAACCATTGCAAATGCCAGTATTCAGATCGTTAGGTCTTGGCTCAGGTCAATGGGTCTAGCTCTAGCTGACCATAAAACAGAGGCGGTTCTGATTAGTAGTCGGAAACGTAGGGAAACCATTAGGCTTAATATTGGTACGTGTAGCATAGAATCCAGGGAATGTCTAAAATACCTTGGAGTCATGATTGACACACGTCTATCTTTTCATGAGCACTTTAAGTATATAGGTGCCAGAGCATCGAAGACCTGCTCAGCTTTATCCCGGATCATGCCAAATACGAGAGGTCCGAAATATCTGCAGAGGAAATTGATCTCTAGTGTAGTTAAAAGCATTATCCTGTATGCATCCCCTATATGGTCAGGTTCACTGAGATATCCTACGTATGTGAATCTGATATCCCCTGTGTATAGGCTGGCCGCCCTGCGAGTATGTAGCGCATTCCGAACTGTGTCCGACGAGGCAGCTTTTGTCATCGCCGGTATGATGCCCATCGAATTAGAGGCGATATCGGACAGTACAAATGGTGTGACAGATTTGTGCCTACGTAAGTGGCAGGCACGATGGACAGCGACTGATAAGGGAAGATGGACTTACTCACTGATACCTGACATCAGTACATGGTTATCAAGAAAGCACGGTGACTTGAACTACTATATTACACAGTTTTTGACTGGACATGGTTGCTTCAGGTCGTACTTGTACCGTTTCGGACATGACAGTATTCCGTTTTGTCCGAGCTGTGATGGTAATGTCGTGGAAGATGCCGAACATGTGTTCTTCATCTGTGCCGCGGCGGGCGAGCATGTTGCACCAAAAATTAGTCTCTTCATTACATACGTTTCCAGTGGATTCTCTGAGCTACCTTTTCTCCATATAAATCTTTGGCTATCATAGTCTTCCTTTCTCACAGCAATCTGATGAAACATCTCTTGAATATCACCGGTGACGGCTATAGGTGCTTGTCGAAACTTGAACAGAACAGCTAATAATGGTTGATTGATATCAGGACCGGGCAATAGCGATTTGTTTAATGACACATTGTTTACTTCTGCAGCTGCGTCAAATACTAATCTCATTCCACTTTTGTTGGGGTTTCTTACACCGAAATGAGGGATGTACCACGTCTTGGCGGTGCGTATCTTGGCGTCTTTTTCATTTAATCGCTCAGCATATCCCTTCGCAATATATTCCTCTATCTTTGAGCAGTACTCGGCTGCAAACTCCTGATCTCGGGCCATTTTCTTTTCAACACCCTCAAGTCGTCTTAAAGCCATATCAAAACTATCTGGAAATACGGTGCAAATTTCTTTCCATAACATAGCGACTTCATATCTTCCGTTTACCATTGCGGTTGTATTTTTCAGAATGAGCCAAGCGCGGGATTCGTCCTTTGACATAGGCGACTTTACATCTGGCTTTGTCCCAAACGATTCTAATAAAAAATAATTAGAGACAAGTTTATTTATATTTTCCATCGCATGGTTGTTTTTCATCTGAGCCATACACATCGTATGTGGACCTTCTGCTTCATTCCCCTTTACGCGTCCATACGCTAACCACCCTAGCCTCGTTCTAATTGCTATGGGTCCAGATCCTGTTCTTGGTATTTCCAATGGCACTGTTAAATATGAGTGATTTAAACTTATTATAATTTTTGGATGCACATTCTCATAACTATATAAAGGCAACTTCGACAAATATAAATTTCTTTCACAGCAGCCGTCGGCGTAAAATGATTGAGTTGGCAACTCCAAATTGGCTGATGTGTATACATTTGACATTCTATATTTCTTTGCATTCTTTTCTATACCGCTTATTTCTAATTCAATTATCTCAGTCGTTTCTGACGCTTTTTCGCGGTTTAACCATAATAATTCTAACGTGCTTTTCTTACCAACGATACCTAGCTGATGTGCTATTTGGCTGTCTATAATTGTGGCATTTGATCCGTCGTCAATAAATGCATAAGTGCCGATTTCGTTTTTATTGTTGTACAGCTTTACGGGTATAACTTGAAATAATACGTCGGTAGACGCAAATATTTTATTGTAGTGGCAGCTAACACGACCATCCACACAATTGGTAGTAGAGCTTGCACTGGGGCCACTTGTGACCTGCACCTCTTGTTCTGATGTCACATTACTTACACCTGCACTGTGCAGTATACTGTGATGGTTTCGATTGCAACCACCTACACCACACTTTTTCTTCTTGTAGCACTCGGGCGCTCTGTGGCCCTTTTTCAAACAGGAAAAACATAGCTTCAACTCTTTTAATTTTTTCCAACGGGTGTCTATCGGCAGTTCTTTAAATAAGTTGCAACGTTCCAGTTCAGTACATCCACCATCGCAATACGAGCACTTTCTTTCAACGGCTACATGAACATATTTCCTATTGCCTGTTTTTATTTGATTATTTTGATTTACCGCATTTATCGATGTTCTTTTAGGCACGTGCATTACAGGAAGCGAGTCCGACACCATATTTGCAATTCGTCGTATACCATTTAGCCACTGGCTAAATTCTACTATTGTAGGAGGCTGCTCAAGAGTAATGCACTTTTCTGCCCATTGCAGTTGTCGTGCTATAGGCAACTTTCCAACCATTTCACTTAGAAGTGTGGGGTTATACAAGTGGTGTTCACCGTGCGCATTTTTCAAAAACGTGGTCATATTAGAAACCTTGTTGGCTAAATCAACAATCTGGTCAAGCCTATCTTCGGACATCGGGGCTACGCGCCTTATTTTTTCTACTTGGCTTCGTATCAACTGTTCGGGACGACCATACGTTTCTTTTAATATTTCTAAAATGGCGGTTACGTTGGCTGAGTTAGATAGTAGTGCCTCTACAGTTTCCCTGGCCTCCCCGGATATGGCATCACGAAGGCGCATAATATTATGAAGATTCGAATAATTAAACTCGGCGGTGGTGCTTTCGAATGATTCCATAAAGCTTTGCCACTCTTCGGGCTTACCTGTAAACGCTGGCAACGGGTATATTTTCTTTTGTCTCTGTTCGAGTGGTCTAACGCCATTTTCACTATTTTCTATCGACTCGCTAACAGGCGTGTTTTGCTGTAGTGTAGCATTAATATTCTCGACGCGGAGTTCATTTCGTAACTCCAAAACACTACTATTTACCTGTTGCGAATTCGTTATCATCAATTCCTGCATAGCATGCATTTGCCTCTGAAATTCGTTTCTCATTTCTGTCAATTTCTTATCAAACTCTCGGGAAATTGTTGACATGATTTCAGAGGATTCTGTTAACCGGCTTGACGAGCCTTGGCTAAACATTTGTGTTGCTTGAAGTGCTGGTGGCACTGGCTGTTGAGACTGTACATTTGTAGTTCTTGAAGTGGTGGCTGCATTGCCATTTTGATTTGACTTCGCTGGCTGCGACATCTTTGTACTCCCCTGCGGCGTGACAGGTTTCTGTGGATTCTGACTTTCCGGCATAAAGTCTTCAAACCTTGCAGGAGGAATACCTTTTGTCTTTCTATAACTTATTCTCTTCGGCGTAAAATTAGGGTCCGACATATACCCTTTACTTACATATGTACGTACAACGATCTATAGTCTCGCGACTGCAACACAGAATAAAATAAATTGTGAACTATTAATCACAATCTGATACCTTTGCGCCTTAGCGAGAACAAACTCCAATTAACAACACATCGGCGTAAATTATAAATGTTTTATTGTTGTGCTTGCGGGTGGGCTTGCGTGGGTTTATTCTCTAAAATACAATTATTTAATCATTTACAGAACAAACTCTAGAAATAAAACTTACGTGGTATCTTGCTAAGTGTCTTGGCGCAAAGTGATTTAAAAGATGGTGTTCTGTATACCAAGTTCTTAAATCTGCCGGTAGCTATATAACTAACACACTCGCAGGAGCCACTTACATACCGTAATTATATATGTACAACATCAAATACGTACAATACAATGGATATAAATAACAGATTCAAATACATATAAAGAACAAATACTAATAAATATAAAGAACAAAAGGAGAAACGATAACCGATACATTTTCTTTTCAACTATTGACCATGGTTGCCGTTTCAATAACAGTTGGTGATGTTTAGTTTAAGTTTATTATTTCTGTAAGTAATAGTTTTAAATTTTTAAGTGCTTTAAATTTCGATTGCTGTAGAACAAATAAAAAATATTTAATCAGATCAATCGTAAAAAAAGAAGGAAAACAAAAGAAGGTTAAAAGTTAAAGAAAAATTAAAAGAATAAATTAATTTGCAATAAATTAAAAAGATTAATGATTATACTTAAATCGAGATAATAAAATTAAGAAATTAGTAACGATAAAAAAATTAATATTAAAATTAACGAAAAGGGAAAGTTCTTGCAAATATTGAATAACGATATATATTAAACAATTCATATAAAATCTACAATATTGAGATACAAAAAATATATCCTTGCGATCTAAATAAAATAAAACCAACAATAAGTGGTAAAGTTTTTCAAAACAAAATTTTTTTTTAACAATTTATTATAAAATCAAATAATTTTTTAAATCTATGGTTTTGCAATATTAATACTAATTATTTAAAAGATTTATTAAAGGGGGAACTGTTGCGATTCTCACGAGACCCTCCAACAGCAGGGATTATAAAAAAAGTAGAAAATAATAATAGGCAGTTTTAAAACATTAGGAAATTTTTTTTTAAATGGAGGACGAAATTATTAATCAATTAAGCCAAATGAAGCTAGAGGGGAATACACAACCGACCACTTCAAAATCAATTCCGGCTCCGATAAATCAATCCTCTGTTCCCACAGATACAGATCTTGTTAGCGAAATAGTCCAAAGGGTATTAAATCAAATAGCCAATAGACCAGTAGAAGACCTTCAGGACAATCATGTAGCAGTTGACGCTACAAACACAATTGACCTTGAGCGTATACCGGACATGGTTAAGTGCCTTAGGGAATTTTCCGGACGTTCTGGGGAATTCAATTCATGGAGGAAAACTGTAGACAGAATACTGGACGCATACGCAAATTTTAGGGGCACACCGAAGTATTTTGCTATACTTCACACGATAAGACACAAGATCGTAGGCGAGGCCGACACAGCACTTGAATCCTACCGAACCCCATTGGATTGGGTACAAATAAAAAATGCTTGATGCTACACTATTCAGATAAGCGAGATATTGGTACTCTAGAGTACCAGATGACGAGTTTAACTCAACGTCATCGAGACGTAGCCACCTTCTACCAAATGGTATATCAACATCTGTCACTCATTTTAGATAAAGTAGCATGTCTAGACATAAGCGAGGAATCAATCCGCGCTATGACCAATTCTTATAGAGAAAATGCTTTGGATACTTTTATCCGAGGTCTTAACGGTGATTTGCCACGGTTATTAAGCATCCGTGAACCAGCTACGCTTCCACAGGCATTGCACTTATGCCAAAAATTGGAGAATATGATATTTCGTCTTAACTACGCACAAAGTGTGAATAGACATAATGTGGGTACAACACTAAACAAGCCTTCACGGCCAGTGACAAATTTTAAAGGACAACAATTCTATCCTGAATTGGCTTACGTGCCACCTACACCTCACCGTTTCTACGGTGCAAATCAGCAACCTAATCGCTTCTATAACCGACCTAATGTCTTCCCACCAACACGAATGATGCAGCCCAATTACAACAGATTCGGTAACCAGCAACCCAATTACAACAGATTCAGCTATAATCAACCCTATAATGGCTTCAATAATATTAGACATTTTAGACCGAATTTAAATACAGTCCACAATCAAAATAGCCCTTCTGCACAACCGGTGCCAATGGAGATCGATAGCTCGAGCCACTTTAGGCACAATAACTATCGAACTGAACCAACACCGAACTATAATAATAAGCGTCCTCTGAATAGTCAGAATTCCCATCCTCCCAATAAAATCCAACGTAATTTTCATTTAGAAACGAACCATGACGAAACAAATTACGAGTACTTTGACGATGAAACTTTGTATCCTGTTCAAACAAATGTAGATCCGAACAGCATATTTTCGGAAGATGAGGTTGCCGTCGCAGACGATATTCCGTCTGGAAGCAATATTCCATCAGAACACGATAACGTAAATTTTTTAGAATAACGACATCTTCGCTTCCATGTTTCGAATACGTTACTAGTTGCGGAGACAAATTAGACTTTCTTATCGACACAGGTTCTAACAAAAATTACATCCAATCGACTCGGATTAAGAATCCAATTCAAAACGAAAAACCGTTCAAAGTAAGTTCCGTTGCGGGTGACATCGAGATCACTCACCACATAAATATCGACATTTTCGGACCAAAAATTAAATTCTACATTTTGCCTACCCTTTCTTCATTTCACGGAATAATAGGCAACGACACCTTGAGAGAATTGAAAGCAACTATTCATACTGACAGAAGCTTTATGACAATGTCTCCTGGAATAAGAATTCATTTAAAACAACGAATGTCCCAGGAAGTAAATTCATTTGAACTGAACCTGCCAAACCTAACGCGAGAACAGCATATAAAATTAAATAATATAATACGAAAATGCCCGAATTTATTCTCGGATCCCGACGAAAGACTAACTTTCACAACATTAGTGAAAGGCGAAATCCGTACCACTACGGATACTCCGGTTTACTCTAAACCATATCTAATGGCACTAAAAGGAGAAGTGGAACGCCAAGTAGAAGAACTCCTTGCCAATGGAATTATTCGTAAATCAAAATCACCATACAATTCACCCGTCTGGATAGTCAATAAAAAGGACGATAGTTCTGGTGAAAAAAATATCGTCTGGTGATAGATTACCGTAAGCTCAATTCGGTTACTATACCAGACCGATACCCGATTCCTGAGATAAACGAGGTACTTTCAAATCTTGGCGAAAACAAATTTTTCACGGTTATAGACCTGAAGAGTGGGTTTCACCAAATACCTCTCCGTGAGTCTGATATAGAAAAGACGGCATTCTCCGTAAATAATGGGAAGTATGAATTTTTACGCCTCCCCTTCGGACTTAAGAATGCACCGTCAACATTTCAGCGAGCTTTAGACGACATTCTTCGTCAGCATATAGGCAAACGATGTTACGTCTACATTGACGACGTAATAATTTTTGGAAAAAATGAGGAAGAACACCTGCAAAATTTGGAGGTAGTGTTCAAAACTCTGGAAAGGGCCAATATGAAAATACAGATGGATAAATGTGCATTTCTTAGAGAGGAAGTAGAATTTTTGGGGTACATAGTAGGCGCAGACGGTATAAAAACAAATACGAAGAAAGTGGAGGCAATTGCAAAAATGAGACCTTCAGGGAATTTGAAGGACCTTCGATAATTCCTTGGAATGGCGGGCTACTACAGAAGATTTATTAAGGACTTCGCAAAAGTTGCCAAACCGCTTACTGCAGTGTTGAGAGGTGAATGCGGTATTATTTCAAAGAACGCATCAAAAAAGAAATTAATCACGTTAAGCAAAGAGGCATTAGACTCCTTTAATAAAATAAAAACCACTCTGATATCAAGGGATATCGTACTTTCTCATCCAAATTTCGAGAAAGATTTCGAGCTTACCACAGATGCTTCCGATTTCGCGATTGGAGCAGTGCTATCGCAAGACAACAGGCCAATAACATTCATTTCAAGAACTCTCAGTAAAACTGAGGAAAACTACGCCACAAACGAAAAAGAAATGTTGGCTATCATATGGTCACTAAATTGCCTCAGAAATTACTTATATGGTTCGAAAAAAATCAAAATTTATACTGATCGCCAACCTCTCACATATTCATTGAGCTCTAAGAATACTAACTCAAAAATGAAAAGATGGAAATCGATTCTAGAGGAGTATAATTATGAATTGAAATATAAACCAGGATATTCCAATGTAGTGGCAGATGCCTTATCACGAATACCTGCTCAAATTAATACACTCACATCTACAGCCCATAGTACCGAAAGTTCACCACATGACTTGATACCATGTGCCGAAACACCAATTAATGTATTTAAGAACCAAATATTTTTCAAACAGTCTGAAACTGCATCCTATCAGTTCAAAATTGTCTTCCCTACGGTCCATAGACATATTATTGAAGAACCACTATACAACGAACAAATCCTTTTAGCTCATCTGCAAAGATATCTCAACCCACCGTAATTAACGGAATTCACTCGGAGGAAGGGATAATGGGTATTATCCAAAACTTCTATCCGCAACATTTTAGTAACTACAAAACTCGCTATACTCAAAAATTTGTCAATGATATCACCAATGAACAAGATCAGGAAACTGTAATTTTGGAAACACATTTGCGCGCTCATAGGAACGCGAGAGAAAATAAATCACAAATTCTAGAAAAAAGTTTTTTCCCAGGTATGCTCAGTAAAATAAAGAACATTATAGCAAATTGTACTACGTGCAAAGAAAGTAAATACGACCGACACCCTAATCAACCTAAGCTAACAGAAACACCGATACCAACACATCCAGGCCACACTATTCACATAGATTTGTTTTTAACAGAGGGAAAAGTAATACTGACGGGCCTTGACAAATTTACAAAATTTGCCATTACAAAAATATTAAGGAGCAGATCAATTGCAGATATTAGGAAACCACTGAGGGAGATAATATTCGGCTTTGGCATACCCAAATTTATAATAATAGACAACGAACCCTCACTAAACTCAGGCGCTATTAAATTCATGATGGAAGATGAGTTGAAAATAGAGGTTTATACAACCCCGCTTATAAGGGCCAAGCTAACGGTCAGGTGGAACGGTTTCACTCAACTATAATAGAGATAATGCGATGTATTAAGGAAAATGGGGGACACAGAAATTTTGACGAGTTATTGGAAAGAGCAGTGTCTGAATACAACCATAGTATACACTCAGTGACTAATAGGAAACCCGTTGACTTGTTTTTCGGACGAAGTGTTAGTTTTACTCCAGAGGATATAGAAAAGACCAGGCAAGATAACCTTGAAAGATTGGCAGTGAAACAGAGAAAAGATATTCAATTCCATAATAGGAAGAGACACGAACTAAAGTCCTATTTACCAGGACAAATAATTTTTGTAAAGCGAAATAAAAGATTAGGAACTAAACTTTCCAAACCATATTCAAAGGAAATAGTTAAAGAAGACAGACATAGCACTGTTTTGACGGAAAAGGGACAGATAGTACATAAAAGTAGAATACGCAACTAAAATACATTATAAATTTCATTTTCCCATACAGATCGATCACGTCGCTGTGTTACGCGGACATTCAGATCCTGGACTACTCAAATGCTCAACTGGTAACAATAGAAAAGGGCACAGCAAGACTGCAAACTGGACATTTTAAAATAATTCACGAGATAGACATCGACAAGTTCTCAGACATAATAGAAAACATTGAAAGAATGACACAGACATTGACAATCAGACGAAATCCACATTACCCTTTCATATCCTTACTGATATCCCAAATCAAGACACATTTAAATAATTTACGCGTAAAAAACTAAAAAGATCTTTAGATTTTATAGGCAGCGCATGGAAGTGGATAGCCGGAAGTCCTGACCGCCACGACCATGAGATTGTTCTAAATAAATTAAATAATGTTCTAGAAAATAATAACAATCAAGTATTGATCAACAAGCTAACCATAGAAAAAATTAATGAAATTACTAATATTACTAATAATATTGCAAAAACAATAGAACATGGTGGATCTACAGAAATAGATCTACTATTGAAGCTAAAATTTAAATTGAAAGTCATGAAAGAAGAAATTTTAAATATTGCATATGCAATACATTGGGCAAAAGCCAATATAGTAAATTCTTATATCCTATCTAACGAAGAGATTAATATAGCCAAAAATATTGTTGACAAAGAAAATATCCCATTTGTAAATTTAGATGAAGCTTTTGAATTTTCCGAAATAAAAATTGCATCTAACGGAAATATAATAATTTATATAATAAGCTTGCCAACCGTTGATAATAACATATGTAAATCAATTGAAGTAAGAGCAGTAAAACAAAATGAGAGAATTAATAAAATAAATTTTAATGAAATACTAATTTGCGATGTAAAAATGTACGGAATTAAAGAAAAATTTAAGAACTATAATAATTTAGAAGTATGTTTGAGAAATAATATAGTAGATTTAAGCAACGATACCTGTGTAAGAAACCTCCTGAGAAGCCGCGCACCGAAATCAACAATCAACATATTCCGAACTTTGAGGAAATAACACCAGGCATTTTATTCCTGAATAAATTTAACGGAGAAGTCACCATTGAAAACGAAACAACTACATTAGATGGCACATTTTTGATGCATTTTATTAACTCTACTATTGATATCCAGGGAGGAAAATTTTACAACGAGCAAAAAACAACAAGGAAACCACTACCAGCAATCCTTCAACCCTTATCTATATCCAACACTGTGGAGGAAATACTCTCCTTACAAATGCTACATCAACTGAACACAAATAACACTAATTACATAGACACCCTAGAGAAAGATAGTAAAATAAAATATACTATAACCTCAATTCTTACCTTCGTAATAGTCGTCATCATTATAGTTATCGGAAGAAGTACTTGGAAGATTAGAAAAGGAAAAGCCATCCAGCTAACAGATTCGGCAATAGAAGGACTGAACCAATTATTCAATAAACCAAAAACAACAAACGAGGACGTTTGAAATTTTAGGGGGGAGTAGTTAACACATTTCTTACTTAAACTCCGCCACTGCTGACAAGACACACGCGCACAATATTTTCCCACAAAACAGGAAAAGAATTACGCTGACGTTGCATCCAGACATAATTTTTACTTTATATTTTTAATGTTCTTAAATTTCACCTAAATATTTTGCAATGCACACAAATTGTTGAAGTTGTGCAACAGGTATTAATAATAATGATTTTGTATCAAAAAGTTAGTTCTAATTCATTCTTGAGAAATAAAGGATGGGCTTTAGCTCAAAAAATATATTTTTTTATAAATTATAATAATAAAATAATTAATTTATATAAATATATATATAAATATATATATATATATATATATATATATATATATATATATATATATATATATATATATATATATATATGTATATATATATATATATATATATTTTTTTTTTTTTTTTTTTTTTTTTTTTTATGGACGTAATGATAGCAACTATCAATAGTGGCCCCACGACAACTTCACTAGCACCACCCTGGGACAGCTTTGGCATTTCATCAGGGTGGGTAGTATTATCAGTATTATTCCTACGTCCTCCTTAGTTCCTAGGTAAGGAGGTTCGGAACTGATGCGCATATTTAATCGTCAGTAGCTAACGAATCCTAAGACGTACTAACTCTCCTACGAATCTGTGCTAATCTGCGAAGTTCTATTAGAACAAGCTGTACAAAACTACACACTCTGGTCCAATTCAATAAGGATTCCAGCATGGTCGGAATAATATTCTCCGGGCTGATCGTACGCCCCAAGCCTTCCTCTAAATACGACCTCCAGTTGCTGAATCGTGAGCAGACAAAGACGACATGCTCAGCATCCTCAACCACATTCCCACCACAGTGTGGACAGAACGGAGAGTCGTCGTGCTTAAAACGAAATAGATATGACCTAAAGCAACCATGTCCAGACAAGAACTGTGTTAGGTAATAGTTCAGATCACCATGTTTCCTAGTCAGCCATAATCTGATGTCGGGTATTAATGAATAAGTCCATCTTCCCTTTTCAGTGGTTGACCACCGTTCTTGCCATTTTTGCATACATAAATCAGAGTTATCCCTATTCATGATTTCTAAATCGATAGGGATCATACCCGCAATGATAAAAGCCGCCTCGTCCGACACTGTCCGAAATGCACTACATACTCTTAAAGCAGCTAGCCTATACACAGGGCATACCAGCCCCACATATGTGGAATATCTAAGTGAGTCTGACCATACCGGGTGTGCATATAGGATAATGCTCCTTACTACTCCAGCGAGCAGTTTCCTCTGAAGATACTTTGGCCCTCTCGTGTTTGGCATGATCCGAGATAGCGCCAAACAGGTCCCTGATGCTTTGGATGCTATATATCGCAAGTGCTCGCGAAAAGATAGCCGTGTGTCAATCATCACACCCAGATATTTCAGAAATGCCTTTGATTCTATGGAACATGTGCCAACATTGAGGGTAATAGTTTCCCTAGCCTTACGACTACTAATCAAAACCGCTTCGGTTTTATGATCAGCTATAGTCAATCCCATTGCAGTGATCCAGGACTTTACTAATTGTACGCTGGCATTTGCAATGGTTTCTGCCTCCAGCAATTCCTTAGCTTCACACACCAGCGCTATATCGTCTGCGAATCCCACAATCTGCACTCTCTCAGGTAACCTCAACCTTAGTACTCCATCATACATTACGTTCCACAACAATGGTCCAAGTATCGATCCTTGGGGAACACCACCACTAATCCTACGTTTCCTTATACCCGCATCTGTAGTATAGATCAATTCCCTATACCGGAAATAATCCTGCACTATCCCTATCAGATATTCTGGGATGTCCAATCGAGTTAGAGCATCAACAATATGCACCCAGCTCGCTGTGTTGAACGCGTTCTTCACATCCAGCGTCACAACTACACAGTACTCCTTTGTGCCATTCCTCCAACTCCTGCCATAGATAGTCCGTGCAGCAGTTTCTACTACCACGTTTATAGCATCCACTGTTGACCTCGCCCTCCTGAAGCCAAATTGGTTGTCTGATAGACCATTTCTGTCATCAACGCAATTCCCAAGTCTTCGGCAGATCACACCCTCTAGCAACTTCCCACATGTATCTATCATACACAGTGGCCGATAAGATGAGGGATCATCTAGGGGTTTATTGGCTTTTGGTATTAATACCAACTTCTGCCTCTTCCATCTTGTTGGAAAAATTCCCCTACCTAAGCATGTATTCACCATTCTTAAGAACTGCTCGGGACAAAGCCTGACGGCCTCCTTTAATACTATATTTGGAATGCAGTCGAGTCCAGGTGCCTTCTTGTCTCTAAACCTAGAGACAACGTCCTCAATCTCAGCTATTGTAACCGGGGGAAAATTTAATGTCCCAATTGGAGGGTTGTGCTCCCAAGGTGGTGCGTCCTGCTGGGGAAAGAGATGGTCTACAATTTCCTCCAGGATTGGCCCCTCACTCGGTTGCAACGGGGTCAGGCATTTAAGTTTTTTGGTGACCAGCTTATATGCGAGACCCCAAGGATTATCATCCACCTCATCACAGATATTAAGAAAACACTGCCGCTTGCTCCTACGAATTGCATCCTTTAGGGCCTTCCTCCTATTCCTGTAATTCTCCTGGTATACGCTATTCTCTAACCTACCTCGAGTTCTTGTATACTGCCTTCTGGCACGTATACACTCCGCCCTCAAGCCGGCAATATCATCATTCCACCAATAAACCGGTGACCCCTTTACGGATCCTTTCCGCCTCGCCATAGATGCATCGCACGACCGCGTGATATGGTTTACCAATTGTTCTGCCATATCCTCAGCTGAACCATTTAATTCCATACCTTCCATACAGATGGCAAAAATATCCTTATCAAAGGTATTCACTTTCCATCCCGACAAACCTTGTGCACGGGGAGTCACATGCCGTATATCATCCTGTATATCCATAATTATGGCACTGTGATCGCTGTGAGTATAAACATCAGATACTCTCCAGTTTACACGGTTTATAATGGTATCGCTGGCAAACGTAATATCAATAATTGAACCACCATTTCCTCCTCTAAATGTTTCCTCATCTCCAGAATTCAAGAGCACAACATTTAGCGCAGAAAGGGCCTCTAATAGCATCCTTCCCCTTGCATTTGTCAAGGGGCAGCCCCATTCAACAGCCCACGCGTTGAAATCCCCTGCTATTATAACAGGACTCCTGGCTGCAGCGTCCATCACTATGTTGTCTATAATAACACGAAAGTCATCAATAGAATACCTAGGAGGAACATAACAGCTGTACAAACATATGCCGGAAACAGTGGCCCGCGTGTACCCACATTGCGGTGATAACCTTTCCCTCAATATCAAAGAACCGGTAGTCCATATAGCTGCTGTATCTGTATCATCAGTAACCCAATTTGCAGATACAATCTTCTTATATGGCTCGCTGAGTACAGCAACGTCTACCTTTAAGTCTCGTACGGTTTGCCTAAGCAACTCCTGTGCTGCTTGGCAATGATTGAGATTGATATATATATATATATATATATATATATATATATGTATATATATATATATATATATATATATATATATATATATATACATATACATATACATTTATTCCGTTGAAGACAGAAATGGTCTATCAGACAACCAATTTGGCTTCAGGAGGTCTAGGTCAACAGTGGATGCTATAAACGTGGTAGTAGAAACTGCTGCACGGACCATCTATGGCAGGAGTTGGAGGAATGGCACAAAGGAGTACTGTGTAGTTGTGACGCTGGATTTGAAGAACGCGTTCAACACAGCGAGCTGGGTGCATATTGTTTATGCTCTAACTCGATTGGACATCCCAGAATATCTGATAGGGATAGTGCAGGATTATTTCCGGTATAGGGAATTGATCTATAGTACAGATGCGGGTATAAGGAAACGTAGGATTAGTGGTGGTGTTCCCCAAGGATCGATACTTGGACCATTGTTGTGGAACGTAATGTATGATGGAGTACTAAGGTTGAGGTTACCTGAGAGAGTGCAGATTGTGGGATTCGCAGACGATATAGCGCTGGTGTGTGAAGCTAAGGAATTGCTGGAGGCAGAAACCATTGCAAATGCCAGCGTACAATTAGTAAAGTCCTGGATCACTGCAATGGGATTGACTCTAGCTGATCATAAAACCGAAGCGGTTTTGATTAGTAGTCGTAAGGCTAGGGAAACTATTACCCTCAATGTTGGCACCTGTTCCATAGAATCAAAGGCATTTCTGAAATATCTGGGTGTGATGATTGACACACGGCTATCTTTTCGCGAGCACTTGCGATATATAGCATCCAAAGCATCACGGACCTGTTTGGCGCTATCTCGGATCATGCCAAACACGAGAGGGCCAACGTATCTTCAGAGGAAACTGCTCGCTGGAGTAGTAAGGAGCATTATCCTATACGCACACCCGGTATGGTCAGACTCACTTAGATATTCCACATATGTGGGGCTGGTATGCCCTGTGTATAGGCTAGCTGCTTTAAGAGTATGTAGTGCATTTCGGACAGTGTCGGAAGAGGCGGCTTTTATCATTGCGGGTATGATCCCTATCTATTTAGAAATCATGAATAGGGATAACTCTGATTTATGTATGCAAAAATGGCAAGAACGGTGGTCAACCTCTGAAAAGGGAAGATGGACTTATTCATTAATACCCGACATCAGATTATGGCTGACTAGGAAACATGGTGATCTGAACTATTACCTAACACAGTTCTTGTCTGGACATGGTTGCTTTAGGTCATATCTATTTCGTTTTAAGCACGACGACTCTCCGTTCTGTCCACACTGTGGTGGGAATGTGGTTGAGGATGCTGAGCATGTCGTCTTTGTCTGCTCACGATTCAGCAACTGGAGGTCGTATTTAGAGGAAGGCTTGGGGCGTACGATCAGCCCGGAGAATATTATTCCGACCATGCTGGAATCCTTATTGAATTGGACCAGAGTGTGTACTTTTGTACAGCTTGTTCTAATAGAACTTCGCAGATTAGCACAGATTCGTAGGAGAGTTAGTACGTCTTAGGATTCGTTAGCTACTGACGATTAAATATGCGCATCAGTTCCGAACCTCCTTACCTAGGAACTAAGGAGGACGTAGGAATAATACCGATAATACTACCCACCCTGATGAAATGCCAAAGCTGTCCCAGGGTGGTGCTAGTGAAGTTGTCGTGGGGCCACTATTGATAGTTGCTATCATTACGTCCATAAAAAAAAAATATATATATATATACATATATAATATATATATATATATATATATATATATATACATATATATATATATATATATATATATATATATATATATACATATACATATATAATATATATATATATATATATATATATATATATATATATATCATACATGGGCATACTGCATTACGTGTTTCAGTAATCAGTAAAAAGTCCTGATTACTGAAAAAAATTAGTATTCAGTAAATTTTACTGGTTACTGAAAAGAGAAATCAGTATATAGTAAATTTTACTGATTATTGGAAAAAAAATCAGTATTCAGTAAATTTTACTGGTTACTGAAAAGAGAAATCAGTATTCAGTAAATTTTACTGATTATTGAAAAAAATCTGTATTCAGTAAAAAGTACTGATTGCTGAAAAAGGAAATCAGTATTCAGTAAAAAGTACTGATTGCTGAAAATAAAATCAGAATTCAGTAAATTTTACTGATTTGTGTAAAAAAAATGCAGTAATCAGTAAATGGCTGATAGTAGATACTTTGTGTTTTGAAAATGATATGTACTCATTGCTCACTTACATGAATAGTGGCATAACTAAAAAAACGAAATATATAAATATGTGTTAATTTTACGAAATTGTGCACTGTATATAAATTATAAATTAATATTGATACATAAGTGAACCACCCTGTGCTATAAATTACTTTTTTAATTGAAAAAATTGAAACTAATAAAAAATAAAAACACGTTAGGAGTGCGGAAGATATTTGAAATTTTTCTAAAATTTTATTTGTTGTGAATAAAATATTAAAAAAATGAGCGTTATTTCCGATTTTGATAGCGATGACTCGGTTAGAGATCCGGATTTTTTGTATGAGGAAGATCTTCCAAGTTCTTCAAAGTTTTTAAGTGAAACCTGAAAATACACAAAAGATTTTTTAAAAACAGAAGAACTCATTGGTGTTAATAAAATTCTTTTTAGTGATGATTTTTTTAAAATTGTTGAAATGGTAATAAAAATTATAGTATACATAAGCATATTTTATAGTCTTAACCAAGGTATATAAATACAAGGTAGTGCCACTTGCTTTTATTAAATTTTAATAAGGATTTTTGAAGTTTGTTTTTCTACATCATATTGAATATGACGTTGCCACATTATAAAAAATAATTTTCATTATTTGGAAATTTTTAAATAAAATCTGTAATACATATCTATATATATATATATATATATATATATATATATATATATACATATATATATATATATATATATATATATATATATATATATATATATACATATATATATATATATATATATATATATATATATATACATATATATATATATATATATATATTTATATATATATATATATATATATATGTATTTTAAATGAAATTTATTTGTTGGTGGTCAAGCAATGTCTATATGCATTTCATTGGTGCTTTACCAAATCATCAGTAGACTTTAACCATGATTTGGTAAAGCACCAATGAAACGCATAAAGACATTGCTTGACCACCAACAAATAAATTTCATTTAAAATAGTATTGTGACAACAATATGTCAAATAAAAATTTCATATATATGTATATAAGTTTTTCCATTTATCTAGCAATTTCGTTAATTAAATTGTATATACTAAACTTTATTCATTGATCTCTAACTTATTTAAATTTCAAGGTGTCCAGTTCAACAATTTCCAAAATAATGGCCTTTTTAGTATTTATATATATATATATATATATATATATATATATATATATATATATATATATATATATATATATATAGTTGTTTGCTTTTATTGACCTTTTCTTATATATGTATTTTAGAATGATTGAGCTCGAGGTCGTTTTTGTAAAAATCGTTATAATTTTTCTATTTTATTCGATATTTCGTCAACAATTTGTTGACATCATCAGGAATAACAATCGAAAATTAAAATTTTCTGTATAAATTGGTTTTGAAATATGACAAAAATTTTTTCGAATATATCTATGTTTTCAAAAATATTAACATAAAAACAAAAGCATATATACAGGCTTGTATATATTTATACATGTATACATCAATACATACATGAACGTATACATATATGCATACATGAACATACACAACTACATACAAACATATATACACACACATAGAGAGAGATACAAACACATATGCATATACATACACATATGCACATACACACATATATATGAATACATATATATAAATAACTAACATAATTACAAATTAATATATTAACATATATACAAATTTACATACATATGTATACAACTAAACATTTACAATATTTAAACTATTCAATCAACATTACAACAAGGATAAGAATTGATTACAGAATAGTATATATAAATAACATATAAAAATAATGATATGATATAAATATATATACACATGCGCATGCATACACATACACATATATACATATACACGCATACACACATACATACATAAAAAAAAAAAAAAAAAAAAACATAAATACATACATACATACATAGGAATAAATTCTTTAACCAATTAACATAAATAAACAAAATTTTTTTTTTTTTTTTTTTTTTTTTTTTTATAAAAAATTCAAATTTTACTAACTAAATACCTATAATTCTGTGCTAATTTTTCTGTGTCTGCCTTAAAATTTATTCTTTGTGATAAAGGTGTGCGAATTATTTCTAACATTTCTAACATTAAGCGCCGATTATAATTGTTATCTGTGTTTAATATTGAAACATTTTCAAAATCTGCAAAATGATATAATTCAGAACTATGAGAACATAAAGCAGTTTTTTGTGAATTCATGTGTCTATATTTTTGATCTGACTTATGACCTGTTATCCTAGTCTTTAATTTATTTTTAGTTGTACCAATATATATCTTATTACAATTTTCCTGACTATTCCCCTTGCAAGGTATTTTATAAATTACATTAGACCGATCCCACTTATCAATCTTATCTTTTGTTTTGCTAAATAGTCTTTTCATTGTATTATATGTCTTGTGAGCTATTCTATATTTCTCTGAATCGTAAATTTTAGATTTTACTAATCTTTCTGATATTCCAGATATATAAGTCAATGACTTATATGTCTTTTGCTGTGTAGTATTATTTATATTACCATTACCATTATTATTATTGTTGTTATTATTATTATTATTATTATTATTATTTGTATTGTTGTTAATATTGTTGTTATTATTATTATTGTTATTTGTTCTTCTATCTCTATATTGATATATTAATTTAATTATTAAACTCTTTGGGAAATTATTATATTCTAAAATGTCTTTAATTTTATTTATATTATTTTTATGAAATACCTTATCACTAATATTTAAAACTCTTTCTATGAAATTCCTAGCCGTTGCTAAAAAATAATAAGGCTCCGGGGTTTGATGGCATCAACTCTATTATTCTTAAGAGTATGCCTGACTATTTCTTTGAGACTTTAAGCAGGCTATTAAATTTTTGTTTAGAAAATGGATACTTTCCTCAAATTTTTAAAAAAGCTAAAGTAATTCCTATCCAGAAAGCTGGAAAAAACGCCAAACTACCTAGTAGTTACAGACCCATCAGCATATTAAGTTTAATAGATAAGATCTTTGAGCGAATTATTCACGAGAGGATTTTACGCTTTTGTGACGAAAATAGCATTATAAATAGCCAACAGTTCGGTTTCCGTAAGGAACACTCGACTACTCATCAACTAAAAAGAGTAGTAAACTTTATAGAGAATAATAAGCTCAATCGTAAAAGCACTGGTGTTTTGTTTCTCGATATCGAGAAGGCATTTGACTCCATATGGCATGATGGGCTAGTATTTAAACTCAACTCCTTTGGTTTCCCGATTTATCTCCAAAAGATTATTAAAAGTTTTTTAAAAGATCGCACGTTTGTTGTTTGCGTCGATAGCACATTCTCTAGCGAGAGGCGAATACCTGCTGGTTTACCACAGGGGTCAGTTTTGTCGCCTACACTATACTCGATATATACGTCGGATATCGTAATTCATAAAGACCATAAAGCAGCTTTTTACGCAGACGACAGCGCCTTTATTTGTTGCGGCAAAGTCTCGAATGCGATAATTAAAAGAATGCAATACTCTCTGCAATTGGCTCAGAGGTACTTCGATAAATGGAAAATTAAAGTTAACGATCTTAAAACGCAGGCTATTATATTTCCTTACAACAAGTCACCAAAACGTTTACCTACCTTGCAACTAAGCTCGCAAGGAACAACGATTCCTCTAAAAGATGATATTAAATATTTAGGAGTGATTCTTGACAATAAACTTAAATTCAAACAGCACGTGAATTATATATGTGAAAAATCTATTAAATGTGGCCGCGCTCTGTACCCTTTGCTCTGCAGGAGATCCAAGCTAAACTTAAAAAACAAGATTTTAATTTATAATATGTGCATTCGTCCCATTATGACTTACGCTTGCCAGGTATGGTTTCACAAAACCGCTAAAACGCATACGAAGAGAATTCAAATAATTCAAAACAAGAATCTGAAAATAATACATAGATTATCACCCAGATACTCAACTGAACTACTTCACAAAAACTTTGATCATAAAATGTTCGACACATTTGCAAGGGAACTGACGCTGTCATTCAATGAAAAATGCAGAATGTCTGAATCTGAAACCATAAGGAATTTGCCAAGCAACCACTGAGGTTCTTTTTAAGAAAGAATCTAGTAAGTGATTGTTACCTAAAATTTCTTATACATACTTTCTGTGTGTTTACAAAGGTTTTTTTTTTGTATATTTCAATTTTTCCTTAAGACTATGATATTTTTACTTTTGCCTTTACATTCAATTATTAGTTTCTAATTGCTGTAGTACTTATTTTAGTAAAATCTCATAACTTGTACATATGTGAAATAGAAATAGAAATAAAAAAAAAAAAAAAATTCCTAGCCGTATTGATAATAATATGTCTTCTATGCTTAGAATAATAATTAATCATTCTGCCTGAGGCTGTAGGTTTCTGGTACCAATTTATTAATAATCTATTTCCTTTTCTAATAATTAATGTGTCTAAGTAAGGAAGTTTATTATCAAACTCTTTCTCAATAGTAAACTTTATATTAGAATTAAATTTGTTTAGTTCTGTTAACATATCATCAATTCCAGATGTAGGAATAATGCAAAACAAATCATCTACATATTTTGTCATTATTCTGGATTTAAGATCAACTTTTTGAATTGCTCTATGTAATAATTCTTCCATTACAATATCTGCTATAATTGGTGATGCTGGTGATCCCATTGGAAGACCTTTTTGTTGTATATATATTTTGTTATTATATTGGAAATATCTATTATCATCTATACAAAATTTTAACATACGTAAAAATAAAGTTTTATTTATGTTAGTATATACTTTGATTGTATCCCATTTTTCTTTTATTGTATTTATTGCAAAAGATATAGGTATACTAGGAAATAGAGAAACCACATCAAAAGAAATTAAACTCTCATTATTAGATATATTCTGATCTCTGATTCTTTCTACAAATTCCATTGAATTTTTAATGTTAAAAGTAGAATCTTTCGTAATATTTTTTAAAATATTTGTAATAAATCTGCACAATTCATATGAAGGAGAGTTAATAAAAGAACATATGGGTCTCAATGGAAAATTCTCCTTATGTATCTTTGGTAATCCATATAAACGAGGAGCTACCGAAATATTTGTCTTAAGTTTATTCTTCTCACTGCAATTGATAATATGTTTTTTAAACAATTCCTCAACTATTTCATTGTTAATCTTTTGAAATTTGGTCGTAGGGTCTCTATTAATTATATTATAATTAGTTCGATCTCCTAGAATATTATTCATCCTAGAATCATAATCATGTTTATTAATCGCTACAGTAGCATTACCTTTATCTGCATCTATAATAAGTATATCATTATTTTTCTTTAAGAAAAGATCAGCTTTCCTTGCTTTGTTTAATATAAACTTATCTCTATTTGTTAATATTATTTTATTTAAATTGTTATCAATAATTGAAGTTAGTCTATTTCTAGCAATTTCTTGTTCTTCTCTTCCATTAATAGTTCGTACTAAATCTTCTCCCTCTGAAATCATTTTTAAAATAGGAATTTTACCTTTTTTAACAGGTAAAGCATGTTTTAATGTATTACAGATTTTACTTAAAAATTTCCATATAATGAAAATTATTTTTTATAATGTGGCAACGTCATATTCAATATGATGTAGAAAAATAAACTTCAAAAATCCTTATTAAAATTTAATAAAAGCAAGTGGCACTACCTTGAATTTATATACCTTGGTCTTAACCGTAAAATGATTTAATAATCTATCTAACTATATTTATAAAATTTAGACACTGTAAATATATCGTCACCTAAAATGCAAAATAACATAATCAGGTGTGTGATGAATTTCGACCGATTTCAAAAGTAATTTGTTTGTCGAAATCGTCAAGGCTGTAATAAAAACATTATTACATAAAAATTTTCTAAGATATTAAAACAAGTTTTTTAAATCCGAATGAAAATAAAACGGAAAGAATATATTAGATATGTATATATGTATGATTCGGTATAGCCGTATATAGCACTCTCACTTGTTATTTATTGATTTTCAATTTTACTAAGATGGACAAAACCCCTCACCAACGGAAAATGGGTGCCTTAATTGCTGTTTGCCAAGATTGCTGTAAAAAAATTAAAGGGTCCTTGCATGTGAGCTCCAATTTTATTAAACATTTAAAAAAAGAACATCCACAAAAACTTGGAGATTTAAAAGCAAGAAAGGACGAGAACAGGCGGATTAGAGGTCGCGAAGGCTCCTTCGTTGAGTACATTTTGAATTTTATATGCTGTACTGCCTCTCCATTGTCCATAATTGATGAGAAGAGTTTCAAAAACTTATTTCCCGGCAAAAAAATTCCAAACAGACGTACAATAACAAGGTTTCTTTTAGATACGCAGAACGAATAAAAAATCTTTCAGCAGGTAAAATTGACTAAATTCATACCAAAAATTGCTTCGATCTATATTTTACTATTATGCTTATAGATGTACACAGATTTGGAACAAATGCAATAGACCGAAATCTGCAGAAATAAAAAAGAAAGAATTTTATTAACACCATTGAGTTCTTCTGTTTTCAAAAAATCTTTTGTGTCTTTTGAGGTTTCACTTAAAAACTTTGAAGAACTTGGCAAACTAAACTAAACTATATATATATATATATATATATATATATATATATATATATATATATATATTATGTTATATATATATATATATATATATATATATTATGTTATATATATATATATATATATATATATATATATATATATATATGTATATATATATATATATATATATATATATATAATAACATAATATATATATATATATATATATATATATATATATATATATATATATATATGTATATATATATATATATATATATATATATATATATATATGTATATATATATATATATATATATATATATATATATATACATATATATATATATATATATATATATATATATATATATATTATGTTATTATATATATATATATATATATATATATATACATATATATATATATTGTTACAAAGTTTAAAAATAGATTCAAATATAACGACAATGTGGCTATATGTACTTGGCAGCACTGTCAAACCATCTCTAGTTGTCAAAATGTTACAACCCTGGTCAACACCATGCAGATAATATTTGAATTAACGGAAATGGAATATTCCGGATACATCGTTGAGAATATACAAGATCATTCGAGGCTGTGCAATAATAAGTGTAAACAACAATAACGAAAAACCTAGCAACATCAATGCTAAGAGATGATGATGTTATTCTTAATGATCTTGTACGCAAGTATTCGCTGCTAATAAAAACTAAACATGTACATCAATATACACAGCAACATACACACAAATATACACAGCAACATGCCCACATAGCACAAGAAGAAACAAAACTACACAACACACAAAACACTCATACATACAACCACACATAGTTACAATAAACAAAACACAAGACAGCATTGTCATATATACAAACACACGTATATAGCTACATGTTAAGTAAAGCACAACCAACAACAACCATGACCAGATGCTTCGCGAAGTTACCAGACGTCGTCATTTTGCTATATAAAGACGCTGCCAGTGAACAGCGGGATTAGTGTGATTTTAAATCTAGACGTGTTTACATCGCTAAGTGTTTAGTAGTACAAATACTCGTGTTAATTAAATAGTAAATAAAGTGTTGCCGCATTATATTTCTAAAAGTAATTGTCTGTGTTTTTAATTTGATGCAATTAAACGAATCCTTGAAGGATAAGTAAAAAAGCGTTTTTACGAAAAGGTCTAAAAACGTAACAATTGGTGTCAGAAGTGGGATTGCAAAAATAATTAAAAAGGACATTGCAATTTAAGGAGAAAATAAAAGGACATTAAAAATATTAAATTATAATAAATAATCATGAAATTTGATGAGCTAAAAGTTGAACAGCTAAAAAAGGAGCTTAGTAAGCGGGAATTGCCAACAGTAGGTAACAAGGCTGAACTGCAGAAGAGGCTGATAGATGAGTTTAAGAATCGCGGCATGGACATCGGGACATACGAGTTTGAGGACAAAGACGATGTAGAGGTATGTGTTCCTGCTACGACCAGCAGCATGGACATAAATTCAATGTTCGCTGCTATGATGATCGAAATAAAACAGAACTCCCAGCAGATGCAAGAGGCATCAAGGATCAGCAGTGACAAACTTGTAGCCGAAATAACTGCAATTAAACAGAACTCAGAAATCAGCACTGAAAAGCTTGTAGCCGAAATAACTGCAATTAAACAGAACTCAGAAATCAGCACTGAGAAACTTGTAGCCGAAATACTGGGAGTGGAAACAAAACTGTTGGAGTCAAATAGAGCCACGAACGAGACTCTGGTAGAGGTTTCTGAGGCCATTAATAGGAGGGTGGATTCTATTGAGAATAAATTCTCAGAGCTGGCAGATAGAGTCCAACATTTAGAAAGCGGTGGCCTGGAACAGCATGCAAAAGAGTTCGAAGAAAAATTGCATGCTCTAGAGGACAAAGTGCATAACCTTGAGTGTAGTGGCGGGCCAGTACGAGCAGTTGCGGAGGTTTCTGCGCGAATAAAAGCGCCATGCTTTGACGGCAGCGTACCATTGAGCATCTTTAGATTCCAGTTCGAGACGGTCGCTAGTAGAAATGGATGGGATGCTGAAGAAAAGGCCATAGAGTTGATTTTGTCCTTAAAGGGTACAGCCGCAGAGGTTCTTGAGACCGTGCCAGTAAGCAGCAGAAGCAACTATAATGAAATAATGGCAGCATTGCAGCGCAAGTATGGTGGTGAGCACAAGCGCGATTTATACAGAATGGAATTGCGATGTAGAGTTCAGAAGCCTAACGAGTCTCTACAAGATTTCGCAATGGAAATCGAGCGTTTAGTGCAGCTCACATATCCAGGCGAGAGTCACCCGTTCCTGGATCACTTTAAAACTGAGGCGTTCGTTAATGGCATTCGCGACTCCGATGTCAAACTGGCTGTGTGCGCAACGCAGAAATCCACTTTCGCTGAGACTGTTTCATTTGCGCTGGCTCAAGAGACTGCAAGGATGGTTTTCAAGCCACAGATATGTAAAGTGCGGAATGTGGAGGTTTTGCCCGAGGAGGATAACAGCCTAGTTGCTAGTTTCAAGGAGGCAATGCGACAACTGTTGGTGGAAGGTGCTACCAAAGAAAAGCCTAAATGCTTTAACTGCGGAAAAATTGGTCATTTTCAGCGCAACTGCAAAGCACCAAGAAAAAGAGGTAGATCTGTTTCACCACCAAGAAACAGCAAACGGGTGAACCAAACAACATCACAAGAGTCCCCGTTAAACTAAAACGAGCTAGCGCTAAGGGGCAAGAGCTAGCTCCCACAAACGAGGGCCCCACAATCTCCATATCAGTGATGCAGCAGAAAAATAGCAATCTTACTGCGTCTGGACACATCAACGGGGAAAAGCACGTACTTACCATAGACACAGGGGCGTCGCAGTCAATAATAAGGCCCGATATAGTAAAGGGGAAATGCGATCGTTTAAGCAATATACGGCTACGTACAGCTACTGGAGAGCCTGCCACTGTCTATGGTAAGATTGAAGTGAAGGTGACTATAGCCAACATCAACGTGAGGCATGTGTTTATTGTTGCCGATATTGTCGATGAGGTAATTATTGGAGCCGATTTTATGATTAATCATGGCATTAATCTACACATGGGGCAACAGCTGATGATTTGGCGTAATGTGGAAATACCCCTTGATGTTGGGTATGACAGCAAGCCGCAAGTAAGAAAAGTATTTGCTATTGAGAGTCAGACGTTACCGCCGCAGTCTGAAACAGTTATATGGGCGCGTATGAAGGGAGATTGTGAGGACAATCGGTTGTGGGTTGTAGAACCAGCAGATCTAAAGAGAGAGCTTATAACAGCAAAAGCTCTAGTAAAAACTAGTAAAGGAGGAATAGTCCCTATAAGAGTACTTAACTTGGCAGACCATGAAAAATTCATCAAAGAAAATTGCGATATTGGCCAGTGTACTCCAGCAGAGGCAATAATAAACTGTGAGAGGAAGACAGAGCCTACCAATTTGTCCGCCAAAGAACGTGAACAATTTGAGGAATACGTAGGAAAATGGGTAGCAGGACTGTCAGCGACAGATAGAAATAAAGCCAAACAGTTGCTAAAAAGGCATGCCAGTATCTTCGCCATGGGAAACCAAAGTCAGGGTAGAACTGCATTGGTTAAACATGAAATAAACACAGGCGAAGCTAGGCCGATTAAACAGCCACCCAGAAGTGTACCCCTAGCAAAGCGAGATGAAGTCAAAGAGCTTGTAAGAGAAATGGAGCGTGAAGGCGTAATTGAGCCATCTTCTGGTCCTTGGAGTTCGCCAGTAGTCTTAGTTAAAAAGAAAGATGGCAGTACTAGATTCTGCGTAGACTACAGGAAGCTCAATGACATAACCAAGAAGGACAGCTATCCGCTCCCCAGAATCGATGACACTTTGGACACGCTAGCTGGTACGAGATGGTTCTCTACGCTAGACTTGCGAAGCGGATATTGGCAAGTGGAGATTGCAGAGAAAGACAAGGAGAAAACTGCCTTCAGCGTCGGTAACGGATTATGGCAGTTCAAAGTTATGCCATTTGGTCTCTGCAATGCTCCGGCCACATTTGAACGCCTAATGGAGAAGGTACTGAAAGGACTCCACTGGAAGACATGCTTGGTATATCTGGATGACATAATCGTGATGGGGAAAACTTTTGATGAACACCTCAAAAACATGGCAGAAGTTCTTCAACGGATATCATCAGCTGGATTGAAACTCAGCCTGAAGAAATGTGCATTGTTCCAGAAAGAAGTGAACTATTTGGGGCATCGTGTTACAGCAGACGGAATCTCAACAGATGAAGATAAAATACAAGCAGTAAGGGACTGGCATCAACCTAAAAATCTTCATGAATTGCGCAGCTTTTTGGGCCTTTGTACATACTACAGACGCTTTGTCGAGACCATACCATTGGGGTGAGCCACAGGAAAAGGCATTCCAGAAACTTAAAGGATTATTGTGTACGTCACCAGTACTAGCGTATCCCATACCTGGAGAAAAATTTGTGCTGGATACTGATGCGAGCGGCTATGGCATAGGGGGCGTGCTGTCCCAAGTAGTTAATGGCACTGAGAAAGTCATAGGATACTATAGCCGTGTACTCTCAAAACCTGAGAGGAACTACTGTGTGACACGACGTGAGCTTCTGGCAGTATTGGAATGCATTAAACATTACCATAAATACCTGTATGGTCAACACTTTACATTAAGGACTGACCATTCTGCACTGAGATGGTTATTGCAGTTTAAAAATCCTGAAGGGCAACTGGCAAGGTGGATTGAGCGCCTGCAGAGCTACGACTTCAGTATTGAGCATAGAAGGGGCACAAAACATAACAATGCGGATGCTCTTTCGAGAAGACCCTGCTGTTTAGAGTGTAAACATTGCGTTAGAACCGAACAAAAGGAAGGCGTTGTTGATGTCCGGCTAATGCACATCGACTCTGATGAAGACTGGTCAGCGGCACAGAGGGACGACAATATACTGGGAAAAATTATAGCAGCCAAAGAGGAGGACAGAAGACCGTCCCGGAATGAGATTTCGGCTGAGAGCCCACTCGCCAAATCTTATTGGGCTCAGTGGAACAGCCTCAAGGTAATAGAAGGGTGCCTATACCGCGTATGGGAAAGTGTAGATGGCAAAACAACTTCAAATTTGGTAGTTGTGCCATGCTCCAAGATAAGTAAAGTTTTGCAAGAATTTCACAATGGACCTAGTGGCGGTCATCTTGGAGTCACAAAAACACTTGAGAAACTGAAGCAGCGTTTTTATTGGGTTGGATGTCAACAAGCCGTAGCCGATTGGATAGCAAACTGCCCACAGTGCATAGCAGCCAAAGGCCCAGTAAGAAGAAGCCGGGGACAGCTACAGCAATACAACTCAGGAGCACCATTCGAGCGGATCGCAATGGATGTAGCAGGTCCTTTTCCCGTCACTGAAGCCGGAAATCGTTATGTTCTTGTGGTAATGGACTATTTTAGTAAATGGCCAGAGGTATATGCCATACCTAACCAAGAAGCAAAGACAGTTGTAAATGCATTCGTCAACAACTGGGTATGTCGCTATGGTGTCCCAATAGAATTACATTCCGACCAAGGAAGGAATTTCGAGTCTGCCATATTCAGGGAAATGTGCGAATTATATGGGATAAAGAAAACCAGAACAACGCCTTTGCATCCACAGTCTGATGGCATGGTAGAGAGGTTCAATCGCACCTTAGAAGAGTACCTGCGAAAAGTGGTAAGCAACCATCAGAGGGATTGGGACGAGCACATTCCCAAATTTTTGATGGCATATAGGTCAGCTGTACACGACTCCACATCGAGAACGCCAGCTAAAATTATCTTCGGGACGGAATTAAAACTGCCTGGTGACTTGGAATTTGGTGTTAAGCCAGCGGTAGAAGAAGGAGCCACTACGTCCCAAGAGCAGGAGAACTTAAACGAGCTGCATGATTTCGTGCGTAATAGAATCAAGATGGTCAGTGACAAGATGAAGGCTAGATATGACCGCGCAGCAAATTCAGAGGGGTTTATAGAAGGTCAATTGGTTCTACTTTATAACCCACAACGGAAGAAAGGATTGTCCCCAAAATTACAGACTCACTGGGATGGCCCGTATAAAGTGATTAAGAGAGTGAATGACGTTGTGTACCGGATACAGAAGCACAATAGCCCAAGGTCGAAAATGAAGATAGTACATCTCGAACGATTGGCGCACTATGGAAGAGGTGATTGTATGCCTATTCGGGTCGAACAGGCTTAAGTGGGCGGCAGTGTTACAAAGTTTAAAAATAGATTCAAATATAACGACAATGTGGCTATATGTACTTGGCAGCACTGTCAAACCATCTCTAGTTGTCAAAATGTTACAACCCTGGTCAACACCATGCAGATAATATTTGAATTAACGGAAATGGAATATTCCGGATACATCGTTGAGAATATACAAGATCATTCGAGGCTGTGCAATAATAAGTGTAAACAACAATAACGAAAAACCTAGCAACATCAATGCTAAGAGATGATGATGTTATTCTTAATGATCTTGTACGCAAGTATTCGCTGCTAATAAAAACTAAACATGTACATCAATATACACAGCAACATACACACAAATATACACAGCAACATGCCCACATAGCACAAGAAGAAACAAAACTACACAACACACAAAACACTCATACATACAACCACACATAGTTACAATAAACAAAACACAAGACAGCATTGTCATATATACAAACACACGTATATAGCTACATGTTAAGTAAAGCACAACCAACAACAACCATGACCAGATGCTTCGCGAAGTTACCAGACGTCGTCATTTTGCTATATAAAGACGCTGCCAGTGAACAGCGGGATTAGTGTGATTTTAAATCTAGACGTGTTTACATCGCTAAGTGTTTAGTAGTACAAATACTCGTGTTAATTAAATAGTAAATAAAGTGTTGCCGCATTATATTTCTAAAAGTAATTGTCTGTGTTTTTAATTTGATGCAATTAAACGAATCCTTGAAGGATAAGTAAAAAAGCGTTTTTACGAAAAGGTCTAAAAACGTAACAATATATATATATATATATATATATATTATGTTATTATATATATATATATATATATATATATATATATATATATATATATATATATATATATATATATATATATATATTATGTTATTATATATATATATATATATATATATATTATGTTATTATATATATATATATATATATATATATATATATATTATGTATTTATATATATATATATATATATATATATATATATGCTGAGCATGTCGTCTTTGTCTGCTCACGATTCAGCAACTGGAGGTCGTATTTAGAGGAAGGCTTGGGGCGTCCGATCAGCCCGGAGAATATTATTCCGACCATGCTGGAATCCTTATTGAATTGGACCAGAGTGTGTAGTTTTGTACAGCTTGTTCTAATAGAACTTCGCAGATTAGCACAGATTCGTAGGAGAGTTAGTACGTCTTAGGATTCGTTATCTACTGACGATTAAATATGCGCATCAGTTCCGAACCTCCTTACCTAGGAACTAAGGAGGACGTAGGAATAATACTACCCACCCTGATGAAATGCCAAAGCTGTCCCAGGGTGGTGCTAGTGAAGTTGTCGTGGGGCCACTATTGATAGTTGCTATCATTACGTCCAACCGGTAGTCCATATAGCTGCTGTATCTGTATCATCAGTAACCCAATTTGCAGATACAATCTTCTTATATGGCTCGCTGAGTACAGCAACGTCTACCTTTAAGTCTCGTACGGTTTGCCTAAGCAACTCCTGTGCTGCTTGGCAATGATTGAGATTTAGGTGTAATATGCGCATCCTGATTATTAAGTAGTGTTTAACCTCTAAGCTTTTGTAGCGCCCTCTTGTAGTACGGGCAAACTACGCATCCGGTGACATGGTCACCATTAGTACTTCCACCCTTTCTACAGAGCATGCACGAAGGTCTGTTGGAACATGTTGCAATCTTGTGGCCAGCTTCCCCACAACGCAAGCAATTTCCGGATAGATCCTGGCCGCTACAATTCGTCGCCCTATGTCCAAAATCGAGACAGTTGTAGCACCTCTTCGGTGCTATCTTTTCCCGTATTCGACACACGACCCAGCCGATGCGTATCTTGGACATCTCTAGAAGACGTCTAGCTAGAGGAGCACTCAGGCCAATCGTGGCAGTTTGTGTTCCCCCATACGCTCTCCTCAGTGATTTAATTGCAGTCAACTGCAGTACCTTAAAATCGTTGGATTTACTAACTATGGCGTCATAGATGTCCTCCTTGGAAGTCACCTCATCTATGTCCCTAATTTCAATCCTAACCTCTTGGGATAGTGCCCGTACTTCGGCAGTCCCACCCAGTACCGCTTCCACCTCCAACCTGAACACACCTATATTCTGGTGAGCGGGTTTAGTGAGCTCCAGTAGCAGCTCACCCTTCCCAGTCTTCCGAATGCCCTTCACATTCTCCCCCAGATTACTAAGTTTAGGGTCCTTCTTCACTTGCCTGAGAATCTCAGCATAGGAAGCGTTCCCACATGTTTTAATAACCAGGGCATCCGAACGTGACCCCTGCTTACTCCTAATCCTATTTCTATTCGCTTCCCTGGGACGGACCTTTATCCACCCAGGTTCCTTAGTGCCTGGGTTCGGCAAAGCAGCACCATTCGCTGCCGCCGATCCCACACAGCTACCTTCACTACTCCTGATAGCATCTACTGCATCCTTCCTCTTCTTCTTAGCCCTATTCCCCTTTGGCCCAAGAGTACTTTCATCACTCCTACGCTTCGGGGTCGCACCTGCAGGGACAGGGGGAGATGGTCTTACCATAACCCCTGTCTGCGTCTGCTTATTGCAGGGCACCTTGAGCTGACCAGTTCCACTGCTCAGCTCATCTGCCACCTGCATATACAATGCCTGTATTTCTCGAGACATCGATACTATATCCTTGTGGACATTCGATCTTGTCTTGAGAAAGTCTAATAGCTTTGCTATCCTCTCTCCTAGTTTTTCAACCTTGCCTTTTGGTTCCTGACCACCGTCTGTGGTGCCAAAACCTACCCTATGCGGCGTGTTCACCGCCGTAGGGGGCGATCTCGCGATCACCGGCCTCTTCAGGAATGGATTCTCAATTTCGCCATTTCCAGAGCCTTCCGCTTTCGCTTCTAAATTATTTTTATTGATCTTCATTCAATTGGGTCCAAACTAGCAGTCGCTGTCTCCGTTCGTTGTGCAGTCACGTTTAGATCCCATGGGTGTCTTTGCAAGCAGTGAGGTCCATGCGAGGGTTGACGAAGAGACCTTATGGATCAATCCGCCAGAGCCAGATCCGTGCTAACCGGGAATCAACATCCGGACCTACACCACCAACTTAATGATGACGAACTTCAAACGTACTTTGAGACTTGCCAAGTTTTAATAGGACGGAGGCAGTTGTGGCATTAGCCTGAGAGCCATTTCTGTACAAATTCACTCATACATACTTAAGTCCCATAATATATATATATATATATTATGTTATTATATATATATATATATATATATATATATATATATATATATATATATATATATATATATATATTATGTTATTATATATATATATATATATATATATATATATAATGTTATTATATATAAATATAATTATATATATATATATATATATATATATATATATATACATATTTATATATATATATATATATATATATACATATATATATATATATATATATATATATATATATGTATATATATATATATACATATATGTATATATATATGTATATATATATATATATATATATATATATATATATATATATATATACACCGCTGAAAAGCATTAAGACCAAGTCCAGTACGGTCTTAATTATGGCATATCTGGACATACGAGATTGAATTTTTAGAACCCTGGGCTGGTGGTTGTGGTATTCTGGGACCTGAGTATGTAGGGGTGAAATTTTACAGAAATGGCTCTCAGGCTAATGCCACAACTGCCTCCGTCCTATTAAAACTTGGCAAGTCTCAAAGTACGTTTGAAGTTCGTCATCATTAAGTTGATGGTGCAGGTTCGGATGTTCTTCCCCGGTTAGCACGGATCTGGCTCTGGCGAGAAGATCCATAAGACCTTTTCGTCAACCCTCGCATGGACCTCACTGCTTGCAAAGGGACCCATGGGATCTTAACGTGACTGCACATCGAACGGATATAGCGGCTTTGAGTTTGGACCCACTAGAATGAACACAATTAATATAAATAAAAATAGAGGTAATGGACATGATGGGTTAAACATGGTAGACAGCGAAAACCCATTTGTGAGGAAGTCGGTGATCATGAGATCACCCCCTTCAGGAGTTAGAAGTGGAGATAATCTCTTTTCCAATAGCGTTGCTAATAGTAGTGAGGTAAGCAGCAGTAGTTTGGGGAAATTAGGAGATAAGATCTCGAAGTTGGTAGACTTCTTAAAGTCGCGTTCGAACGTGCATAAAGATATTGTGACGATGTCGCGGGAGATACAGGCGTTGTATATGCAAGTAGCGGATGAGCTGAGCAGCAGACCTGTTAGTGACAAGAAGTCACAAATTCATAAGGGGACGCAGACGGAAGAACCGTCAAGGCCAACCTTTGTGCTAAACGCAACCCCAAAGCGCAAAAGAGATCTAAGCACTCTTAGCCCAAAGGGGAACAAATCTAAGAAGAAGAAGGGTGTAACCCCCAATAGGAATAGCGGGAATCATACACCCAGTGAGGCAGGCAGAAGTACGGCTGGGAAACCAGGCGTGAATGCTAAAGATCCTGGCTGGGTTAAGGTCCATACCAGAGTTAGAAGTAGGAAGAAGATAGTAAGACCAGATGCTTTGGTAATTAAAACGTGCGGGGATGCTTCCTATGCTGATATCCTCAGACAAGTGAAGAAAGACCCAAAGTTGAATGATCTGGGCCAAAGTGTGAGGAACATTAGGAAGACTGGTAAGGGTGAATTGTTGTTGGAGTTGAATAAACCCGCGCACCAGGATACAAGTGAATTCAGGGCGACAGTAGAATCGGTACTAGGTCAGGTCGCCGAAGTAAGGGCAATATCCCATGAGGTTAGAGTCGAGATTAGGGATATAGATGAGGTAACCTCTAAGGAGGACGTTTATGAAGCCCTCATAAAAGCATCCGACGATTTGAAATCTCTGCAGCCTGCTGCAATTAAATCGTTGAGGAGAGCGTATGGAGGAACGCAAACTGCCACCATTGGCGTAAGTGCTGCCATAGCTAGCCGTCTTGTGCAGATGGCGAAGATACGCATTGGTTGGGTCGTCTGCCGAATACGCGAAAAGGCAACGCCGATAAGGTGCTTTAGATGCCTAGATTATGGACATAGGGCCGCAAATTGTAAGGGGAAGGACCTTTCTAATAATTGCTTACGGTGTGGCGAAACCGGCCACAAAATTGGAACGTGCTCCAAAAAACCGTCGTGTTTGCTTTGTAGGAATGCAACAGACACCGCTAGTGATCATGTCACCGGAGGTGTAGTTTGTCCGTACTACAAAAAGGCGCTACAGAAACTTAAGGTTTAAAACCAAACTTAAGACATCAAAATGCGTATATTACAGTTAAATCTCAACCATTGCCAGGCAGCACAAGAGCTTCTTAAGCAAAGCGTTCGAGATTTAAATGTAGACGTCGCTGTGCTGAGTGAGCCATATAGGACCATGGGATCTGTAAATTGGGTTTCTGATAACACGGATACATCGGCGATATGGAACACCAGCACCTTAACACTGCGGGATAGAATAACATCACAATGTGGGTATGCCCGAGCCACTATCTCTGGTATCACATTGTACAGCTGCTATATTCCCCCTAGGTATTCTATAGAGGACTTTCGAAGCATAGTTGATAATATAGTAACAGATGCAGCCACCAAGAACCCAGTCATAATAGCAGGTGACTTTAATGCGTGGGCTGTTGAATGGGGCTGCCCCTTGACGAATGCAAGAGGTAGAGTGCTCTTGGAAGCCTTTTCTGCATTGAGCGTTGTACTCATGAATAATGGGGTTGAACAAACTTTCAGACGAGGTGATGCTGGTTCGGTAATTGACATTACGTTTGCCAGTAGCAGCATCACAAGCCAGGTGAACTGGAGAATATCTGACATTTATACTCATAGCGATCATAGCGCTATAATCATAGATGTACAAGATGAACAGCACCATGTGGCTGTACAAGCACGAGACTTGACAGGCTGGAAGATAAATACCTTTGATAAGGATATCTTCGCAGCTTGTATGGAGAACATGCAACTGAATGGTTCGGCTGAAGATATGGCAGAACAATTAGTGAGCCATATCACGAGTGCGTGCAATGTGAGCATGACGAAGCGTAAAAGGTCACCAAATAAGCCTCCAGTTTACTGGTGGAATGGTGAAATTGCTAGGTTGCGTTCGGAGTGCATAACCTCCCGAAGGCAGTATACAAGGACGCGAGGTAGTCTAGAGAACAGTGTACACCATCAAATATATAAGGATAAAAGGAAAGCGTTGAAGATTGCAATACGTAGGAGTAAGCGCAGTTGTTTCCTTAATATATGTGAGGAATTAGATGGTAATCCTTGGGGCCTTGCATATAAACTGGTAACCAAGAGACTTAAATGTCTTGGTCCATCGCCGCCAAGAGAGGAGCCTATTCTCAGGGGAATTGTAGATCATCTCTTTCCCCAACAGGAAATTCCTACGTGGCAAAACAGCTATTCGGCTGCATTTTCCGATATTCCTCCGGTTACGATTTCCGAGATAGAAGGCGCTGTCTCGAAATTTAAAGACAATAAGGCGCCAGGCTTAGATTGTATTCCAAATATGGTGCTAAAAGAAGCTGTCAAACTCCACCCTGAGTACTTCTTGAAGGTAATAAGCGCGTGCTTGAGCCAGGGAATTTTTCCAACAATGTGGAAAAGACAAAAGCTGGTACTGTTACCCAAGGATAATAAGCCGCTAGACGACCCCTCCTCTTATCGTCCACTGTGTATGATAGATACGAGTGGGAAACTGCTAGAAGGTATAATCTGTAGAAGATTGGAAGGCTGTGTTGAAGCTAAGAACGGTTTATCAAATAACCAATATGGCTTCAGGAAAGCAAGATCAACAGTGGATGCTATCAAGGTTGTAGTAGAAACTGCTGCTAGGGCTATCCAAGGGGAGCGGTGGAGAAATGGAACTAAGGAGTATTGTGTAGTCGTAACCCTAGACGTAAAGAACGCCTTCAACACGGCAAACTGGGGACGTATTGTTGAAGCCTTAGCAAGATTAGACATCCCAGGGTATTTACTGGCAATTATACAGGATTATTTCCGAAATAGAGAGCTAGTTTATGACACCGATAAAGGTACTAGGAGACGCCAGATAATTGGCGGTGTGCCTCAAGGATCAGTACTTGGCCCACTACTGTGGAACGTCATGTACGATGGAGTATTGAGGTTAAATCTACCTGAGAAGACAAAGATAGTTGGATTCGCAGACGACATAGCGTTAGTATGTGAAGCAAAAGAGTTGCTAGAGGCGGAAACCATTGCAAATGCCAGTATTCAGATCGTTAGGTCTTGGCTCAGGTCAATGGGTCTAGCTCTAGCTGACCATAAAACAGAGGCGGTTCTGATTAGTAGTCGGAAACGTAGGGAAACCATTAGGCTTAATATTGGTACGTGTAGCATAGAATCCAGGGAATGTCTAAAATACCTTGGAGTCATGATTGACACACGTCTATCTTTTCATGAGCACTTTAAGTATATAGGTGCCAGAGCATCGAAGACCTGCTCAGCTTTATCCCGGATCATGCCAAATACGAGAGGTCCGAAATATCTGCAGAGGAAATTGATCTCTAGTGTAGTTAAAAGCATTATCCTGTATGCATCCCCTATATGGTCAGGTTCACTGAGATATCCTACGTATGTGAATCTGATATCCCCTGTGTATAGGCTGGCCGCCCTGCGAGTATGTAGCGCATTCCGAACTGTGTCCGACGAGGCAGCTTTTGTCATCGCCGGTATGATGCCCATCGAATTAGAGGCGATATCGGACAGTACAAATGGTGTGACAGATTTGTGCCTACGTAAGTGGCAGGCACGATGGACAGCGACTGATAAGGGAAGATGGACTTACTCACTGATACCTGACATCAGTACATGGTTATCAAGAAAGCACGGTGACTTGAACTACTATATTACACAGTTTTTGACTGGACATGGTTGCTTCAGGTCGTACTTGTACCGTTTCGGACATGACAGTATTCCGTTTTGTCCGAGCTGTGATGGTAATGTCGTGGAAGATGCCGAACATGTGTTCTTCATCTGTCCACGATTCAATAGTAGAAGAGAGTGCTTAGAAGCAGATTTAGGGCGTAGAATTAGGCCGGACAACATAGTTCCAACCATGTTGGAATCTTTGTACAACTGGACGTGTGTATGCAATTTTGCAAAATTCGTTCTGTTAGAACTTCGTAGGTTAGAAGAGATTCGCAGAAGAATCTCTTTAGGTTAGATTAGGTCTAGGATCTATTCCCACCCTGTGATGTAAAGCCTTACGGCAGTACCACAGGGAAAGGTTTTGGGTCAGTGTAAAGGGGTGTTTTAGCGTGTTAAAGTCTCGCACTCCTGGCAAACACCATCACTGCCAGGGTCTTTCGATGATTTCATCCCATGAATAAAAAAAAAAAAAAAAAATATATATATATATATATATATATATATATATATATGTATATATATATATATATATATATGTATATATATATATATATATATATATATATATATATATATATATATTATACATATATATATTATACATATATATATATGTATAACAATCGAAAATTAAAATTTTAATTTTCGATTGTTATTCCTGATGATGTCAACAAATTGTTGACGAAATATCGAATAAAATAAAAAAATTATAACGATTTTTACAAAAACGACCTCGAGCTCAATCATTCTAAAATACATATATAAGAAAAGGTCAGTAAAAGCAAACAATATATATATATATATATATATATATATATATATATATATATATATATATATTGTTCTAATAGAACTTCGCAGATTAGCACAGATTCGTAGGAGAGTTAGTACGTCTTAGGATTGGTTAGCAACTGACGATTAAATATGCGCATCAGTTCCGAACCTCTTTACCTAGGAATTAAGGAGGACGTAGGAATAATACTGATAATACTACCTACCCTGATGAAATGCCAAAGCTGTCCCAGGGTGGTGCTAGTGAAGTTGTCGTGGGGCCACTATTGATAGTTGCTATCATTACGTCCATAAAAATAAAATAAAAAAAATATATACATATATATACATATATATATATATATATATATATATATATATATATATATATATATATTAGACCGGTCGTTAAAAATAAATTTTGACGTGCCGGGCAGATTCTGTTTCCTTTTGGTCTAAAACCATTAAATTTAAAATTTGGGGCTGATCGTATAATATTTAATGGCCGCGGCCATCAACCAAAAATTTAAATACATGAAATATATGGAAAAAATTTATATTTACCCAATATTCTTCAAATTAAGTGCACAAAAGAGAATATTTTCTACAAAATCTAATTGATTACGATTAGCAATGAAATTATCTTTCTAATAAGTCATCAATTTCCAAAATTGGTTAATAAGAAAGTTGAAGCAAGTAACATAATTATTTATTTTAAACACTTATGAAAAGGCTATATATATCGTTTTGAAATATTTCTCTTGATGTTGAAAAGCAAAACAAAAAAGTACCGTTGCGAATAGCTCAGTACACAAAATATATGTATTTTGAGTCTTTATTCTTTATTTTCATTCAGTCTTGATGCGTGTCAGATATTGTTTAAGGAAAAAGTGCAAATAATTATAAAAAAGAAACGGTAAAAGAATTTAATATTGTGTATCGTGTGAATTTCAAATCGTCAAGTTTTGCAAGTATTCTTTTATAATATGCGAATCGCAAAATTTTCATCCAAAGAGAGTGCAAAGTTATCTGTAAATATGGCATCGGTGTTTTGGCAACAAGCTAGAATACCAATACGTGAAGAACACAAATGTTGTGAAAAACTAATTAAAATTTATGATGAATGGAACCGTGTTAGGAAAACTTCTGCGAAAGGAAAACCACACAGTAAACAAGGAGAATTTGTTGGAAAATTGGATGATCTCTTCGACATTGCCCATGCAAATGCTTTGCAAATGATTCCTGTCGAAGAAGACAGACAGTTTTTATTAAAACAAAGAGAGAAGGGACGTCCGGGTTGCATGGCTGGTGTCGATCTTAAAATGTACGCTCAAGAAAAACGTTCAATTGAGCGAAAAGATAAAGAGGAAGCGCGAGAGAGGAGACACTCAGAAATGTTAAAGCAAAGTATTGGTAGATACATACTAAATATTATCCGATCAGACCCAAATTTTAAATTTAATAGTTTTAGACCAAAAGGAAATAAAATCTGCCCGGCACTTCAAAATCAGACACTTTTTTCGAAAATAACGACCGGTCTAATATATATATATATATATATATATATATATATATATATATATATATATATATATATTTATATATACAATATATATATTCATGTATATATATATATATATATATATATATATATATACCCAGTCAGCATATGGAAGTTTGTTTCACCAAACTGAGTCTTTTTCGAGTACCTTAGATGATCAAAAACTGCTTAATCAGTTCTGCGCTTAAAATTAGACTCGAAAATGATTCCCAGAAATACTTAGAAAGTGATTTAAAAAAAAACAAACACAAAGAGCTAGCTCGTGGAGTAAAATAAAAATAAAAATAAAAAAAAAGAAATATATATATATATATATATATATATATATATATATATATATATATATAAAGAAATACCATAAACTGTCTCGAAAATGATCAGAAGCGCTAATCCTAAAAGACTCCTTTAGAAGAGTCGCGGCTAGGGTCCATTTTCTCCCGAATGAACAGTCATTTTCGACTCGAAAACGAGCGCGTAAATGCTTATTTTATTCGTGCGAAGAGTCGAAAAAGACTCGAATATGATTATTAATTTCATAAAATGCTGACTGGGTATATATATATATATATATATATATATATATATATACATATATATATATATATATATATATATATATATATATATATATATATATATATATATATGGCACCCTATGAATCGCGTTGCCTAACCGAGTACGCGTTACTCACTTTGCATTAAAGGACGTGATTATTATGAATACCAGAAAATACCTGCAGCCATATTTCCTTCTTTTATCATCGACTTTCATCGGCTACACACGATATATATATATATATATATATATATATATATATATATATATATATATATATATATATATATATATATACTCAGTCACCATATGGAAGATTGTTTCGCCGTACACCACAGAATATAAAGTATTGTTGCAAGGCAGTTTTGAAAAAAAAATTTTTAATTTTTTTTTGCCGAAAGTAGGGGTCGCCAAACCACCTTTTTCGTTATATCTTCGACATTTATAGTCCTATGTCAAAGTGTGATATATCGATGTTTTCGTCTTGAGGAGGCCAATATTTTGATTTAATAGTCATTAACCTCAAATATCTCATTCGAGTATTTACCTACCAGATCTCAGTTTCTACCACCCTAATGTACCACCCTATTGTCAGAAAATTAAAGCCCGCAAAAAATCATTAAACTTTTGTTAAAGAAGTTTTTCGATATTTCCAACAGAACTATTAAAAAATACAATTTATGTTTGTTGCCGAATGTAGGGGTTACCTTTTTGAGTATTTTTGTCAGATTTTCTGTATTTACTGTCGGATCTCACAGTGCGATATATCGATGTTTTTGTCTCGAGGAGGCCAATGGTCATCTTTAATATTCATTGACCTCAATATAACCGTTCTAATAGTTAAGGCTGTTCTTATGAAATATTTCCATAATTCCGGTAGATCTATAAGAAAAAAATTCATGTTTTTTGTCGAGCCTAGAATGGAGTATTCGAGGCGATCAGTCGTACTTGTATCGTATGGTTCGAACTGTCCATACCGGAGAATGCGATGACAGATTAGCCAGCGAGAAGCCCGGAGCTATTAGCACAGCGCGCTGGTTGACAACTGCCTCTAGAATTCTCCGGTTTTATGTAACGTGCGCTAAACCCCCAGTTATATTGAAAAAACTGGCTGAGTTTGTTATGAAAGTTTACGCGCCATTTTGGTTTCTTGTGAAAAGCCAACCACTTGCAATTCACGGAAGTCGCCACGTTTTTAAATATATATCTTGGATTCGTCAATTGCCAGAAGATGTTCAACAGATAATTCGTCCGTCGATAGAAAATAACGCGTACTTTTTCCACCCCGAGAATGTATTGTTATCGATGATAACGGACCAAGATCCGCTAGTACGTTCAGACGGCTATAACAAGATTTTGTCTGCGCGAAATGAAGCAGCAGTAGGCATTCGTCAAATGTACGGTGCACAAGTTAAAAATTTCATAGACTTCGAAAGTGACTCATATTACCATATGATCAATTGGACCAAATTTGAATTGACTGAGCCGCCGTGCTTGCAGTTCTATATGCAAGACCAGCTGGAAGCATTACAGTTTTCAAAAGAAATAATCGAGATACCAGGTAGCACAAGAAAAACAACTTTGTTTGATAGTTTTGTTGACTAACCTTAATTAATTTCACAGAATATCCGTGCCATTCTCAAAACACCGAGCGTTTTGTTCATGTAGTACATGAGTCTACCATGGCTGTTACCGATGAGCAACGCCTAGGCCACATTTTTTCCAAGCTCGAAAGCCGTGAAAAATATAGCCAACTTGGGTCATTTCAAAATATGATTAAATAAAATTGTTTTAATATACACAGATCTTTGAATTTTTATTGTATTGGTACAGATATTATGGTAAGTTCGAAAAGAGTGTATCACTATTTAAAAAAGAAGATACTAGGCAAAAACATCGATATATAATACTATAAAATCCGACTGTGAATACCGAATATATGATAACTGTTTAAAAAGTCAACCCCTACATTCGGCAAAAAACATAAATTATATTTTTTTAACACTTCTGTTGGAACTATCGAAAAACTTCTTTAACAAAAGTTTAATGATTTTTTGCGGGCTTTAATTTTCTGCTATTAGGGTGGTACATTAGGGTGGTAGAAAATGAGATCTGATGGGTAAATACTAGAACGGGATACAAAATACCATTGACTATTAAAGCAAAACATTGGTCTCTTTGAGACAAAAACATCGATATATCACACTTTGAGATCCGACTGTAAATGCCGAAGATATAACGAAAAATGTATTTTGGCGACCCCTACTTTCGGCAAAAAAAATTAAAAAATTTTTTTTTGAAAATGTCTTACAACATTACTTCGTATTCGGTGGTCTACGGCGAACTTTTTTTTTCTTGCCTATATGGCGAGACGCTCTAATATATATATGTATATATATATATATATATATATATATATATATATATATATGTATATATATATATATATATATATATATATATATATATATATATATATATGGCACCCTATGAATCGCGTTGCCTAACCAAATACCGAGTACGTTACTCACTTTGCATTAAAGGACGTGATTATTATGAATACCAGAAAATACCTGCAGCCATATTTCCTTCTTCTATCATCGACTTTCATCGGCTACACACGCGCTCGCGCTTTCTGATAAGAAATTATTAACCAGCTTTATAACTAATTAGTAATTACCTTTTTTAATAATAATATTAATAAATAGTCTAATTTGATTTAACAAAAATCTTGTAGTTATTTTTTGAGCTACCAGCACATTGTAAATTGGTAAGAGGGACACAACTCAACAGCCAAACTGGTGACCCCGACAATTTAATTACGTCGCAAAAAGAATTTTTTTTTTCGTGAGCAATTTTCGGCCATTTTGTTTCTGCCTGAGGCAACAGGCCGCAACGAGGCGACCGCCATTTTTTTTAATGAACACGGCAGACGACAGTGGTACATCAATGGCGACTGGGACAGAGACCAACGCCACACAGCAACAATCAGTGTCGAAACGAGGTGTCAGTAGTTTACGCTAGACTTCCAGACCCCCAAATGAATAGTTCTAATATAGAAGCCTGGTTTACCACGGTGGATTTCTGGTTTACAGCTTCAGCCATCATCGCTGATAAACAGAAAACGGCTACTATATTGGCGACGCTTGATCCCAACATTATTTCGCAACTCGCGGGTGTAATTGCCTCTGTACCTCCTGCCGACAAATACGAGTACATTAAGTCGAAAATAATAGCTCACTTCGCTTCGACTGCGAGCAACGCAGGCTTAATCGTCTTCTGTCGGAAATGCCGCTGGGTGACAAAAAGCCTTCAGATCTCTATAATGAGATGAAGCATGTTGCTGGTAACACGATAGGTGACGCAGCCTTGAAAGGCTTGCTGATCAAGCGCCTGCCAGAATTCGCTCAACCCGTTGTAGCCGCTTCAACAGGTACTCAGCCAGAATTCACCAAAATCGCTGATTCCATATTTAACATATACAACAGAAGCCAAATAGTGAAATCAACGAATTGCGCACACTCGCGCGCTCGCAAGCCTATCGCCTCATGCAACCGCTCAGAAAATCGACCAGCTTACTGTGAAAAAGCCACCGGCTATGAATGCTGGTATCACCAAAAGTACGGCCGAAACGCAAGAAAGTGTCGCAGCCCATGCAAGCATAGAAACGCCTTCAAAGTGACTGGACAGCACAACGGGGGAGTTTGGCGAAATTCTCCGTTCCAGATACAAAATATTTCGCCTGCAAATAAAAGATAAGTATTCCCAAAAAATTTTTTAATAGAGAGTGGTGCAGATGTATCTGTGTTACCCCTAACTTCTAGATCACTTGATATTCGCCCAACTGCCATTGCTCTTTATGCTGCCAACGGGTCTCCCATAAAAGTCATCGGTCAAAAGCGGGACCTGGCGACCATGCGGGGATTATCGTGCATTAAATTCGCAAACGCTGCCCGACCGTTACCTCTGCCTTTTTTAACTGATTTTTCAACCAACATGCGAGGTAAGAAGATATTTACAAAAATAGATTTACAGAAGGCATTTCATCAAGTCCCAATACACCCGGACGACATCCCAAAAACCGCTATAAGTACCCCGTTCGGGCTCTTCGAATTTAAATACATGACGTTTGGTCTTTGTAATGCCGCTCAAACGTTTCAAAGACTCATAAATGAGTTACTACGGGGATTGGATTTTGTTTTTCCATATATCGACGACATTTGTGTTGCCTCTGAGTCGGTCGAGCAGCATTATTCTGATCTTGCTGAAGTTTTCCGCCGTTTTCGCGATAACAATCTCGCCATAAATCTCCAAAAATGCGAGTTCGGCAAAACAGAAATTAAATTTTTGGGCCACGTGGTGAATGCAGAGGGTATTTGCCCGTTGCCGGAAAAGGTCGAAGTTGTTAAGCAGTTTCCAAAACCAAAAGTGGCACAAGAGCTTAAAAGGTTTATAGCGATGGTAAACTTTTACCGAAAATTCCTACCTCACGCCATTACGTACCAAATGCAGCTTAAAAAATTGATAACCAGCAATAGGAAAAACGATCGCTCGCCTTTAACCTGGACTCAGCCCGCAGAAGATGCCTTCGAACGTTGCAAAACCGAACTGACCAACGCCACGCTCTTAGCTCATCCCGCCACCGAAGCGCAACTAGCCTTATATGTGGACGCATCTGACACTGCAGTCGGCGCAGCATTGCACCAACAAATTGACGGCAACTTGCAGCCTTTGGCATTCTACTCCAAAAAGCTTACACAAGCGCAGACCAAATACACAGCTTACGATCGTGAACTCGCAGCCATGTACCTAGCCGTCTGCCACTTCCGCTACATGATAGAGGGACGTAGATGCTATATCGTAACCGACCACCGTCCTTTAACGTTTGCCTTCCATCAAAAATTAGAAAAAGCATCACCCCGGCGAATACGACAGCTTGATTTTATAGGCCAGTTTACCACGGATATTCGTCATATACCAGGCTCAGCTAACGCAGCAGCAGACGCTCTTTCACGAATCAATTCAATCGGAAAAATTATCGACTACTACCGGATCGCAACGGCTCAACAGACAGATAGCGAGCTTCAACAACTTCACATTATGAAGGTCGCCAATTCGAGTCGGGTATTTTCGCCGATCTAATGAGAACAATTGGTACGACACATTTACGCACAACGCCGTATCATCCCCAATGCAATGGTATTATTGAGCGGTGGCATCGATCATTGAAAATGGCGATACTGTGTCATAATCCGGCAAGATGGGTAGATCACCTGCAAGTCATTCTACTTGGTCTACGAGTTGCCTTTAAACCCGATATCAACGCATCACCAGCAGAAATGATCTACGGCTCTACGCTCGTTATCCCCGGAGAATTTCTTCATCCAACATCAATTCCTGATTCTTCTGCCAGTTACATATCCGAATTTCGTGCAATGATGAGTAAATTAACTTCAACCGACACTGCCCACTACCGCAAATTTTTATTTCGAAAGATTTGCATAACACAACACACGTTTTTGTACGCAACGATGCGATTCGGCCTTCCCTTACGCATCCTTATGATGGACCATTTCCAGTTATAAAACGATTCGACAAGTATTTCACCATTTTAATCAAGGGCCGCCGGACTAACATAATCATCGATCGTCTAAAACCTGCTCTTATACCAAAGAGTGATCACGACTATAACTTAAACCCTGCAACCTTACAGATTGCAACTAAAAAAACTCCTGATGTGTCTCAAAGAATCCCACCTGGCGAGCCCCATACAATCTCACCTGACATACCTCAGAAATGTTCTTCAGATTTACCGCAAGGAACACCAAATGACACGTCTTGTATAATACCGCCTGATCTTATGACGCAACTTGCTAACAGAAGCACCGAAGTAAACCCTAGTACTACATCTCTCGATTACATTCCAACTCAGAAGCCTACCCCCAGGGAGGAAAAACCTAAAACTACCTCCAGCGGCAGACGAGTTGTAATTCCTTTCAGTTTCCGGTGAACCTCCTCCAGGCAGGGGAGTACCCTATGAATCGCGTTGCCTAACCAAATACCGAGTACGCGTTACTCACTTTGCATTAAAGGACGTGATTATTATGAATACCAGAAAATACCTGCAGCTATATTTCCTTCTTCTATCATCGACTTTCATCGGCTACACACGCGCTCGCGCTTTCTTATAAGAAATTATTAACCAGCTTTATAACTAATTAGTAATTACCTTTTTTAATAATAATATTAATAAATAGTTTAATTTGATTTAACAAAAAATCTTTTAGTTATTTTTTGAGCTACAAGCACATTGTAAATTGGTAAGAGGGACACAACCCAATACCCAAATATATATATATATATATATATATATATATATATATATGGTGTTTTTTTGCTTTTGCCTTAGTTTTTGGTTAAACGAAAACACTTTATTTTATAATTTTTAAATAGAATCCATTTATTTATTAATTCCGTTATTATTATGTTTATAGTAATTATTTCCATAGGTTATTTACTTTAGCGAAAGATCACACACACGACTTCTATACGTCTAAACTCGCTCACGTCTACTCTAGCACTCTCCCTTGATCGATTATGTTGATTGACATTCCCTTTGACATGTTAATCAACATAGGATTACGAGATCGATCCCTAATCCCGCATTCCCATATATATATATATATATATATATATATATATATATATATATATATATATATATATATATGTATATATATGTATATATATATATATATATATATATATATATATAATAACTTAAAATTACAATTACCTACATAAAAATAATAAACGTTTTATTTAAGCGCTTCGGTGCAAGAAGATATAAATTTTTTGGTTGCCCAACTCTTGAACACGCAACATATAATTGGCCATGCAAAAAACATGGGTTTTCTAAATTAAGTCCGCACACCTGTAGTGACTGTCCCTGCGACTTGTTGATTGTAATTGAAAAAGCTAGGCGAATCGGGAACTGCAATCGCTTGAAGTTGATTGCATGTTGGTGGGAGTGAAGGGAATCCCCGGAATAACCACATCTTCTCCCTTCGACTTCCCGTTAACCTAAGTCTAAGAATATATTGGTAGAACATTTGTTATATGTATATCATAAAACAAATAAAAAAAATTAACTAAATAGAAAAAATGTTTGTGTGTGCAAAAATAATACATTCTACCGGATTTGAAAGTGCAAACATTACGATCGCTGATGTGTGTTGAGTTGCTTCTCTAAAGTTTGTTGAATATACAGGACGTATACGTGAAGAGAGTTGTAATTTTTTTATTGACAGGCCGAGAGTCGGAAATCTACTTATTTGTTTAGGGCGTATGTCTCCTTCTAAACTAAGGGGTATCTATATTTTAAATTTCACCAAAATCAAGTTGAGACTCACAAATAGTCCCCATTACTTCCTCCTGGTTTTAGTTTTGAAAATGGCCATGGCCATTCTAAATTTCATTAAAATCGATTTGATAGTTTCGAAGGGACAGAAAATTCCCCCCCTCTTGGTCCTCGTTATATAGCCTATGTACAGATCTATGTACGTTCTAAATTTCATTAAAATCGGCATCAACGTTTCGGAGGATCGGAAATTTCCCCCTATCGCCCTCCTGGCCCTAATTTTAAAAATGTACATAGCGTGTTTTTTTTTTTTTAGGAGTAGGACCAGCACTCAGGGGATGACCCCTATATATGCAATGCATTGCGCCGGAACTGAAAACGAGGGGATAGTATTGAGGGGACAGATTAGGAAAGATGAGAAGATAGACAGTTTTTTGTAGCTATTTCAACCTTTTACTTCGCCGGCTAATTTTTGCTACAGGGCCGACGAAGGTGGGTGTTGTTACTCTGCTTTTAGTACATGATAGTGTCAGTCGCTGCCAATTATGTTCAGTGACCAGTGACTATGCCTTCATCATTGAAACAGGCTGGCAACAACTAACACAACCACGCACTAATGCTGTTTAGAGGAATTCAACACAATATGTCATGAGTCAGCGCGGGCTCGAACTCACGACCCTCCGCTTCATATTCTCGTGTTCTACTACTTCAGCCAACAGCTGACTTCTTAGATACTGATCTATCTTTGTTCTAAATTTCATTAAAATCGGTTTGAATGTTTCGGAAGGCCGAAAAATTCCCCCTATCGCCTTCCTCGCAATTTTTAGACGCAGATCTATCTACGATCAAAATTTCATTAAAGTCGGTTTGAAGGTTTTGGATGGATAGAAATTTCCCCCTTTTCCCCCTCCTGGTAATAGTTTTGAAAAAGTAATACCCTATAACCTTCAGGGAGTTGCACAGACTAAGTGCACCAAATTTCATTGCGATCGGTTGAGCGGTTTGACCGCGCATGAAATACGATCAAACAAACATTAATTTTTATAATTAGATTTATTTCATAGATCCCCGAAGTTGTGATTTACAATAGCTAAGTACTCGTATATAAATTAAATTAATGGTTTGACCAAAATTGAATTGAAATGAATTTAAAAACGAATTGTATTTTAGATTTTCAAAATATTAACTCAAATATTTCGAAATCAATGCAGTGTTTGCTAAAAAAGCTATAACTCATGAACCAATACACATACTCGTACACAATGCAACTTATTTTTATACCCTCCAAAAAAGAATTTGGAGGGTACATTCACTTTGCCATTCCGTTTGTAACGCATTGAAATATCCATCTCAGACCCCATATATCTATATATATATATATATATATATATATATATATATATATATACATACCCCCTCTACCTCCTCCTTCCCCTTCACCACCTAAATGACCCTACCAAAAAAATAAATTATTTTGTATACAATTATTCCATGCATTTATTTTTAGAGTTTTATGACTGCCTGATTCTACCCTACCCTCTCCTCCCCCTTTGCCCCCTAAATGACCCTATAAAAAAATGATAATTTTTTATATACATAATTATGCCAAGCATTTATTGTTAGAGTTTTATAACTGCCTATTTCTGCCCTCCTCCCCCTTTACCGACTAAATGACTCTATAAAAAAATAATTTTTAATTTTGTACATAATCATACCAGTCATTTATTTTTGGAGTTTATGACTGCCTGTTTCTACCCTACCCCCTTCCCCCTTTGCCCCATAAATGACCCTATAACAAAAAAATAAAAAATTTGAATTAAGATTTTTATAGCCTAATTGTTCGAAACTTAAATTTAAATCTCAGAAAGACATGATAAATATTCCAAGGCACAAAGGCAAGTCAACATCAGTTTTTGTCATTCAACTTACACAGCAGAGCAGAACAGCTGTTTTCGAAAGACAGCTGTTTTTGATGATGAAAGATCAGTGCTCATGTGTATTGTGTTTGTCACCACTTAGGAACTGTTATCATATTCAGCTAAGCCATTTTATGCTTTTCAAGACAGGATGTTATGGCGTAATTCTTGAAATTGAAATGAGACCGCTCTAATGCGCAAACCTAATGTCAAGAAATTATATGATAATGTGGTTAAAAAATTTTTAACTTTAGGTCATATGAAACCTATATCAAATGATTTTGCTAAACCTTCTCTTAGGTGTTACCTTCCTTATCACCCAGTGGTTAAGCCTGATGGGAAAACCACTTAATTGCGTCTTTATTTGGTCACATAGGCATTGTTACTGTTAGCAGAAGACTCAGAGGCTGACTACCTTCTTGCGGCTAATATTTTGTGCAAGGATAACTACGCTGACGACGTATTAACAGGAGCTCAGAATGTTTGTTCTGCTTTGAAGGCCCGGGATGAGTTAGAACTGTTTTTTTCGGGTAAATTTGAGTTAAGGACATTGACATCAAAATTGTTGATGATTTACCGCCAGGTTATCTATCTATCTAGTTGAGCAGAAAATTTGGCTTGACAATATTGATTGGGATGATTTCTTGCTCTCGTCAACGGAAACAGTTTGGAAAAAAATCGTTGATTTTTATAAAGATGTAAACAGTATTCAGATACCGAGATGGGTGCATTATTCTCCAGATACTGTGGCAGAAATTCATATTTTTCCGACACCTGGTATTTTTCATATTTTTTCGACATTGATATATTGTTGGACGGATTCTTCTATTGTGCTTTGTTGGTTGGGATAAACGCCAAGTAGTTGGACAACGCTTGTTGCTAATCGAGTATGTAGAATTCAAGAGAATGTCGGAAAACACTAATGCCATCATGTTAGGTCGGAAGATAATTCAGTGGATTCAGCTAGTAGAGGAGTTCCACTTTCGGATGTGGCGAAAAATGCTCTCTGGTGGCATGGAGCAACGTCGCTGCGTAACTCTAATTGGACCATAAAGCGTCTTTTCCCTCTAGACACAGATGTCGAAGCCAGAACTGTTAAAACGCATGCAGGTTTCTTTTTAAATTTCGAAGATGTTTTGGATAGATTTTCTAAGCTTGATCGTGCTATCAAAGAGATATCGTACTTGTTTCGTTTTACCTATCGGACACATTCTGCACATAAAGGTAAGAATATCTTCAAGTCTACAACAATTTCAAGTGATGAAGTAAAATTAAGATTAGATTAAGAATATTAGTGTCTTTTGTTGAAGAAATCGATTTCCGCAAAAAGGTCGTTACAGTCCCTTAATCCCCTTTTAGATAGTAATGGAGTAATGAGGTTAAATGGTCGTTTAGTAAAACCTCCATTTTTATCCTATGTCTGCATTTTTGTTACGACAGATTTGTCATCAGACAAATGCTGCTTTTCATCTTTTTATTGCTAGACGAGGTTGTCCACAAACGGTATTTTCCGATAATGGCACATATAATTCAGATTTTCGGGAAATTGAAAAAGATTTCCGCACTATTTTGAAGGAAAGTCAAGCCCGAATATGTTCAATTTTTGGAGTTCAGGGTCTTTCGCTGCGGTTTATACCAACTGGTGCGCCTCGTATAAGGGACTCTGGGAGTAGGCTGTCAAAAATTTTAAAAATCATTTTCGCAAGGAGACTCAATCTGTCAAGTATACATTTGAGCCAGTGGACCTTACTCCTCATTGGATAATCGGGTTAATACTGGCGCCCCCTGAACCTTCAATATATATATATAAGCTAAAGCACTTACATACGCATGATTTCTGTCGCCGATGGAAAGAATATTTAGAGAATTTGCTATTCGTCATGACCAACTTTCGCCCATTGCCTGGAAGTTAGGTCGGGTCATGAAAACGTACCTAGGTAGTGATGACCATGTTCGCGTCGCCAACGCTCCAACGCAATTTATTTCTTCATGATATATAAAGTAGGTATAATTCATCAAAAAAATCAAAAATAGCAAATTATATGTTTGCTTTTATGAATCAGAAAATGTCGATATTCCAACCCTGAAATTGGATTTTTATTTTTTTTGGTTTTTTAAACCAATTTAACTCTTCCCGAAGTATAAAAAAGATTTCATTCACAAAAAACCAAAATTAGGAACTTTATGGCTACTTTTATGAACTAAAAAAATTTCGATTTTCCAACCCAGGAACCGAATTTTGAATTTTTTAATACCAATTTAATTTTTCCTGAAGTATAAAATAGGTTTAATTCACTATAAACATAAAATTTGGATTTTATGTGGGTACTTTTATGTACCAGAAATATTTCGATTTTCCAACTCTGGAAGCGAATTTTTATTTTATTACCAATGCAATTCTTAGTGAGGTGTAACGCAGTTTTACTTGACAAAAAAATTAAAATTTTTAAACTTTTTGTTCACTTTCATATACCATAAAATATTTCATTTGTCCAACCCTGGAATCGAAATTTTGATTTTTTAAGATTTTAATACCAATTTTGTTATTCCTGAATTACAAAATAGTTTTAATTAGCAAAAACAACAACGTCAATTGCCTTTTTGGTTACTTTTATGCATACATATTATTTCAATTTCCCTCCCCTGGAAAAGAAATTTTAATTCTCTTTTGTTTTTTTATCAATGCAACTCTTAATAATGCGGCATGAAATATTTTTATTTAAGAAAAACTTAAAATTTGAACCCAAGTGACCAATTTCATGTACTACAAAATATTGCAGTTATCCAACACTCGAATCGAAATTTGATTTGTTTTAATATTTGATACTAATTTTGTTTTTCCTGAATTAAAAAATAGTTTTAATTAGTAAAAAACCGACGTTAGTTGCCTTTTTAGTTACTTTTATGTATAAAAAAAATTTTAATTTCTTATCCCTGGAAGCGAAATGTTCATTTTTGTTTTCTGTTTTTTATCAATGCTGGTTTTCATTAGTTATAAAGTCGTTTTATTTAGGAAAAACTTAAAATTTGAAACCATTTTGGTCACTTTCATGTACTACAATATATTGCATGTACCAAAAAAACTTTCAGTTTCCCAGTCCTGGAATTAAAATTTTTATTTTTATTTTTTATTTTTTTTGCTTTTTTATCAATGCGAGTATGTATATCATGTTTAAAGTAATTTTATTGAAGAAAAATTTTAAATTTTTAACCATTTTGGTTACTTTTATGTTTAAAAATATTTAAATTTCCCAACCATGGAAGCGAAATTTTAATTAAAAAAATTTTTATCAATGCAAATCACGGAATGACAAACCTAGATATACCCTTTCACTTTTTTGTGAAGGGTATAAAAATAAGCTCTTATAAAAATCTCAAAAAACTATTGAAATAAGTGTTTAAAAATAACAAAAACATCTAAATATATTAAATAAACCCTCTTTCGTTACGAGGAAAATAAAATTAAGTGAACTTGGTTAATTGTTATTGGTTAAAAAACATTTTATATCTGGCCCATTTACGGCTGAGTGTCACAAATGTAAAAAAGCAATACGTGGTGAATCAGGAATACATTGTGAAGGTGTTTGTAAAAAAGAATTTTATAGCTCCATTAAATGCTCTGGGATTGATCTATACTCAGGAAAAATATTAAGCTAAGATCACACTATCGGCGCAATGTACCGATTTTCGTGGGCTCACTGCAATAAAGTCATAAGTACTAAACCAAAATTGCATTATTTCTCAATTCATTCTGGAATAAGTCTATATGGCTTTATTACCAATGCAGTGTGGTGCAATTATTTTCTTATGTTTCAATTAATTGACAAATAAGGTAAATTTAGCTTATTACTTATAACTTTATTTCAGTGGACCGACGAAAATCGGTACATTGCGCCGATAATGTGATCTTAACTTTAGAAGAAATAAATGTTATGCGATTTATGTGCGACTATTGTCTTCAATATATTCATGATATTGATTTGGTGTTAAAAGAAATACAAGATGGTGTAAATAAAAACAAACAGAACTTAATTGAATATAAGAATGAATTTGCTTTTGCATTGAGCCAAAATGAAAATGAAATAAAACAACTGCTCGAAGTAATTGAAAGACGATATGAAGAGAGACTTAGAAAAATAGATAAAGCACAAAAAATTAAAATAAATTAAAAAAGTTTATGAAATTATAAATCAGTGTGAAAATAAGAACAAGCATTTGTGTAATACAATCGAAGAAAGTAATAAAAAAATGCAAAATAATATAACAAAATTAATAAAAGAAACAAATGAAAAACAAAACAAAAGGTCATTTGCTGAAACTGTAAAGGGGCCTAGACAAGGTCAAAATGCATGGCAAGCATTCTTATAGTATGAGTTAAAATTTGTTAGTATGTGTGACACCGACGATGCTTAAAGAAAAATCTAAAAATTTAGATTTTTAGCATGCTTGCTGTCACATGCTTGTGAATATATCGTAGTATTATCTCAAGGACGAACAAATGTTCATTTTCATGTAATTTTTCATAGTGAGAAAGTGTAAAAAAAGCGGAATAAATATTAAAACATGTGTGATCCATATGCGTTTTTTTTTGTTAAACTTTTTCTGTTTTGCTTTTCTTTTTTTGCAAACACGCTGCTATTAATATTTCTTTATTTAGAGAAATTTTTCTTCAAATTTTCGTTTGTTTTAATTTTTTAATATTTCAGAAAAATCAGAAATGAATGATTGACGAGTTAGCAAGCCTGAGTGCTTCAAGCCAGCAAGCACACATACACGAAAATGACAGCAAGCATTTTGACCGCGTCTAGGCCCCTTAAAAAAGACCAGTGTTGCCAGAATGGGTGCTGGTGGCTGAAGTAGTAGAACACGAGACTATGAAGCGGAGGGTCGTGAGTTCGAGCCCTCGCTGAGTCATGAAATATTGTGTTGAATTCTTCTGATCAGCATTAGTGCGTGGTTGTGTTAGTTGTTGTCAGCCTGTTTCAATGATGAAGGCATAGTCACTGATCACTGAACATAATTGGCAGCGACCGACACTATCATGTACTAAAAAGCAGAGTAACAGCACCCACCTTCGCCGGCCCTGTAGCAAAAATTAGCCGGCGAAGTAAAAGGTTGAAATAGCTACAAAAACAACTGTCTATCTTCTCATCTTTCCTAATCTGTCCCCTCAATACTATCCCCTCGTTTTCAGTTCCGGCGCAATGCCTTGCATATATAGGGGTCATCCCCTGAGTGCTGGTCCAAGATAAAAAAAAAAAAAAAAAAAAAAAAACAAGTGCCACTTATAATAAAACCGAAAGAAAAACAAAGGAAGACTTAAATAATAAGGTAAACCCAATTGATCTGAAAATAACTTATGTGGAAAACAGAAGCAATGGTACTCTAGTTACACACAGGGAAAATAAGAAGAAAGGGAAAAAAATAAATCGGTCATACAAAATGAAATGAGTGAAAGATATGAAATAAAAATACTAAGCAATAATGAAATGAGCGTTGCAATAACCAATATGTCATTTAAATATTCTGATGAAGAGTTAATTGAAAAAACAAAATTAATTTATAAAAGATAGTAATATAAAAATTACACTGCTCAGCAAAAAATCATTTTTTATCTCTCCTTTAAATAAAACTATGTGGACTATATGAATTTTGATGCGCTAAACTCAAATCCGTTTTCGGTTTTATTCCACCAGCTCGGGATTTTTTTTATAAGTGTGGAAAATTTTTTCCCATAAATTAGTCAGGTACTGAGACATATTTCACCCTAACTCGAGAACGAGTCATCCGATTTTCAAAAGTAAAACACCAGAAGATGTGTAACAAAATTGTATTTAAATTGTTAATTTTTTTCAAGGGGCTTAAGGTCGAATCTGCAAGACAGCACATCATTTTTTATTATTTTATTAATAAATGAATTTGTTCAAATTGTACTTATTATTTATATTAAGATTGGAATATTATTATTGAAAATATTGTTAATATTGCAATCTTAATATAAATAATAAACAGAATTTGATCAAATTCATTTATTATTAAAAATAATAAAAATGATGTGCTGTCTTGCAGATTCGAACTTAAGCCCGTTGAAAAAATTAACAATTTACATAATAAAAGTTCGACTAATAAAAATTCATACATAATTTAAAATTGTATTTATTCTAGTCTAGTCTTTTCTCTATCTCTTATCGTTTTGGAATTATTCCGAAATTAATGGACAAAAAAATGTTTTTCGTGGAAAATTCGTAATTTTTTTCAGTTTAAAAATATAATTAAAACAAGTAAAAACGATATATTTGACCGGGTCGAATCTTAAATACCCTCCAAATATTTAGTAACTAAATTTAAAACCTACTATGCATGGCGGCTCAGCCAATTCAAATTTGGTCCAATTGGTCCAAATCACCTTGCAACAATGCTTTATATTCGATGGTGTACGGTGAATTTTTTTCGAGACTCTAATATATATATATATATATATATATATATATATATATATATATATATATATATATATACATATACATACATTAGACCGGTCGTTATTTTCCAAAAAAGTATCTGATTTTGAAGTGCCGGGCAGATTTTATTTCCTTTTGGTCTAAAACTATTAAATTTAAAATTTGGGTCTGATCGGATAATATTTAGTGGCCGCGCCCATCAACCAAAAATTTAAATGAACAATATCTGACACGCATCAAGACTGAATGAAAATAAAGAATAAAGACTCAAAATACATATATTTTGTGTACTGAGCTATTCGCAACGGCACTTTTTTGTTTTGCTTTGCAACAGCAAGAGAAATATTTCAAAACGATATATATAGCCTTTTCATAAGTGTTTAAAATAAATAATTATGTTACTTGCTTCAACTTTCTTATTAACCAATTTTGGAAATTGATGACTTATTAGAAAGATAATTTCATTGCTAATCGTAATCAATTAGATTTTGTAGAAAATATTCTCTTTTGTGCACTTAATTTGAAGAATATTGGGTATATATAAATTTTTTCCATATATTTCATGTATTTAAATTTTTGGTTGATGGGCGCGGCCACTAAATATTATCCGATCAGCCCCAAATTTTAAATTTAATGGTTTTAGACCAAAAGGAAACAGAATCTGCCCGGCACTTCAAAATTTATTTTTAACGACCGGTCTAATATATATATATATATATATATATATATATATATATATATATATATATATATATATATACATATATATTGTTACAAAGTTTAAAAATAGATTCAAATATAACGACAATGTGGCTATATGTACTTGGCAGCACTGCCAAATCATCTCTAGTTGTCAAAATGTTACAACCCTGGTCAACACAATGCAGATAATATTTGAATTAACGGAAATGGAATATTCCGGATACATCGTTGAGAATATACAAGATCATTCGAGGCTGTGCGATAATAAGTGTAAATAACAATCACGAAAAACCAAGCAACATCAATGCTAAGAAATGATGATTTATTCTTAATGATCTTGTACGCAAGTATTCGCTGTTAATAAAAGCTAAACATGTACACAAATATACACAGCAACATACACACAAATATACACATAAACATACCGACATAGCACAAGAAGAAACAAAACTACGCAACACACAGAACACCCATACATACAACCGCACATAGTTACAATAAACAAAACACACAAGACAGCATTGTCATATCAACAAACACACGTATATAGCTACATGTTAAGTAAAGCACAACCAACAACAACCATGACCAGATGCTTCACGAAGTTACCAGACGATGTCATTTTGCTATATAAAGTCGCTGCCAGTAATCAGCGGGATCACTGTGATTTTATATCTAGACGTGTTAACATCGCTAAGTGTTTAGTAGTACAAATACTCGTGTTAATAAAGTAGTAAATAAAGTGTTGCCGCATTATATTTCTAAAATTAGTTGTCTGTGTTTTTAATTTGATGCAATTAAACGAATCCTGGAAGGATAAGTAAAAAGCGTTTTTACGAAAAGGTCTAAAAACGTAACAATTGGTGTCAGAAGTGGGATTGCAAAAATAATTAAAAATGACATTGCAATTTAAGGGAAAAAAGGACATTAAACATATTAAATTATAATAAATAATCATGAAATTTGATGAGCTAAAAGTTGAACAGCTAAAAAAGGAGCTTAGTAAGAGGGAATTGCCAACAGCAGGTAACAAGGCTGAACTGCAGAAGAGGCTGATAGATGAGTTTAAGAATCGCGGCATGGACATCGGGACATACGAGTTTGAGGACAAAGACGATGTAGAGGTATGTCCTCCTGCTACGACCAGCAGCATGGACATAAATTCAATGTTCGCTGCTATGATGATCCAGATAAAAGGAATCAATGATGCACAAACCGAAATAAAACAGAACTCAAAAGTCAGCAGTGAAAAGCTTGTAGCTGAAATAAAACATAACTCTCAGCAGATGCATGAAGCATCAAGGATCAGCACTGACGAACTTGTAGCCGAAATAGCTGAAATAAAACAGAACTCAGGAATCAGCAGTGAAAAGCTTGTAGCCGAAATAACTGCAATTAGACAGAACTTAGAAATCAGCACTGAGAGGCTTGTAGCCGAAATACTGGGAGTGGAAACAAAACTGTTGGAGTCAAATAGAGCCACGAACGAGACTCTGGTAGAGGTTTCTGGGGCCATTAATAGGAGGGTGGATTCTATTGAGAATAAATTCTCAGAGCTGGCAGATAGAGTCCAACGTCTAGAAAGCGGTGGCCTGGAACAGCATGCAAAAGAGGTCGAAGAAAAATTGCATGCTCTAGAGGACAAAATGCATAACCTTGAGTGTAGTGTTGGGACAGTACGAGCAGTTGCGGAGGTTTCTGCGCGAATAAAAGCGCCATGCTTTGACGGCAGCGTACCATTGGGCATCTTTAAATTCCAGTTCGAGACGGTTGCTAGCAGAAATGGATGGGATGCTGAAGAAAAGGCCATAGAGTTGATTTTGTCCTTAAAGGGTACAGCCGCAGAGGTACTTGAGACCGTGCCGGTAAGCAGCAGAAACAACTATAATGAAATAATGGCAGCATTGCAGCGCAAGTATGGTGGTGAGCACAAGCGCGATTTATACAGAATGGAATTGCGATGTAGAGTTCAAAAGCCTAACGAGTCTCTACAAGATTTCGCAATGGAAATCGAGCGTTTAGTGCAGCTCACATATCCAGGCGAGAGTCACCCGTTTCTGGACCACTTTAAAACTGAGGCGTTCGTTAATGGCATTCGCGACTCTGATGTTAAACTGGCTGTGTGCGCTACGCAGAAATCCACTTTCGCTGAGACTGTTTCATTTGCGCTGGCTCAAGAGACTGCAAGGATGGTTTTCAAGCCACAGATATGTAAGGTGCGGAATGTGGAGGTTTTGCCCGAGGAAGATAACAGCCTAGTTGCTAGTTTTAAGGAGGCAATGCGACAACTGTTGGCGGAAGGTGCTACCAAAGAAAAGCCTAAGTGCTTTAACTGCGGAAAAATTGGTCATTTTCAGCGCAGCTGCAAAGCACCAAGAAAAAGAGGTAGATCTGTTTCGCCACCAAGAAACAGCAAACGGGTGAACCAAACAACATCACAAGAGTCCCCGTTAAACTAAAACGAGTTAGCGCTAAGGGGCACGAGCTAGCTCCCACAAACGAGGGCCCCACAATCTCCATATCAGTGATGCAGCAGAAAAATAGCAACCTTACTGCGTCTGGACACATCAACGGGGAAAAGCACGTACTTACCATAGACACAGGGGCGTCGCAGTCAATAATAAGGCCCGATATAGTAAAGGGGAAATGCGATCGTTTAAGCAATATACGGCTACGTACAGCTACTGGAGAGCCTGCCACTGTCTATGGTAAGATTGAATTGAAGGTGACTATAGCCAACATCAACGTGAGGCATGTGTTTATTGTTGCCGATATTGTCGATGAGGTAATTATTGGAGCCGATTTTATGATTAACCATGGCATTAATCTACACATGGGGCAACAGCTGATGATTTGGCGTAATGTGGAAATACCCCTTGATGTTGGGTATGACCGCAAGTAAGAAAAGTATTTGCTATTAAGAGTCAGACGTTACCGCCGCAGTCTGAAACAGTTATATGGGCGCGTATGAAGGGAGATTGTGAGGACAATCGGTTGTGGGTTGTAGAACCAGCAGATTTAAAGAGAGAGCTTATAACAGCAAAAGCTCTAGTAAAAACTAGTAAAGGAGGAATAGTCCCTATAAGAGTACTTAACTTGGCAGACCATGAAAAAGTCATCAAAGAAAATTGCGATATTGGCCAGTGTACTCCAGCAGAGGCAATAATAAACTGCGAGAGGAAGATAGAGCCTAACAATTTGTCCGCCAAAGAACGTGAACAATTTGAGGAATACGTAGGAAAATGGGTAGCAGGACTGTCAGCGACAGACAGAAATAAAGCCAAACAGTTGCTAAAAAGGCATGCCAGTATCTTCGCCATGGGAAACCAAAGCCAGGGTAGAACTGCATTGGTTAAACATGAAATTAACACAGGCGAAGCTAGGCCGATTAAACAGCCACCCAGAAGTGTAACCCTAGCAAAGCGAGATGAAGTCAAAGAGCTTGTAAGAGAAATGGAGCATGAAGGCGTAATTGAGCCATCTTCTGGTCCTTGGAGTTCGCCAGTAGTCTTAGTTAAAAAGAAAGATGGCAGTACTAGATTCTGCGTAGACTACAGGAAGCTCAATGACATAACCAAGAAGGACAGCTATCCGCTCCCCAGAATCGATGACACTTTGGACACGCTAGCTGGTACGAGATGGTTCTCTACGCTAGACTTGCGAAGCGGATATTGGCAAGTGGAGATTGCAGAGAAAAACAAGGAGAAAACTGCCTTCAGTGTCGGTAACGGATTATGGCAGTTCAAAGTTATGCCATTTGGTCTCTGCAATGCTCCGGCCACATTTGAACGCCTAATGGAGAAGGTACTGAAAGGACTCCACTGGAAGACATGCTTGGTATATCTGGATGACATAATCGTGATGGGGAAAACTTTTGATGAACACCTCAAAAACATGGCAGAAGTTCTTCAACGGATATCATCAGCTGGATTGAAACTCAGCCTGAAGAAATGTGCATTGTTCCAGAAAGAAGTGAAGTTCCAGAAAGAAGTGAAGTTCCAGAAAGAAGTGGGGCATCGTGTTACAGCAGACGGAATCTCAACAGATGAAGATAAAATACAAGCAGTAAGGGACTGGCATCAACCTAAAAATCTTCATGAATTGCGCAGCTTTTTGGGCCTTTGTACATACTACAGACGCTTTGTGCCAAATTTTGCCAGTGTAGCTGCAAGCCTGCATGAGCTGACAAAGAAGGCGAGACCATACCATTGGGGTGAGCCACAGGAAAAGGCATTCCAGAAACTTAAAGGATTATTGTGTACGTCACCAGTACTAGCGTATCCCATACCTGGAGAAAAATTTGTGCTGGATACTGATGCGAGCGGCTATGGCATAGGGGGCGTGCTATCCCAAGTAGTTAATGGCACTGAGAAAGTCATAGGATACTATAGCCGCGTACTCTCAAAACCTGAGAGGAACTACTGTGTGACACGACGTGAGCTTCTGGCAGTATTGGAATGCATTAAACATTACCATAAGTACCTGTATGGTCAACACTTTACATTAAGGACTGACCATTCTGCACTGAGATGGTTATTGCAGTTTAAAAATCCTGAAGGGCAACTGGCAAGGTGGTTTGAGCGCCTGCAGAGCTACGACTTCAGTATTGAGCATAGAAGGGGCACAAAACATAGCAATGCGGATGCTCTTTCAAGAAGACCCTGCTGTTTAGAGTGTAAACATTGCGTTAGAACCGAACAAAAGGAAGGCGTTGTTGATGTTCGGCTAATGCACATCGATTCTGATGAAGACTGGTCAGCGGCACAGAGGGACGACAATATACTTTGGAAAATTATAGAGTCCACTCGCCAAATCTTATTGGGCTCAGTGGAACAGCCTCAAGGTAATAAAAGGGTGCCTATACCGCGTATGGGAAAGTGTAGATGACATAACAACTTCAAATTTGATAGTTGTGCCATGTTCCAAGATAAGTAAAGTTCTGCAAGAATTTCACAATGGACCTAGTGGCGGTCATCTTGGAGTAACAAAAACACTTGAGAAACTGAAGCAGCGTTTTTATTGGGTTGGATGTCAACAAGCCGTAGCCGACTGGATAGCAAACTGCCCACAGTGCATAGCAGCCAAAGGCCCAGTAAGAAGAAGCCGGGGACAGCTACAGCAATACAACTCAGGAGCACCATTCGAGCGGATCGCAATGGATGTAGCAGGTCCTTTTCCCGTCACTGAAGCCGGAAATCGTTATGTTCTTGTGGTAATGGACTATTTTAGTAAATGGCCAGAGGTATATGCTATACCTAACCAAGAAGCAAAGACAGTTGTAAATGCATTCGTCAACAACTGGGTATGTCGCTATGGTGTCCCAATAGAATTACATTCCGACCAAGGAAGGAATTTCGAGTCTGCCATATTCAGGGAAATGTGCGAATTATATGGGATAAAGAAAACCAGAACAACGCCGTTGCATCCACAGTCTGATGGCATGGTAGAGAGGTTCAATCGCACCTTAGAAGAGTACCTGCGAAAAGTGGTAAGCAACCATCAGAGGGATTGGGACGAACACATTCCCAAATTTTTGATGGCATATAGGTCAGCTGTACACGACTCCACATCGAGAACGCCAGCTAAAATTATCTTCGGGACGGAATTAAAACTGCCTGGTGACTTGGAATTTGGTGTTAAGCCAGCTGTAGAAGAAGGAGCCACTTCATCCCAAGAGCAGGAGAACTTAAACGAACTGCATGATTTCGTGCGTAATAGAATCAAGATGGTCAGTGACAAGATGAACGCTAGATATGACCGCGCAGCAAATTCGGAGGGATTTATGGAAGGTCAATTGGTTCTACTTTATAACCCACAACGGAAAAAAGGATTGTCCCCAAAATTACAGACTCACTGGGATGGCCCGTATAAAGTGATTAAGAGAGTGAATGACGTTGTGTACCGGATACAGAAGCACAATAGCCAAAGGTCGAAAATGAAGATAGTACATCTCGAACGATTGGCGCGCTATGGAAGAGGTGATTGTATGCCTATTCGGGTCGAACAGGCTTAAGTGGGCGGCAGTGTTACAAAGTTTAAAAATAGATTCAAATATAACGACAATGTGGCTATATGTACTTGGCAGCACTGCCAAATCATCTCTAGTTGTCAAAATGTTACAACCCTGGTCAACACAATGCAGATAATATTTGAATTAACGGAAATGGAATATTCCGGATACATCGTTGAGAATATACAAGATCATTCGAGGCTGTGCGATAATAAGTGTAAATAACAATAACGAAAAACCAAGCAACATCAATGCTAAGAGATGATGATTTATTCTTAATGATCTTGTACGCAAGTATTCGCTGTTAATAAAAGCTAAACATGTACACAAATATACACAGCAACATACACACAAATATACACATAAACATACCGACATAGCACAAGAAGAAACAAAACTACGCAACACACAGAACACTCATACATACAACCGCACATAGTTACAATAAACAAAACACACAAGACAGCATTGTCATATCAACAAACACACGTATATAGCTACATGTTAAGTAAAGCACAACCAACAACAACCATGACCAGATGCTTCACGAAGTTACCAGACGATGTCATTTTGCTATATAAAGTCGCTGCCAGTAATCAGCGGGATCAGTGTGATTTTATATCTAGACGTGTTAACATCGCTAAGTGTTTAGTAGTACAAATACTCGTGTTAATAAAGTAGTAAATAAAGTGTTGCCGCATTATATTTCTAAAATTAGTTGTCTGTGTTTTTAATTTGATGCAATTAAACGAATCCTGGAAGGATAAGTAAAAAGCGTTTTTACGAAAAGGTCTAAAAACGTAGCAATATATATATATATATATATATATATATATATATATATATATGTATATGTATATATTTACATATATATATATATATATATATATATATATATATATATATATATATATATATATTAGGGTGGGTCGATTTGTATGGGAGCCAAAAAACGCAACAATCGTATAGCAAAATCGAAATCTGCACCTGATTCTAAGAAAGTTTCCCTAAGAAACCAGGTGTCTAAAATGAAATCCTAGCTAGCGCCGCGAGGCCTGAAAATATTCACTTCCTACACATTGAATAGCTACCTTACACTTATCCATGACAACTGGTTCCCCGTTTTCATCCAAAAAACCAATATCTTTAAACAATGCTGTACCCAAACAAGAAGCAACTCTGTCCGAAATACCGAATCTGTCACACACCATAGCGAAATTAATTGCATCATATCTTTTAACATATGGTCTCTTTTTATTCAATGTGTAGGAAGTGAATATTTTCAGGCCTCGCGGCGCTAGCTAGGATTTCATTTTAGACACCTGGTTTCTTAGGGAAACTTTCTTAGAATCAGGTGCAGATTTCGATTTTGCTATACGATTGTTCACTAAAAAAATCGACCCACCCTAATATATATATATATATATATATATATATATATATATATATATATATATATATATATATATATATATATATTGTTTGTGTACACAGTATAAAATTTATGAAATAAAATTAAAACAATGTTTTCATTAAATATCAGTATGATAAAAATAGTCTTTATTAATTCCAATTATTTACTTTGAAAAAAAAAATAGAATAATTGCGATTCGATCTTGCAACAGTTCACAAAACAAGTGCAATACGCAGTAAAAATTTAAAATAGCGAAGACAATGTTTAACCTATCCGTTAGCGGTTTACTCGTTGCAATCCAAGAAAATATTCCAGACAAACAATGTTGATAACAAAGGAATAATATTTGGATCACAACAAAGAATTCCATTAAAATATTCATACACATACTAATAAATCAATCATCTAGAGAAATGTATCAGGCACTGAGTCTTAAGTATAAATAATAAATTAAATATTTCAATATAATAAAAGTATATGTTTTCGTAATATAAAATGTGCACGGTTTTTACGACAGATCCATAAACTGATCTTCGCGGCATAGTTTTCAGCAGATCCATAAACTGAATAAAATGTTTACCACAGACCCATAAACTGAAGACGTGCAGGATGGTTTTGGTCAGATCCATGAACTGTGTTGCGATACGATATTAAAAAGGTGATTGGCCAGAAACGACCCACCCAAAAATCATATGTTGGGCCACCAGACAACGCGAACTCGTTATCGTTTTTCCTGTAACCACTTGGGCAACAACTTCTGGCCACAAAACCAGTGCAACCTGACCGGAATGGTAAAAAGTCGGATCGACCAACTTGAAGTCTGGAAACTGATCCCAAACCGTTGGCGAAACGTCTTCGACTGGCGTTTTCACACTCTGCATGGCAGAAACTTTAATTGTTAATGAAATCCACTTTAATGGATCATAAATCGATTCAATATTAATCATTAACCGCTGCAGCAAATGTTGGGGTAATATAGCTGTGGCTGCAGCAAAGATCAATGACTCTCCGCAAATAAACCTTTCTATTCCTCATGCGCAACTTCACTTGAAACGTCGGTGAAAAGGCTATCACGTGGCGAAGGGACAACATAGGCCCAGCCGACGTGTTGTGAGTGGCCGTAAAGACGAGGCACTGGCTTCGATTTTACGTTGGAGGATTTTTTGTCTTTCGCACTCGTAGAATGCAGCAGAGTGTTATGTTCACTCTGACATTTGCTACACTTCCGAGTGCTAGCCAGTCCTTCCTCGTATGGTGTTCTGACACCATACAGCGCGAGCAGTATCCAAAGGTAAGGATATGTCGCAATTTCTTGTCGTGGGGCAAGCGTTTAAACCGAAAGCAACACCGTAAGGAATGCGGTTTCTTGCAAAGCTTGCAATGTTTGACTCCAACTTTTTTCGACGCAAATTCCAAGAATCGGAGCTGTTGACAAAGGCAGCACCATCTTCTTTTGTAACGGCAGTGGGAGCCCCTTCAGTCGGCTGTGCCTCCAGTGATGGGCTCGCAACACCATAGTCATTATTTGCATGTCCCGACATTACGTTATTTACTTTCACCATTTGTTTTGTTTTTAGTTCATATTCCGTAATTATAACGTTTTTGTAATATAATGTTCCTATCAATTGTCTCCAAAGTTCTTTTGAAATCTAAAAAAATAGCTATACTTTTTTTGTTCCTTTTTACATATTTCCAATTATTGATAACATAATTTAAAGTTGTTTCACATGAAAAGTTTTTTCTAAATCCAGATTGGTATTTTGAAAATATATTGTTTTTCTCGAGATATTCTTCAAGTTGCTGTTTCATGACTTTTTCGATAATATTTTCACAAGTCTTTAAAGTATTTATTGGCCTAAATTCTTAAAATTGTTTGTTTTTGTGATTGTTTCTACTGGTGTTATTAATGATGTTTTCCAGCTTTCAGGGAATTCTCCTTCTTCAAAAGATTTATTAATAATATTTAACTTTTCAACGGGCTCAAGTGCAAATCTGCTAATATTTCATAAAAAATAGCTTTAAATATCAGCAGCCGATGGCTCTGGAGAAAGCAAAAAGAGACATATGGAATATTGGGAATATTAATCGTCAGGGTTGGGGAATTTCGTACTAACCAAAAAGAAGTAATAACTTAGAAAAATGAATGTGGGAATTTCTCATATTCAATTCTCGTTAAAAACATTGGTTAAATAGTTGATATTCCTACTAACTAGCACCACTTGCGAAAGTGGAAAAATTGAACAAAGAACGCTGATGAGATGGCGTGCGGCCTCGAAATCAGTACTGATCCGTTCCGATGGTTTGATGATTATAAGATATATTCTTAATATTCCACTCTTAATATAAGTAATTCGAATTTTAACATTTATTAAATAAAAATAAAATCTGCAGTTTAGCAGATTTAAACTTGAGCCCGTTAAAAAATTAGCATCCTGCACGTAAGAAAAAAGTTCGACTAATAGAATATAAATTCATACATAATAATATTTAACAAAGTAATTCTAATGGTGCTCGAATTATCCATTATTAATTTTATTGATACATTGTTAAAGTCAGGTTTATTTTTAATAATTTTACATATATTTTTAGCTCTGTAAGATTGATTGCACGAAACTTAAATTTGGAATTTATCACAGGTATTTGGTTTATGTATTGCACTTGCTCAATCGAATTTCTAATTGACTTAATACTCTCTACAAAATAATTATTAAATTTATTGGCTATTACATGATTTTCCTTATATCCTAATTGATTAAATATCACAGATTGTATCACGTTTTGTTTTTTATTAATTACTAATTCTCTTATTTTTCTCCACATTTGGTTTTGGTCTTTGGCTTCACTAATACTTTTATTAACAAATTTCTTTTTCCCATTTTTAATTTTTGTTTGATATTTATTTCTTATTAGTAATTATTCCAAGCGTCACTTGCGTTCAACGTTTTTGCAATATAGTATTTCATATTTGTAACCTTTTAGGTTTTAGGTCTCTATGGACCCATTTTTTTGTGCTATTTTGTTTTATATTTATAGTTCTTTTATTCATTTATAGTTCTTTTTTATTGCAAATTTTTTTATGGTATTTTCGATGCAATTATCGATATTATAAGTTACATATATTATTAAAGCAGTTTTCAGAATGATTTAATATAATAAATAGTTATGAAATTTTTTTATTTGACATATTGTCACATTTCAATTTTATATCCATTTCATTGCTGCTTTACCAAACTATCAGTAGACTTTAACCACAGTTTTGAAAAGTTAAAAAACTCTTATCTTATACACATACTTCTGAAAACCATCTGAGAATTCCCAGTTTCTAAATTACAAATTTTTTTCAAAAATCACATCAGAATAAGCAAATAATGCAATTTTGGTTTAGTACTTATGACTTTATTGCAGTGAGCCCACGAAAATCGGTACATTGCGCCGATAGTGTGATCTTAGCTTAATATTTTTCCTGAGTATAGATCAATCCCAGAGCATTTAATGGAGCTATAAAATACTTTTTTACAAACACCTTCACAATGTATTCCTGATTCACCACGTATTGCTTTTTTACATTTGTGACACTCAGCCATAACTGGGCCAGATATAAAATGTTTTTAACCAATCATAATTAAACAAGTTCACTTTTTTTTTTTTTTTAGGAGTAGGACCAGCACTCAGGGGATGACCCCCATATATATGCAATGCATTGCGCCGGAACTGAAAACGAGGGTATAGTATTGAGGGGACAGATTAGGAAAGATGAGAAGATAGTTTTTTTTTTGTTTTTTTGTAGCTATTTCAACCTTTTTTTTACTTCGCCAGCTAATTTTTGCTACAGAGCCGACGAAGGTGTGTGCTGTTACTCTGCTGTTAGTACATGATAGTGTCAGTCGCTGCCAATTATGTTCAATGACCAGTGACTATGCCTTCATCATTGAAACAGGCTGGCAACAACTAACACAACCACGCACTAATGCTGATCAGAAGAATTCAACACAATATTTCATGACTCAGCGCGGGCTCGAAATCAGGACCCTCCGCTTCATAGTCTCGTGTTCTACTACTTCAGCCAGCAGCACCTCAATTTTATTTTCCTCGTAACGAAAGAGGGTTTATTTAATATATTTAGATGTTTTTGTTATTTTTAAACACTTATTTCAATAGTTTTTTGAGATTTTTATAAGAGCTTATTTTTATACCCTTCACAAAAAAGTGAAAGGGTATATCTAGGTTTGTCATTCCGTGATTTGCATTGAAAAAAAATTTTTTAAATTAAAATTTCGCTTCCATGGTTGGTAAATTGAAATATTTCTAAGTATAAAAGTAACCAAAATGGTTAAGAATTTAAAATTTTTCTTCAATAAAAATACTTTATACATGATATACCGGCATTGATAAAAAAGCAAAAAAATAAAAATAAAAATTTTAATTCCAGGACTGGGAAACTGAAAGTTTTTTTGGTACATGCAATATATTGTAGTACATGAAAGTGACCAAAATGGTTTCAAATTTTAAGTTTTTCGTAAATAAAACGACTTTATAACTAATGAAAACCAGCATTGATAAAAAACAGAAAACAAAAATGAAAATTTCGCTTCCAGGGATAAGAAATTAAAATTTTTTTTATACATAAAAGTAACTAAAAAGGCAACTAACGTCGATTTTTTACTAATTAAAACTATTTTTTAATTCAGGAAAAACAAAATTAGTATCAAATATTAAAACAAATCAAATTTCGATTCGAGTGTTGGATAACTGCAATATTTTGTAGTACATGAAATTGGTCACTTGGGTTCAAATTTTAAGTTTTTCTTAAATAAAAATATTTCATGCCGCATTATTAAGAGTTGCATTGATAAAAAAACAAAAGAGAATTAAAATTTCGTTTCCAGGGCAGGGAAATTGAAATAATATGTATGCATAAAAGTAACCAAAAAGGCAATTGACGTTGTTGTTTTTGCTAATTAAAACTATTTTGTAATTCAGGAATAATAAAATTGGTATTAAAATCTTAAAAAATCAAAATTTCGATTCCAGGGTTGGAATGAAATATTTTATGGTATGAAAGTGACCAAAAATTTTAAAAATTTAAATTTTTTTTGTCAAGTAAAACTGCCTTACACCTCACTAAGAATTGCATTGGTAATAAAATAAAAATTCGCTTCCAGAGTTGGAAAATCGAAATATTTCTGGTACATAAAAGTACCCACATAAAATCCAAATTTTATGTCTATAGTGAATTAAACATATTTTATACATGGGAGGCTACAAGACTCCGTGGTGGAGTCCAGGAGTGCGTGAGGTGCATCGTCCAGGGCAGCTTTTCACCTCTATCGACACCTCACTAAGGGTGGGAGGATAATCCGTCACGTTCGACATTCCTTAGATTGAGTTCCTGACGGAGGCAGCCCTTACAGCTCTAAGTATGTAACACGACACACAACCCGGTGGCCGTGCTGGACAAGGACGATGCTCCTTTAGAATACAGGCTATCTGGTGAGGAGCCCGCGGACCAAAACTACACCACTTGTAAAGTTAAGGTGGTTGGTAGCAGTGCCGAGAACCTGAATGGCTAGTCAGTGGCTAAAGAGGACTAGTCGCTAACAGCTCCCCTCCGACGCCAGGTAGGCTTGCCAGATCCAGATTATTAAAAAGCTGGACATGTGAATTAAAAATGCTGGATATTAAAAAAAAGCTGGACATTTTGAAATAAAATTTTCCCCAAAAGTTACTTGTTTATTGTACAAACAATTTTATTAATTATATCTACATATCTTTCATTTGCTGCAACAACGTCACAACTCAAAAAATTAGTTTCTTATTTTAATGTAGAATTAATTATCGCTTCTATATTTATCTTAAGTAAAAAATTTATGTAAAAATCTTGCATATTCAGTTCTTGAGAGAAATATCATTTTTCGTTTTCCCATTGACTTCTTTGCAAATTGAAAATTTTAATTATGACTTTTTCCAGCATATGAGCGGTATGTATTTAAGAATTAAAATTAAATAACGAAAACAAAAAATCATACCAAAAAGACGCAAACAAAACAAAAAAAGCTACTAGATATTTTTGTACTTTGAAGTAAAAAAGTTATAGCAAATTTATAAAAACTATTTTAAAGCAGTAAATAAATATTAAGAGCATTTTGTGGAAAATTGTTTTTAGCTGGACAAATTTCTTTTTAGCTTGAAACTGGACAGGCCATTAAAAAGCTGGACAATCCAGCCAAAACAAGCCCGACTGGCAACCCTAACGCCAGGGCACGGGTCGGTTCTAATCCCAGATAATTTGCCTAACCCATGGTATGCCGTCACTGCGGTTTGTTGTCCAACCTGTACGTGCATACTCGTGGGAACAAAATTGAGAAAAATAATAAAAAACAAACAAAAACACAAACAAAACCACTAGCCCTCCCACTAGGGAAAGCTAGATTACAACGCAGCATGTCCTTGGACGTAAGTCCAAGCACATCTGCTGCAGCAAAGGCTAAGGCCAACAAGGGTGAGCCAACTGGTAAAACGCCAGCTGTGCCACAAGCACCATTTATAAAATCGGTGGGGGCGCCAACTGGAGTAACTCCAGCAGTGCCACATGCGCCCACCAAAACCAAATCTGCAGCTGCAACGGCTGTCTCACACACAGCTGAGGCACATGCAGCTGCCACAAACAAAAGGGCAAGGTCGGACTGGAAGGCGTAACGCCAAACAGTCCGCGGACTTAAAAGCGCGATCGACAATACGATGCGCGGAAAGCCTTCGCTGAAGAGCGGCCTGCTCGACGCCATATCGAGCACTTAGGCAAAAAACAGGCTAAGGACCTAACTAGTGAAGAGAAATCCGCATTGGCATGGGCCAAGGCCCGTCTGGCTGCCCACAGCGGCTCCAACAGGCCGATCCCGAAAACAAGGACACAGCAATGGAGGGCATAGCTGACACTGTGGAATCAGTTGCTTCGGGATGTTCCCAAACAGACTCATATCTGATTGGGGATCTCCTGGAGCGACTGGAATTCGCAGAAGACGAGAACGCGCTTCTGGACCCAAATCCAGAGGATTCGGAGATCGTTGTCAACTATGACCCGGATGTCTAATGATGGCGAAGGTTATTCAAATTAACCTTCATCACTCTAAAGCAGCATCGGCTGCATTAACCCTCTGACTCTCTGAGAGCGAAGAGGATATTGCGCTGATCCAGGAGCCATGGACCACCAAAGGCAAAATTCTTGGACTCGGCGCAAAGGGCTACAAACTACTGTATGCTAAAAACTCAGGTAATGTGGATAGAAGCATTCTAGCGAAATCCAACCTGAATATCTTCATTCTATCTAATTATAGTGATGAAGATACGGTGACTGCAGCTTGGGAGACAGGGCATTCCACCGTGTGATTTGCCTCTTGCTATATGGCCCACGAGCACCAGGGCCCGCCACCAAGCAACCTGGTCCGCAACATGATACAGGTTGCAAATGCGAAAAGTATTCCCATCGTACTGGGAGCCAACGCAAATGCGAACCATCACACCTGGGGCAGCACGGGCACGAATGAAAGGGTTGAGTGTATCGTTGATTTCATTCTAGAATATAAACTAGTAGTTGCAAATCAGGGTTCAGAACCAACTTTTATTGTATCAAGTAGACAGGAGGTGTTAGATATAACACTAGTTAGTGCAAAGCATGCCAATTTGATTCGGGATTGGAAGGTCTCCTCTGACTGTTCCTTCTCGGACCACCGCTATCTGACCTTTTCAGTTAGCAATTTAAACAGTAACATAAGACTATGCGTTAATAGATGCAGAACGGATTGGGAGGTACAAACCAGTATCCTCACCAATTATATTGCACACTCTCCAACCATTGGGGAGACTGCAGACATTGACAGGGCAGTGGATACCCTGACAGATGCTTTCAAGGTGGCCACAGGTCTATCCTGTAGGACATCTGTACAGCGCAACAAGCAGAGACCACCATGGTGGACTGGAGATATAGCAGTCACAAGGAAGAACTGCCGCAGACTCTTCAACGAGGCAAAGAGAACAGGAAACTGGACACTCTATAAAGCCTTCTTGAACAGATTCAAGAACGAGGTCAGGAATGCAAAACGCAAGACTTGGAGGAGTTTCTGCACTAGTGTAGAGTGTACCTCCGAGACATGCAGGTTGCGTAAGATCCTGGTAGGGATGATGGCAACTGGACCACTAATGGGATCGAATCCTTAGAGGTCCTCATGGACACCCACTTCCCAGGGTGCCAATCTGATGTGGAAATACCGCAGGTGTATCCCTAACATAGCCAGTCTTCCGTTTCCATTGACATCAATGCGGAAAGGATAGACTGGGCCATTAATAGTTTCCATCCGTTTAAGTCACCAGGGCCGGATGGCATAATACCTGCAGATCTGCAACATAATGCAGCTCTTGTAATTCCATGGCTACTGGCTATGTCCATGATATAGAGCCTGTATCCATTGGTCATATGTTCCAACAAATTGGACTAAATGCGTCGTTATTTTCATTCCGAAGGGAGGGAGAACTTCGCACACCAAGGCGAAGGACTTTAGGCCCATAAGCCTGACGTCCTTCTTACTGAAAACACTGGAGAGGGTTATGGATACCCATATAAGAACATCTATAGACCACTCTCTCTTATCCGCGTCTCAACATGCCTATACCAGAGGCAAATCGACTGAGGCTGCCCTCCACTCGCTCGTGGGACATATAGAGAGGTCTCTCGAGCACAAGGACTACACTATGGCCGCCTTCATGGACATTGAAGGAGCCCTTAACAATATTGATCCGATGGCAATTATTCATGCTATGAGTGAGCTGAGTGTTGACCAGACGACTATTCGGCTTATTGAAAATTTGCTATCGCGCAGAATTATTACCTCCACCCTAGGGACAGCCACCATTACTAGGAGGGCCCGCAGGGTGACTCCGCAGGGGGTGGGGGTGCTATCCAACACGGAACTGGTATTCTTCTCGAGGAGGTACAAGATTCCCTCATTCATACACCCAAAACTCGATGGTACTATCCTGGTTCTCTCGGATAGTGTTAAATACTTGGGTGTTGTAATTGATAGTAAGCTATCATGGACATCTAATGTCCTGGAAAGAGTAAAGAAGGCCCTGATGGCAATTTATGTCTGTAGGAAGACCATTGGCCTACCTGGGGCATTAGCCCAATGGGGTTAATTGGATACTAGAGACTGTGATATTATATTATTATATTATGGCATTGTGTTCTGGTGGAAAGCACTGAACGTGGCGAAGAACCGATCCCATATGGAAAGAGCTTTTCGCAGGATGGCGCTGATGATAACGGGTGCCCTTAGTACGACGCCAACAAGGGCGCTTTTTGCCATGCGTGCTGGCTTCCTGTGGACTTGACTGCTAGGAAGTTGGCTCTACGCACCGCAGTCAGACTGAACACAATATGCACATGGACCCATAGATCATGGGGTCATGCTAGCATTTTGGGGACGATAAGTAATTTACCGGACCTTATAGACTACTGCACTCCGCTACCCCACTTCAGTAGGAAATTTAGAGGGGTACTCCCCATCGCTTGGATCCGTACAGATTTTTACGGACGGCTCCAAGCGGGGAGGGAGGGTCGGTGGGGGTGTCTTTATTCCAGGTTTTGGAATCGAGATGTCCTTCAGACTCCCGGACGAATGTAGCATATTACAGGCGGAAATATCTGCCATCAGAAGGGCAGCGCTGTGGCTAAGGTTTTATCGGATTTCGGACCGCAATATCCAATTCATCACTGACAGTCAGGCTGCAATAAGGTCCCTTTCGGGGGTGTATAGCACATCCCAACTTGTCCAGGAATGTTGCAGGGCCCTTGATGGACTTGCGGGACATTCACGTATAACCTTGAACTGGGTGCGAGGGCATGGGACCACCATAGGCAACATTAAGGCGGATGAAGTGGCTAGGAGAGGAACCGCACTTCAGAAAGCCGACACTGACCAACTGATAGAGATTCCACTCTCATCCTGCTGGAGACGCTTTGATGCTGCACTATTTGAATTGGCTCAGGACAGGTGGTTCAGGGAATCCACCTGCGAGATATCAAGAGTTTTATGGCCCCGCCTGAACTCTAAGAGGACAAAGGATCTTCTGAATTTGGCAAGGTGTCATTTGCGCAATATGGTGGCCACACTTACTGGTCACTGCACTTTTGGCGTTCATGCTAGGCGCATGGGCCTCCCTAACAACGACTACTGCTCCAGCTGCAATGACGAGGAGGCGGAAGAGAGCATTGCACACTTCCTGTCTCTGTCCTGCTCTGGAGGAGCAGCGCTTACGGTCTCTGGGCAGTACACGTTTTAGAGACATTTCGGAGATGTCAGGTATGGATCTGAGGAACCTGAGTCTCTTTATCACGAGCAATGGCTGGTTCGGCAGCTGACTCCCTCGTGGCGTGGGTGCACGACCAAGAAATTCTCTCTCTTCCTTATTCTATCTTCTGGCTAAACTTCGACTATCGATTCCTTCGTCTCTTTTTCATCTAGCATAACTTCACACCTTTCACCTTCCTTCCTATGCAGGTAACACATAGGGATCAAATAATTGGACCCAAGTGGGCTGGACTCTTTCTTTCCCCTTACCGGCAAACTGTTAACCTAACCTAACCTATACTTCAGGAAAAATTAAATTGGTATTAAAAAATTAAAAATTCGGTTCCTGGTTTGGAAAATCGAAATTTTTTAGTACATAAAAGTAGCCATATAAGTTCCTAATTTTGGTTTTTTTGTGAATGAAATCTTTTTTATACTTCGGGAAGAGTTAAATTGGTTTAAAAAACCAAAAAATTAAAAATCCAATTTCAGGGTTGGAATATCGACATTTTCTGATTCATAAAAGTAACCATATAATTTGCTATTTTTGATTTTTATGGATTATACCTACTTTATATATCATGAAGAAATGAATTGGTAAACCAAAAATATTTAAAATACGATTCTACGGTTGGACGATTATAACTTTTTGGGGTACATGAAATGGATTTTTTCTTTTTGTTTGAAAATTAAACATATTTAATATTTTTGAAAGACGTTCAAAGATATTAGAAATAAGAAAAGCCAAACACCCGAAAAATTTAAACGTTTTCTAAAACATAAAAGTAACCGATAACATCATTTTGATTTTTTAATAAAACCGACTTTCTGTTTTGACAAGAAAGAAATAAAGAAGAAAGAAGAATTACATCTGTGCAGGATATTTAAGATTCGGCACAGCCGAATACAGCGCTTTTACTTGTTTTTGCTTTCGTTTCGTTTTTTTTATAGGCCTAGGAGAGAATGAAGTTTAGTAAATGCAATAACATTAGTTGGTCAAAATAACCAGTTTTGTGATTGGTCGTCTTACAACCCATATTGCGTTCGAACGTCGTCGACACGAACATGGTCATCACTACCTAGGTACGTTTTCATGACCCGACCTAACTTCCAGGCAATGGGCGAAAGTTGGTCATGACGAATAGCAAATTCTATAAATATTATTTCCATCGGCGACAGAAATCATGCGTAAGTGCTTTAGTTTTGCGGTATCTATTTATCAAACTTGTTGCTGACTCATAATATTGAAGGTTCAGGGGGCGCCAGTATTAACCCGAGTATCCAATGAGGAGTAAGGGCCACTGGCTCATTGGGATTATCTGACATAGGGAATAGTGGGCGCGAATTTAGGTATACCTCTATTTTCCCAACTAAAGTAGAAAACCCCTCAAATGTATACTTGACAGATTGAGTCTCCTTGCGAAAATGATTTTTAAAATTTTTGACAGCCTACTCCCAGAGTCCCTTATACGAGGCGCACCAGTTGGTATAAACCGCAGCGAAAGACCCTGAACTCCAAAAATTGAACATATTCGAGCTTGACTTTCCTTCAAAACAGTGCGAAAATCTTTTTAAATTTTCCGAAAAGCTAAATTATATGTGCCATTATCGGAAAATACCGTTGTGGATCTCTTGAAATTGTTGTAGAATTGAAGATATTCTTGCCTTTATGTGCAGAATGTGTCCGATAGGTAAAACGAAACAAGTACGATATCTCTTTGATAGCACGATCAAGCTTAGAAAATCTACCCAAAACATCTTCGAAATTTAAAAAGAAACCTGCATGCGTTTTAACAGTTCTGGCTTCGACATCTGTGTCTAGAGGGAAAAGACGCTTTATGGTCCAATTAGAGTTACGCAGCGACGTTGCTCCATGCCACCAGAGAGCATTTTTCGCCACATCCGAAAGTGGAACTCCTCTACTAGCTGAATCCACTGAATTATCTTCCGACCTAACATGATGGCATTAGTGTTTTCCGACATTCTCTTGAATTCTACATACTCGATTAGCAACAAGCGTTGTCCAACTACTTGGCGTTTATCCCAACCAACAAAGCACAATAGAAGAATCCGTCCAACAATATATCAATGTCGAAAAAATATGAAAAATACCAGGTGTCGGAAAAATATGAATTTCTGCCACAGTATCTGGAGAATAATGCACCCATCTCGGTATCTGAATACTGTTTACATCTTTATAAAAATCAACGATTTTTTTCCAAACTGTTTCCGTTGACGAGAGCAAGAAATTATCCCAATCAATATTGTCAAGCCAAATTTTCTGCTCAACTAGATAGATAGATAACCTGGCGGTAAATCATCAACAATTTTGATGTCCATGTTCTTAACTCAAATTTACCCGAAAAAAAAACATCCTGAGCTCCTGTTAATACGTCGTCAGCGTAGTTATCCTTGCACAAAATATTAGCCGCAAGAAGGTAGTCAGCCTCTGAGTCTTCTGCTAACAGTAACAATGCCTATGTGACCAAATAAAGACGCAATTAAGTGGTTTTCCCATCAGGCTTCACCACTGGGTGATAAGGAAGGTAACACCTAAGAGAAGGTTTAGCAAAATCATTTGATATATGTGTTTTTATATAGTTTTTCGTGATATTATTACATTTTTTGTCAATAACTTTAATTTTGTTCATTATACAATATATATGCGGCATCCCTGTTTTTATGTTGTTGCTGTCTTCAAAATAATTATGAGCTGACTTCATAGCAGCATTTGAAGTTGGCAGCATTTGAAGCCGTGAAGTTGTGAAGTCTGCTGTCGTCTATGTGTTTAGAACTTTATACTGCGTTGTAAAGCTTTTCAGTCAGCACTTGATTTCTTATCAACGAAAGGAAGGTTAAATAATAATTTTAATTGATCATTAACCAACATACGAGGATTCTCACATACCTCCTTAAGGTTTCGCCAAGCAACATCAAACCCTTCGTTGCTTAACGGGCACTCGACACGAGTTCATTAGCTTCACCGCTGGTTTTATGAGTTTCTTACTGAAGAGGCATTTAGTTTTGGTGTTTGAACTTCTAAATGTTGAGACTTTTCATTAATTAAAGCTAAATAATTCAGATAAGCCATATAGGTGTTCCGATATTTAGAAGCAGTCACATTTACATCTTCAATGTTTGCTTTTGTATTATCGTCAACATAGTCCATCATACGCTTCCTTAACTTTCTCCCATAAATTCTTCTAATGTAAACACTGTATGGTAATCCTCACGGCAATCATTAACATTTTCTTCGAATTTAATGAGGGCATCCGATACGCGTGTATATTTATTTAAATACTTAGTTGACATGATTTATTTTAGAAATATAAATTAATCACTAATTAATCGGGGAAAATTAATGAATACACGGTATGATTGTCAAAGTGACCAATGGTAGGATGTATACCAAATACAATATGAAAAAACAACTTTGCAATTATAAATTAAAACAAACAGAAAATCACACTTGTGATGCACTCAACATAATAAATATTTTTTAATTCAAGTGCAAGTAAGTTAAAAGGAAAAAAGTTAATTTCATATAAAAAAAATTCCATCAAATCGGGCGCGAAGAACCAAATGTTTGTGTGCACAATATAAAATGTATGAAACAAAATAAAAAACATCATATTTTCATTAAAATCAATATGATAAACACATCCTTTATTATATCAAATTGAACAAATAAGATAATTACGATTCGATCTTGTAAGAGTTCACAAAACAAGTGTTGTAACTAGAAAAAATTTAAGATGGCGAGGACAATATTTATTGGGATTCATCAAAATATTCCAAACAAACAATGTTGATAACATAGAAATAATATTTGGTTCCCAATGGAGAGTTCCAGTAAAATATACAGACATTAAACTAATATGTCAATGATCTAAACAAATGTACCAAAACTGAAGGTTTAAACAACTTTAAAAACGCTAATGACGTTTATTCAAAATGTAATCTTCAGTAAGGCTTTAAAGATTTAAAATTAAAGAACGTCAATAATTCTGATATATTTGAAAAAATTGTTTTTAATGTTTGAATTAGTTGAACTATTTAATTTAGAAACATTAAGTACATCTACTAGGATCCATTAGTTTTCTGTTTCAATATCTGCCTCAGCGTTACTATCGTTTTCAGTAAGCATTTTTAGTTGTATTTCCTTTATTTTCGTTGTTGCCGATTCCATTTTTTTCCGAAAATCATCAATGTTCTCAATTAAGAAAGAACGTTGATGTTTAATATCCAATAAATGCTGTCGTATGTTCTTATTTTCTTCCAGCACTTCTCCCAATTCTTTATTCTGAAAGTTTAATTGTGCTTGTAAGTAACGTATGCGATTCTCTTTAAAGCGCATGCGTATAGGTCGAGTTAGTTCCCAAGGTGTTTTAGCATCCAAATTCCTAGAAGATAATAAGAAATAATTTTGAACAAATCCATTTTATCAACGTAAGTCCGAATAATATACTTTTATATGGTGTTAGGAAAGTCTCAGAAACAGTTTTCGAATTATTTGAAATAGTTGTGTTACATTAATAAAATTTTTTACACATTTGTAAAAAATTTTACTAGAAAGCGTTCATTAACTCAAAAAATTTTGCGAGAGCGTAACAAATTAAATAAAAAACGACATTGAGCTTAATAAATAATAAAATATTATTCCTATTATTTATACCTGATGATGTTAATAAATTATTGACGAAATATTGAATAATAAAAGAAAACTGAAATAATTTTATATAAAATATGACCTCGAGCTTAATAAATAATAAAATAAATTATCAAAAACATAAAAAGACAATCCCAGGGTTGGACGATTGAAAAATTTTTTGGTACATAAAACATATTTGCTGTTTTTCTAAGAAATTCGTTAGGAGATAGAAATGAAAAAGTCAGCTCCAGAGCTGGAAATTTAAACTTATTTTTGGTATAGATTGATTTTTATTTTTTTGTCGGCATTAGTGTATGGTGTGTTAGTTGTTGTCAGCCTATTTCGGTGATGAAGACATAACAATGGTCACTGAACGTAAGTGGCACTGATTTGACCTCCTTCATCGACCCTGAAGCAAAAATTTGCCGGTGAAGTAAAAATGCTGAAATAACATATATTCTACCCTTCCATATGCATATTCCCCGAGTGCCGACCCGAATTAAAAGGAAAAAAATTAAACCTATTTTATAATTCAAGGAAAATTAAATTGGTATTAAAAATAAAACAAAATCATAAAGGCGACTCTCTAAGGTTGGGCAATTGAATCTTTTTAGTACATAAAAGTAACCAACTTAAAAAATTTTTTTCGTTTTCACTATATATTAAAACTATTTGATCAGTTTTCCAAGAAATTAGTTGGTATGTAGTAAGAATTTTAACGAACATTTTATATTGCTATATTAAATTGAATCAGTTTTTGTTATTCAACTTACACAGCAGAGCAGAACAGCTGTTTTCGAAAGACGCAACCCTTTCATCATCAGTGCTCATGTGTATTGTGTTTGTCACCACTTATTAGGTGGCTTAGTTGAATGTGATAACAGTTCCTATTTACACAAATTTTATTGTGAAAAAGTATACGAGAACTGTATCAAGCTGATGTTAACATGTTATTGTTATAATACCCGTGTTACCGTTTGATTATTTTTCTTCATGTCCCATTTTTCTGAATTTTTTGTGCCATCATACCTAAGTCAAACTTTTTTGGTTTGAATTTTTATACTTAAGTACATGTGAACGTTTTTCCAATTTATATTGGTAGCTCGTCTGCTGTCACTTGCATAAAAGATGCACAGTAATGTACAACTTTCGTATGTGATCCGTTTTTTGTATTCATACCTTTTAATTGAACCTGCCAGAAGAAGCATTTTAAATAACCTGATAAGTTTCCATAGTTTTTATTCAAAACCTATCGATGGGGCTGGCTATCGATAGCTTTGGAACTCTATACACTACATCTATAGGTGCAATCGAATCCCGGTTACGTATCAATGAGCGAAATTCAGTGACGAATTACTTTATGTTGGCTCAAGTAATTAACACGAGCATCCGAAAACCCTGAGTTCGACTCCGTGTTCAGTCATGAATATGACTTCAAATTTTTCTGAGCAGCATTAGTGCATGATTGCGTCGACTCTAGCAAAAATTAGCCTGCAAAGTAACATTTAAAATAGCTAGGAAATATTTCTATCTTCTCATATTTCTTCATATGTCCTGTTAATAATATTCCCTACTTTCTATTTGTGCGCAAGCTGGGAATTAAATGCTATTTGGTAATAGTGCAATGATAAACACAGAAATTCAATTAGTTAAAAGTTGTTCAATTATTTGCCTTGTATGAAACCACAAAATTTTTTAAAATTTTTAATTGGTTAGACATCATATGTACATGTAATATTATTTTTTTAGGGAAAATTAGAAATCTAGATCCTTAAAAGCATGTACCAAACAACGATATAATGAAAGTTATATTAAAAATTTGTATTTGAGGCTCTTGATTTTTTTTAGAAGATTCCGCAAATTTTTCCGAGAGAAATAAATAAAAAAGGAGCAGAATATGAATCTACTTGGAGTACCTGGTAAGACACCTTGCAATTGCGTATCTAACAACACTGTTGGTATTTATTTTATTTATTTAGTTAGTAGTATTTAAAATACTTTCGTGTCTCGTAAGATTAGTTCCATAATATTAAATTTTAAATCTAAACAAAGCTTTATGTTGGATTATTTCTCACAAATGTTTTAATTATTCCATTAAATCTATTAAAATTCGCCTTGGTAGCATATTATACAGGTTCAAACCTTTGTAAAATATCGCTGCATTGCGGTTGTTGAAACTCTCTGAAGTCTAAGACAGTGGGGTTATACTTATCCAACATATACCATTTGGTCACACACGTATTGTGGTGCTTCACCAATTTTTATTTTTCTAATAAATTTTACTGTGTTCATTTGTATCCGTTGCTTTATATTTAACCATTTCAGTGTGTCGAGCATATATTGGGTTGGAGTATACATATCTATTGCATTTTAAAGTTATTTCTTTCAAAGTCTATGGAAAATTTCCTTACAGTGTTTAAATCAGTGATGTCAGCGTCATACACAATTGTGGAAACAAAACTCACATGTACGCTTACGCTCTTTTATTTTGCGAGCGTAAAATATAATTGTTTACTGAGAAACACTCTCATTCAGCGGGAAAATCGCAAATCCTGTTTTGAGGCCTCTAAACAGAAATAATTTAGTTATATAAAGAAATATACAATAAATATAAAGAGGCTGGTTGAAATAAGCTGGAGCCACTGTATGTAGGTACACCTTTTCGAAAATTTCTTAATTTAATTTACTTAAAAGCTATAGCTTTTAAGTAAATTAATAAGAAAGCTTTTTGCAAAAATTTTTTCTTTTATAACCAAATGTTCAGGTAAAAGATGAAGAAATATTTTAATTAAACATCTTTTTTGCTGCATAAAATTAGCTGTGAGCCCCTGTACGTTGACTTTATTTGGCTATTGTAAACTTTAAATTATATTTTTTCATCATTTAGACAATAATGGCTAAGTAAAATTTTTTAATAACCGTGTAAACTGCCATGTTTCTACATGATGTAAAAATTTTTCTTCCAAATGTAACAAATGGCGAAATATTTTAATTTCAAAAATATATATTTGCTTCAGAAAAGGTCATGAATTAAGGCCCAACCATGATATGCATGTGCTGTCTTAAGTCAGCTTAAGCATTCGTTCGAACACATGCCATCATATGTATGTGTATAACCATAATATACTTAAGTAAACTTTTCGTCAAGTTTTGTCAAATGTCATTTGCTTTAGCAAAGTAGGAAACTGAGCGCACTTTCCGTACGGAATCAGATGTTTTTATTTTTTTTTTTTTTTTGAAATGAAAGGATGAAAATTTATTTATAGTTAATTTTATAGAAAATGTTGAAAAAAATAAATGTTTGTATGATGAGAATGATGCTTTTTACTACAATAAAAATGTAAAGGAAAGATCATGGAGCGAAGTAGCAGTAGCATGTGATTACACTGCTGCTTTCTTTGTTACTTTTGAAAATGAAACTCTCATAAAAAGCAGAAACGTTACATAAATTCGCAACCATCGATAGTCTTTAAATTAATTTAAGTACAATATGGCCAGCTAAAAGTCCCTTTTTATTCACTTATGCATTTGACAGGCTTTTCGTTAATTTTTTGCATTTACTTAAGTCAGCTTATGCATATTATGGTTGGGCCTTTTGGCCTCACAACCGCACATTTCCCCCGCTGGGAATGTAAGAGATAAGAGTAATCTCATTAACACAATCGTAATTTACTTCCCTGGTTTAAATCAGTGGTGGGCACCGTCAATGCATTGGTAAATAGTGTATGTGTTGAGCTTACGAGCTACCCACCAAACAAAAAGCCAAGCGTTTGAAAGATAATGGTGCATTATACATTTATACATAAGTGCCAATATTTTCTAAGTTGAAAAAAAACGTTGATTACGTAAAATTATTAATTAAAAATAAAACTTTTTCTAAGTAAACAGTCAAATGAAAAAAATTAAAAAAGATAGGACAATAACTTGTTATGTTTTCCATTCAAGAAAATAAATTAATAAAAGAATGGTTGCCTTCTGGAGCATAACACTGAATATTCCCAAAAAATATACGCGATTGGATGTATCAAACTTAATAAGCTTTGATATTTGTCGACATGGAAGATCATTTTCATATGGGAAACATATGAGAAAATATTTTTGATAAGATTTTACACAGACTAATTAATAAGACTAAGTTTATTACTAAATTAGGAGAATTAGTATATCTAAGTTCATTACTAAATTAGGAGAATTAGTATATGTAGTATAATTGTCTAAAAGGCATTGTATGTTATCGAAAGCATTGCTTATCACAAAATATTTTTCGCATATCATCATGACTGAAATTGTTGCTGGACAAATACATATGTTGGAAAAATATATAAAAAAATTCGTAAGCATCCGTCTGATATTCATTCGTCGCTATCGCATCGACGACTAAATTAAAAAGGGTAAGAATACGTGTCAATGATCTCAGCACAATTGTGCTATAAAACGCCCGTCTGGTTTAAATACAAAAACATATTTACATATCGCACCTGTTCATCAAAAGTAACACAACTCAAAATTTACAAGTTTTCAGTAGAGGCAACAAACTAATTCCGCCTATATAATGGAATTATTGTTATAAACAAATATACCGTTGTAAAGGAAACTTAATAATATTTCAATAAAATCACAAAATTTATTTCTCTTCTTCCTTTTTCCGAAATTATTACGGATTTTTGATTTACACTTCAACACAACTAAAATTACAACTCTTTAATTGAATCAAAACAAACAATATGAGTACGCAAAGAACAAAGAAAGACATAACGGCATTTCTCTCATGAAATATTACAAATAGAATACCAAAAATTTTACAGTGGTTAGATATGGTAATTATACACTGTTTCCTTCAAAAAAGTGGAAAATAGAATTTTTGGAGTTGTGTTACTTTTGATGAACAGTTGCAATATATGTACATACGATGAAAGTTACAGATACAATATGAAATGACTTTATGAAAATAAATGCATATTACTGATTTAAAAATAAAATAACATTTCTTTTAATGATTTGAACATTTAGTGAAAAAAGTTATACAAATCATAAAAACAAACGCATAGTCTTCTAAGCGGATTCGAAATAGCGAAGATTGAGCGGCAAGATCTAACTTGTAACGGGTTGAAAGATCGTAATGATCGTCGTGGGATATTGAAAATTTTATTATTCATCAAAAATTCCGAATTGACGATACCATTTATAAGGATAACCATAAAAGAGACTCTAAGCATAGTTCTCCGGCTTCTGAAAGTTGGTAAATTCACTTCAGCTAATCTTATAGTGTAAGATGTAAGAGTCCTAGGGCATCTGTAAACATTTCTTAAGCAGAAAATGAGAAATTGTTTCTGAACAGACTCAATACGTTCAATATGAATAATATAAAGTGGGTCCCATATTAAGCAACCGTATTCCAAAATTGGTTCTACGAGAGATGTATGTAATTCGTTGGTTGTTACAGGATCATTCAATTCCTTCGATCATCTTTTCATGAAAGCCAAGGGACTACGGGATTTATTGACAGTAATCGTATATTGAATAAAGCTCAATTCCGTCGTCATTTTGACGAAGGATAACGTTCTAGGGTTAAAGAAGCATTGAAAATAATAGATAACGGTGTTGCCAAAGCGGATGCGCAATTTATTAAAACACAACTTGGTATGCCGTCAGGTCAACACATCACTTGATTCTAATAATAAATATTTCATAACTTTTGGAAACCCATAAGATTTTCTTTTGGTGTTTACAAACTTGAAGAACGATTCAGAATCTTTATCAAAATTGCATTTTGATTTTACGAGGTAGTTCTTATAAAGCTGTGCAAATTATAATTTGAACGAGCAGCTGAATACTTGCATAATGAAGTAGTTTTAAATTTTCTGAAATATTTATTTTTTAAATTTTTAGAGCATCTAGCTGTTTAGAGTTCCAGAGTGGCCCACGATTATTACATGGCATATATTTTGGTGCATTCTTCCATGTATTTAAGCATAATTTTGTAAAAAGTGTTGACCAAATCGTCTATTGAGAATTAATTGAAGCAAGTTGGTATCAAGTAGCAGATGATTCAGTTCAATGTAACTTGCACGATTGAAACAGAAAATTCTTTCCTTTTGAGTTATAACTTTCATTTCAACATCAGTATATAAATTGCAATTTATTTCGATTGTTGGATGATATCGATCCTCAGGAGTAGAAATAGGGAACATACTAGTTACAGTGCATTCTTTAGGCTCGTTTACAAATACTAAATCGAGAAGTTTATCACAGATGTTATGAATTCCGTTTATTTGGTGCAGATATAGATTGGCAATATTATTGAAAATGTCATCAGTGTTAGAAAATGTATGTAGCAACAATGTGCTGATGAAAACTCGCACGAGATACAACGTAAATTAAAGTCACCAAACACAAAAATTTTCAACAGGGTTGAGTTTTGAATTAACAAATTCAATTGCTTAAATATGTTGTTTATATAATTAGATCAGAGTGCGGAGGAATGTAAGAGCATGTAATAAATACATTTGTGTGATTAACCTTAAAAACCACTGCTACGAACTCTATGTTATAACATGGTAGCGTTTGAATTTCTTCCATTGGAAACAAGTTGGAAATAGCAATTAAAACTCCACCACCACTAGTTGTAATTCTAACACGACGAAATATTTGAAATTTATTACAGAGTATTTCAGAGTCTAGGAAAGTATTGTTCAGCTCGGTTTCAGTGAAAACAATAACATGATGATTGAAATTAAAACTTTGAAAAAAAAAATCAGTAAGTTTGGTTTTAAGTCCACGAACATTTTGATAAGCGATATGAAGCTGATTACTAGGAAAATCAAGCAAATTCTTGAAGCTATTGCTATATATTTTTCCAGGAATATCACGTTCAATTTTATTATCATCAGATGTAGCGGATAAGTTACTTTATGACCTTGGGGAGTACTACATTATTATCATCCCGATAAACGAATTGCCTGACTATTGTATTTTTTGGCTAGAATTCTGAACTTACTATTTTATCAAACATACTCTCTGGGACAATTATTTTAAATGAGGCTCTATTTCTTGTGTTTATATCTCGAAACAGATCAGTACCAATTTTAGATTTTATATAAAATTCAATGTCGATTACAGACGTGTCAATAGCAAAACGAGTGACAAAAATAGTTTTCCTAGGCGGGATAATCTTTTTTATTTTGGACCAGCAATCTGAGGATGACCCCTACATATGCAGTGCATTGCGCCAGAACTAGAAGGGAGCGAATTGTATTGAGGGGACAGATGAAGAAAGATGAGTTTTTTGTAGCTATTTATTTTCAAATGTTTTCCCAGACCATCAGTCGTAAATGAACTTAAAGTCTGTGTGTTAGATGAATTTAAATTTGATTCAATGGACGCGGATAAGGCGTAAAAACGATTCGTGGGTGATTAATACTCAGAGTTTGTTCAGCAACAGGATTTATTTGAGAATCATTTGTTCTAATATTTGAAGCGGCAGAAGATAAAACATTACAAGAAGCAGAAGTTGACGGATCAGTATTTATTGATTCAGAACACTTGTTAATGCAAAGATTTTTAGTAGGGGCAGTCTTATTTAATCGTGACTCAGCAATACTTGATAGCGGTTTATCAATTCGTTTCTCCTTATTGACATTTCAAGATGACTTGCTTCGTTTTGTGTATGATTGCGGAGACTTTAGATTATAAAAAGATGATTTAAAATCTGCATATATATAGCGCCATAAAGGATATACGCTCAGAAAGTTTCATGCACTCATTCTTAATATCTAAAAATTGAATTTTTGTGCTTTGGAAACACCGATAAAAAGTAGCGACAAAGTCATTACAGCACCAATGCAAACCTTCAAACTTATTAACAGCTTCGCCTATACTCACCGAAAGGCCACAGCACCTATAATGACGAAGTCCATTACATAACCAGAAGCATATCATGTTTTCATAATTAGATTCGGCTTTACAATTTGTATTTAAGCAAGACATTAAGATCTTTTTATAAAATGTGGGAGTAATGTATAAAAATACCCGATGGTAACTCTTAATTATAGAATGCAATATGATTTCGATGGAATGTTGATATTTATTTTTTTCGTTTGTGTTCAAATGAATGTATGTTGTTGTTGTTTTGTGAAATGTTATGATGTGTTAATAGCTCTATTCGTTTACCCCAAAATTTGTACTGGATTTTACTGAAATGTATTCGTTTACATAAAAATTTGCAAAGGAGAACATGAAATGAGAAAGTAAAATGACAGTTGCTGATTGAGAGCATGCAAATTTTTACTGAAGAAATTTTTGCCAGTAAAATCCAGTAGAAAACAAAAAACATATTATTGAATAAATTAAGTAAACAAAAGATGAGTTCCGTTATTTTCGATGCAATGAATTTATCGGTTGAATAATCATCTGAAAGCAAAGGTGAACTGGAAATAACTATTCTTGAAAGGTAAAGAAATTTTTTGGCATCCATGGCGAAACTTGTCTTTGTTTTATTTACACTAATTTTTATAGATGTAAAGCCAATACATTATATTCGAATACTTCTTACTGCATATTATTCTGGGCACCGATTATCAAACATGTCATGTACATACTAAACGAGTTAAAACTTTGTACATCAGTTCCTTTAATAAATACATTTCGTAATGAATTAATAATTAATAAAATACATTGCATCAAGTACCAAAAACATTATCCATATACTGGGCAGACAAAACATACCATATTTTACAAATCTAAGCTATTTAGTGATCAGCTGTTTTAAATAACCTTCAAGTTTTTGCAATTTTTCCGTTCGCATACTTTTTTGAAGCTCTAAACACATAGACGACAGCAGACAGCAAGCAGCAATATGTCAAAAATAAACTCCATGTGTTTAAATGATAGCGATTATTTTGAGGGCAGCACAGCAGCAGGGCTGCACAACAGCATTTGCTGCTGCTGCCAAGTTAGACTATTTTCTATTTTGACGGGCAGCAATAAAGAAATATAGTGTTGCCATTATATTTATAAATTGGAAAAATAAGAACAACAACGTTTTTTGTAATATTAAACATAAAAGAACATTACAAATATACAATATAGAAATAAATTTATGTGTTTTTATAGTTTTTCGTGGTATTATTACATTTTTTATCAATAACTTTAATTTTGCTCATTATAAAATATATATGCGGCATCCCTGTTGTTATGTTGTTGCTGTCTTCAAAATAATTATGAAGCTGACTTCATAGCAGCATTTGAAGTCGGCAGCATTTGAAGCCGTGAAGTTGTGAAGTCTGCTGTCGTCTATGTGTTTAGAACTTGAGCAAGAGCTAGTCCTGAGTGTAAAATTTTCAAACTGAGCAAAATTTACTCAACTACCGGATTTGACTGTATGTATGTACGAGTATAGTTCGAAACACATAGATGACAGCAGACTTCACAACTTCACGGCTTCAAATGCTGCCGACTTCAAATGCTGCTATGAAGTCAGCTTCATAATTATTTTGAAGACAGCAACAACATAACAACAGGGATGCCGCATTATGTATATTGTATAATGAACAAAATTAAAGTTATTGACAAAAAATGTAATAATATCACGAAAAACTATAAAAACACATACATTTATTTCTATATTGTATATTTGTAATGTTCTTTTATGTTTAATATTAAAAAAACACGTTGTTGTTATTTTTTCAATTTATATACATAATGGCAACACTATATTTGTTTATTGCTGCCTGTCAAAATAGAAAATAGCCTAAGTTGGCAGCAGCAGCAAATGCTGTTGTGCAGTCCTGCTGCTGTGCCGCCCTCAAAATAATCATTTTCATTTATACACATGGATTTTATTTTTGACATATTGCTGCTTGCTGTCGTCTATGTGTTTAGAGCTTATAGCAAAATTATGTAGTTTTTTTATTTGTTCCATTGCCAAATATGCTTTATAATAAGTAATCTAAGCACAGTTTAAAGTTTTATTGTTGTTTCCGATTTAAATCATGTAACAATTAATCATGTAATATTTAATGCAGAAAAAAGAAAATAAACGGCAGAGCGCTCAGAAAACACGACCGATCACCTTGAAAGATTTATGACATTTTTGATCTCATTGCTTTATTTTGTAATTTTTGCAGTAATTTGCATGTACATATATAAAATAGTGGAGCCGAACTCGAAATGTGGCTTTATTATTATGTTATTATATTACTTGCAGTCATTATTGAGACTTTATTTCTTAAACGTTTAAAAAAAGTCCTATTTTTTACCAATGTTTTTGCTTATGTACTCAATATGTTTATTAAATTTTAAATCCTTGTCTATTATAAAACCTATTTTAATATTTACTTTTTCTATTATTGTATCATTGATTGTAATTACCAAATCGCTATTCATGTTAATTTTTGTTTTAGTTTCATTCAATTTTAATTTATTCATTTTAAGCCACTCATTTATTTTCATTAAATCACACATTATATTTTCTCGACATATTGTTTCATTTTTTGCCTCGCTAAAAATCAACGTATTATCCGCGTGTAATACTATTTCACATTTATTCATTATGTTTGTCATGCATATCGTTTATATATTATAAATAATAATGCGCGCAGAATAGAACTTGAGTTTTTTGTCTGCCTTCCTTTAAATAACTTTTAAACCATCTTAGTTCTTTATCTTTCACTCCATACACATATCGTCATATGTTTTCACAAAAGCCCTAAGTTACAACACAATTTAAAATCGACTTATTCATTGACTAAGATGTCCTGTATCTTTGTTTCTCATGTAAAATTTGCTTTTTTGAAAACATATGACGATATAGTTTTAATAGCAATATATTTTGGTCTGTTGTTTCGAAAGCTCTTTTAAAATCTAGGAAGATTGCCATTACTTTGTTTTTTTTTTGTTTCATTATAATAATATCAATTCTATTTACATTTGTCTTAAGAACTAAAGAGTTTAGGAACTACGCCCCTCTTCTACTTAGTTTTATAATGTTAATTTATTCGTTTTATTTAAAAGCGATGCTTATTATTTCAGTGTTAATATGTGAATGAAAAAGTTACAATTGTACAATATAAAGGTATTGCCACAGTGGCGTAAAATAGATGATGCCAGATTTGTTGGTATCCGAGCGATTTTCAACACTTCCCCTCAAATCTGACCTCATATCCTAACGATTTCTAGTCCAGTAATTCCAATCCAAGAGATTTGGAGCATTTATTATGCTTCGGGGTACTCAAGCCCTTGGTCAAGACGTCAGCTGGCATGTCATCTGTTCTCATGTATTTTACTGTTATTTCACCTCTTTCAACAGAATCACGGATGAAGTGGTGACGGATGTCCACGTGCTTCGTTCTGTTATGGAATATTGGGTTACGACATAGCTTCTCGGCGCTCTGATTATCATTGTAAATGCATATTGGGTTGTCGTCGCCAAGTATTTCATTCGAAAAGCGTTTGAGGTATATAGCTTCTTTTGTCGAGTCGGAGAGAGCCATGTACTCAGCTTCGGTGCTTGAAACGGCTACAGTCTTTTGCTTCCTGGACTCCCAGCTGATGACACTATTTGCGAAAGTAAAGGCGTAGCCTGTATAGGATTTTCTGTCGTCCACGTTTGAGCCCCAGTCTGCGTCGGCGTAGCCCTCTACTGGTTTACTGTTTTTGGAATACGTAAGACCCATGTCTTTCGTCTGTTTTAAATAACGCAAAACTCTTTTTGCTGCTATCCAGTGCGATTTCCCGAAATTGACGTTAAATTGGCTTAGGACACTAACAGCGTGTGCGATGTCGGGTCTTGTAGATACTGCAAGATACATCAAGGATCCAATCAAACCTTGATATGGAAATTTTTCGGCTTCGCGTCTCTCTTCTTCATTCTTTGGACACATCTTCTTGCAAAGTTTTTCACTTACGTTTAATGGGGTACTGACAGATTTGCAATCGTTCATACCAAATCTTTCCAATACTTGTTCTATGTATTTTGACTGTGACATACTTATAGTTCCTGAGGGTAAATCCTGACGGAATTCAATGCCCAGACAATACTTGATAGGGCCGAGGTCCTTCATTTCGAAAGAGTTTGCTAATTCTTTCTTTATTTTCTTTAAAATGTCTTGGTCGCTAGATGCCACCACTAAATCGTCAACATAGATTGCGATGAGCGTTCTGTTATTCTTCGTGTTGTTCATGTAGACGCATGGATCACATTTCGATGGCACCATGCCCATTTCTCGTAGCTTTCTGTCTAGTTTCTCGTACCATAATCTTCCGGATTGCTTGAGACCGTAGATGGCTTTCTTAAGTAAACAAACTCTGTTCGAGTATTTCGATGCTTCGACCTTATTTAAAATCCTGTTTAAGTCGTCTGGCATCTCCATATAAATTTCCTTTTCTATAACACCGTTTAAGTAGGCTCCAACGAAGTCAAGTTGATGTACATCTAAACTATATTTTGCGGCAATTGCAATCAGGAATCGTATTGAGCTCATTCTAGCTACAGGCGCGAAAGTTTCATTATAGTCGACACCATAGTGCTGCGTGAAACCTTTTGCGACGAGCCTGGCCTTTCTGCATTCGACTGAACCATCGATTTTGTATTTGGTGCGGAGTGTCCATTTCGATTCGACTATTTTTCTGCCAGTTGGTCTTTCGACTACTTCCCAAGTTTGGTTCTTCAATAGGGTATCATATTCTTTTAGCATTGCTTTTCGCCATTCATTAGCTTCACTGCCTGCTAGAGCTTCCTTAATTGTCTTTGGGTCAGTGGTCTGAATCAAATTTGCTGATTGGTAATCTTCCTCGTCGGAACTGAACCCCATAAATTCATCTGCTTCGTCGGAAATGTCGCCTTCAGGTACAGAGTTTTGCTGGATTTTCTTGGGCCTGCCCCTTTTTCCGGTTACGATTTTCTTTGGGCGACCGCGACGTTTTGGTTCTATGTTTGTGTTCTTAATTTCGGCATTTTTGGTTTTTGTTGTTGTGACGATTTCTCCACCCTTTGGTTTCTGTTGTTCTAATGTGGTTTGTTCTGCTGAAAGGTCGCTTGGGTTTTCACGGAGGTTGATTTCGATTTCTTCGGATACAAATTCTTCGAACTCGTTTACGTTGTCTGTAGTTGTGAATTTTACATCGCGGCTTCGACAAACTTTTCTGGCTTGAGGATCCCATAATCTATAGGCTTTGGACGTCTCTGAGTATCCTATAAATATACATTTTTTAGATTTTGGTTCGAATTTACTTTTGTTGGGTGTTTTGTCAAGCATGAATGCCGTTGAGCCGAATTTCCTAAAATATTTCACGTTTGGAGTTTTATTCATCCACATCTGGTAGGGGATTTCGCCGTTTAGAGTTTGGGATGGGCAACGGTTTCTTATATGATTCGCTGTGTTCACCGCTTCTGCCCAAAATGTTGGAGGTAGACCGGACTGGATGAGCATACACCTGGCCATGTCCAGTAGAGTCCTATTCTTCCTCTCCGCCACTCCGTTTTGTTGCGGTGTGTGTGCGATGGTCAGCTCATGACGAATTCCGTGGTTCTTCAAAAAATTTTTCGCGTAATTGTTGACGTATTCTGTCCCATTATCGCTGCGTAAGCATCTAATTTTCATCCCGGTTTTTCTTTCAACCATATTCTTGTATTCGGTGAACTTTTCAGTCACCTCACTTTTATTTTTCATAAAATAAATTTCGCACCATCGACTTTTGTCATCGATAAAGGTGACAAAGTATCTTGTGCCGCCGAATGATCGAACGCGCATTGGACCGCAGACGTCGCTATGCACCAGCGCTAATAATTCCTCACCTCTGCTTCTAGATGATGTGAACGGTGTTTGTGACTGCTTCCCCTGAATGCATACTTCGCAAGTAGGTAAGGGTGTTTCTACGTTTGTTCTTATTCCGGTAACTTTTTCTTTCTTTATTATTTCTCTTAAATCTCTTTCGTTTAGGTGTCCGAATATTTCGTGCCATTCTTGGAATGATTTTTCTTCTGTTTGTGAAATCGAAGCAACTTCGATATCTTCACTTACGTAGTACAGGTCTTTTTCGCGCTTTGCCACAAATAATCTTTCATTATTTTTTGGGTTTAGTATAAAAGCTTCATTTTCTCTAAAAATTACTTCATAACCATTCTGGGTAATTTTTGACACAGACATTAAATTTGTCCTTAAATCTGGTACTAACAGAGTCTGTTTAAGATTTATGTTTGTATCAGAGCTTTTAACTAATACGTTTCCCAGGCCACGAATCTCGGTTGTGTTGTTGTTGGCTAAAGCAAGTTGTTGACTATTTTTGTTTTCCAATTTTGTGAATTTCCGTGTTGTCGAACACATATGCGAAGAAGCGCCGGAATCCAAACACCACTTACCAGAATAATTATCGATGTTATTTGCCGTTTCATTGATGTGACAAGAAATGTCTGATTTGTTGTAATGCTTCTTCTTGTTGAATGTCTTTGCGTTGCAGTCTCTTGCCATATGCCCAATTTTTCCACAATTGTGGCAAGCGTATTTAAATTTTCCTTTTTCGTGTTTCTTTTTCTCTGCGTTTTTGTAGTTATTGCTGTTCGTTCTACTTCTTGTGTACATTGCGTCTTCAACGTGATCGTTTTTGTTTCGTCTTCGTGCTTCATATTCTTCGAGTAGTTTGACTTTCAAGACATCTGTTTTTGGCAACTTTTCTTGCGACTCGATTGCAATTCTAAAAGTCTCGAATTCATCTGGTATGCTATACAGTAAAAGTATAGCCAACAATTCGTCTATTATTACTAATTGCATCTCGTTCAGTTTGTCAACTACTTCAAAGAATTTTTGCACGTGATCACGCATGTCTCCGCCACTTTGCATCTTGGTTAGGATTAGAGATTTCAACAGCATTGCCTGGCGTGCTGGTCCTTGAGACTGATAGACTGACTTCAACTTGTCCCAAACGTCCTTCGATGTTTCACAGTTCTTTATCTGTTGTAGCTCGGACGGGCTGATTGCTAAGATAAGATCTGATTTTGCTTTCTCGTCAGCTTCTTTCCACGAAGTAGCCTGTGCCGCCACTTCTGGTTTGACGCATGTCCCACTCGCATACTTCCACGTTTCGTTCTTTATCAGAAGTGCCTGAACTTGGATTTTCCAAGTGTCGTAATTTTCCTTGTTTAAGGGTTCGATTCTGACCGCTGCGTAACTCATTTTTCTGCTTGTCACTATTGTTTCGCTTCTTGTTCCTGAGGCACTTGCTAATCAATTCTCTTTTTGTTCGGTGCAGTTGGAAGCGTTTTTGGGTACATAACCTGTTAATTTATTCGTTTTATTTAAAAGCGATGCTTATTATTTCAGTGTTAATATGTGAATGAAAAAGTTACAATTGTACAATATAAAGGTATTGCCACAGTGGCGTAAAATAGATGATGCCAGATTTGTTGGTATCCGAGCGATTTTCAACATATAATTTAAATATAATATTTATATATAGTAAATACATATGAGTCATTCCATGTCAAACCGTACGATTTTTGCTAAAAATTGACTTTGATGTCTCCGATGTTTTTCAAAATTTGAGAACGAAGTCTTTATTAAAAAATATTTTACACGTGTTTCGGGAAAAAAATTAAAAATTTTTTTTTAAAAAGTTATTTGCATTTGAAAATCGTCAAAATCGTGAAAAATCTTCCGACATGACAACATTTAAACTAATGTTTTTATAAAACTAGTGAATGGATTTTGAAGTTCAATACCTTATTTTAAAGGTATTTGAACCTTCTTTTTAAAAACCATATTATTTTTTATAAATTAATTTTTTTTATTATTAAAATTTGGTTTTTTTACTTAATTTCTGTTTTCCACAATCTTCGAACAAGTCGAAAAATCTGAAAAAAATATTTTCTTAAAGGTTAATATATTCTTAACATTCCCTTAAAATTTCAGAGTGGAGGTCGAATGGATTCTATTTTTTTACGATTTTTTTCCATTGCAGCACCACAAAAAAAATTACATTTTGTATATAAAAATTTTATTTTCAAGCATGTTAACGAAAATGTCAACCCAAATGTCAGGTTCAAATACCTTTAAAATAAGGTATTGAACTTCAAAATCCATTCACAAGTTTTATATAAACATTAGTTTAAATGTTGTCATGTCGGAAGATTTTTCACGATTTTGACGATTTTCAAATGCAAATAACTTTTTAAAAAAAAAAAATTTAATTTTTTTCCCGAAACACGTGTAAAATATTTTTTTATGTTTAATACGTCTGGCAAATTTAAAGAAAATCGGAAGAGGTGGTGTAAAAAAGGTGTTCGGTCTGACATGGAATGACTCATATGTGAATATGTATGTATGTGCAAATTTACTACTTATTATGTATCAGAGAAGGAAAAAAATTTACATAAACCTATATAAAGCGAATAGAATAACATAATACTACACTACTAATAAAATTACGATGAACTAAGTTCATTAATATGGGTGTGCTTCGAGGAAATGCATCTAGAATTAAAGTTGAAAGTTAAAGTAGTAATATTAAAATAAATTAAGATTCATAGGCTAATTGTTCGAAATTTGTTTTTAAATCTCAGAGACATAATAAATATTCCAAGGCACAAAGGAAAGTCAACATCAGTTTTATTCAACTTACACAGCAGAGCAGAACAGCTGTTTTCGAAAGCCGCAATACTTTCATCATCAGTGCTCATGTGTATTGTGATTGCCACCACTTATTAGGTGGCTTAGTTGAATGTGATAACAGTTCCTATTTACACAAATTTTATTGTGAAAAAGAATACGAGAACTGTATCAACCTGATGTTAACATGTTATTGTTTTAATACCCGTGTTACCGTTGGATTATTTTCTTCATGTCCCATTTTTCTGAATTTTTAAAGTAGTAAGTCTATCATATACGAGATCAAATCCTGATAGAAAATGAAGTCGAGTGGTGGATTAATGCCATTTTGAGTAGTTTATTTTGAGCTATCTGGAGTTTTTTAAGGTGACATTTTGCGGACGAAATCCAAACTGGTGGACAATAAAACATTACGGGTAAACATATTGTTTTAATGATGATCTTTTTATTTGAAATATTGAGTTTTGACTTTCTTTTTATTACTGGATACAATATTCTGGTTGTTTTGTTTATTTTATCGCTTATATAAGGTATGTGGTGGTTAAAGTTTAGTTTTGTATCTAGGATTACTCCCAGATACTTAACGCATGATGTTCAACGATGTCTGGGGAATGAAACAATCGTTACGTTTTCTCGTAAAATAGATGGTTTGAGTTTTTTCTGGATTAATCGCTATTGTCCATTTGTTGAAATAAGATATAAAGCTCAAGAGAGCTAATTGCAGGTTATTTATTATATCGGTTGAATAAGTGTCGGAGACCGGACAGTAGAGATGTATCATCAGCAAATATAGACATAATACAGTTATAGTTGGAACAACACTTTGACAACTACTTTCTATATTTTTTTGGTTGAAAGTTAAAATAATAAATATAATCATATAGAGCTTTGATATTTTGAGTTAGTTAGAAATTTAAACTAAAAAATATGCTTGTTTAATTTGTTTGAACACAACAGTTATGATATTCCGGAACATCTGCAGTGAAAATGTATAAATTTGTTGGGAGAAAGTTTTTTCTACATATTAATTAAAATATCTATTTTCAAACTTTGAACCATTTTTATGATTTATAATGGAAATCCAAATTTTTTTAGTTTAAGGATTAGTCCATTATGCCAGACGGAATCGAAAGTCGCTTTGCAAAAGTAGCATTCCAGTAGATTTCCCAGCATTAAATTTGTTTTTTACCACCCTCCTTATACTTAATAAGGGTTGAGACGTGTTATGTTCAGCTTTATCTAATTTTGAAAGCATAATTCTTTGTTTTTATCTATTTTTTTCCCCACCTATTTATTACGGAATTGGCACCTGCTTCACATGAAACATTTTTTTGAAATCCTGATTGAAATTTTGAACATAACTTATTTTTTCCATATAGCTTTCCAATTGTATTTTAACAGCTTGTTCGATTATTTTCTCACACGTTTTTAAATTATTTTTTGGGCGATATTCTTCACTCTAATGAGCTTTTTTAATTTTCTCAATTGGAGTTGCCATTAACTCTTTCCATGGCTCAGAAAAAAATCCTGTTTCCAAAGATTAATTTATTATAAAGAGTTTATTTCCTATTAAATTCGAATTATCTAATATAATGTTTATTGTTACTTTGTTGAAGTCTGGTTTCATTTTCATCCTTTCACATACATATGTACATATACATATGTATCTAAGAGTTCTTGAATAATAATTGCACGCAAATTCAATTTCCCCGTAGTCACAAGCACTTGACTTATATTGCACAACTGATTAGCAATTTGGTAACTATACTTAAATTGTATTCTATATAACTGATTCTGATTTCTGATTACTTGCATTCTTTATTTTATTGCAAATGTATCTAGTTTTCTTCTTCTCTACTTTGGTCTTATATGTATATATTTCTAATTAATTTGTAATTGATCCAATCTATGTCCGTATTTATTGTCCTTACATTATAGTAGTTAGTATTTTTGTAAATTTTTCAATAGTTTGCTCAAAGTATATCTATATCAAGTATATTCAAGAGCCCAGCTGACTAAAATTAATTTTAGTTTTTACCTGAACGTATGTCAAAATTTGTTTATTTTTGTAGCGACCCATATTTGTTTATTCCATTGAAAAAATAATTTTGAAAAATTGTGAAAAACATTATTAATTCAACAAAAGTAGCAAAAAAGAATTGTTGTGGAAAAGATTTTTGTGAAAAAGTGTGCAATTTGAATTGTATAAGAAAAGTAACAAAAAGAAAAGTTCTATGCGAAAAGAATTTAAATTTTTTCAAATAATTGTGAACAAAATACCTATATTATAAAAGAAAATTTTTGACACAAGATTAGAATTTTACACAAGCAAAATGTACGGTGGTCTTTGTAATTTTATGTTGTTCTACTCTTGCGACTACTTGATATAGATATACTTTGATATGTTGTGTAAAAACATTAAGTTGCGGCGGAATGACACAAAAAGTATCAAGTTCATCAATTAGAAATTGTACATTTTTATTTTTTGTGTTTATTCATTCAGAATGATTAAACTAAACTATTTGTATTTGTATGTTGAAATACTTTACAAAGTAAATTTGCAAAGTATTTGGTGCACAGATGCCGACGGAGTGACTTAGACTATATGCCGGCGATGTTATTAACCCGTATTTTCTTCCGTTACTGTGACTGACTGTACACGACCTATGCCTTCACATAGGAAGTAGCAACGTAGTTAACCACGGAATATTCCTCAGAAGAACTGTAAAACTATACAGTTATCTGAGGTGTTGAAATTAACTAGTGCGAGTGAGACGCAAAACTCTCGAAAGAGAGTAAACAATCAGTGGTCTGGCTGCACTTAAAAGATAATTGCCAACGAGGCTTGATGTTAACTGACTTAGAGCTGCTTTGCGACTGAAACTAAACTATAAATAAGCAACTAGTATTGAATAAGCAACTGTCCCCTAACGGGCTCTCACGTATATCATGTACATATTTACAATATTTTTCAACATTTTTATAATACCTTTTATACAAAAGAAAATGTATATTAATTATGCTATTAATGTGATGAAAAACTTTTAAAAGACTTACTTTTTAAATGGCAAAGATGTGATCAAAGCTACAGTCAGAGAGAAATTGTTACTTTGATAGTTCGTCGCCACAACGGTCACCCTGGCTCGAAATGGCCGTTAAATTTTTTTATTGCTCATACTTTAGCAAATCCAGAGAAAGAGATTAAGATTTTTTTTATTTTTTGTCCTTCTCTCATGTTATGGACTTGTACTGGTATAAGCATGCAACAGTATTCTGTTTGATTAGACGCATTCAACTTACTGGAAAAATTCCCCAAATTCCATATATGAAACTTTACTGCAATCCATATTTCTGTATTAGAAATCCAACTGTTAAGGGCATCACTAACATGTGCAAGTAATAAATTTTTACTATTGGCGGTAGTTTTTTCTTTTTTCTATAATTATTGCACTTTGGTGGTTTAACGTTGTTATTATAAGAATTTGTGATCTTTTTACTCTTGTGGAGCTCATTGGAATTATCAATTACTTGTGTTCATCTTTAAACGCGTGTTTTTTTGCTGGTATTCACTACACACAGGTTCATAACCTAAAAATTTGCGCATTTTCGTTTGTCTACTGCTTGTTTACCGGCATGTCTTCTCCGGATCAGCATTTGACTTGTTGCTTTTGTTCCAAAAATGTTACCAAGAAAAGCGGTGGTATTGCTTGCGTCATATGTGATGGGTGGTGTCATCTTGCCTGTGTTGATGTGAACAGGGAGCAAATCAGGGCCATTAAGGACAACCTTAACCTGGGTTTTGTTTGCGGCACCTGTAGGGATAATGCTTCTAATCGCTCGACAGGGGATAGTAGTGAGGTTGCTGCTAGTATTTGAAGAAATGAACAAAAACTTCAATCTGATGCTTCACCAAATGACTGCTAACATATCTGATTTTAAGAGCGACTGTCCGTCTTTGCAAGTGAAGGTTAAGGACTTATCAACTAATGTGTCTTAGCTGGAGATTGATAACAACATCCTAGATAAAAGGATTAACAGGAATGATATTATTGTTACTGGAATGTCACATGGAGAAGATCCCGTAATTTCTTTCGTTCGTCTTGCTAAATTTCTCAATATTGTGATAAATGATAATGATATTCAACAGCATGTCTTCATTAGCAAAAAATAAAAAATTTTGTTTAAACTACACTCGGCAACTGTTAAGAGTGCAATTATGGCGAACTATTTCAAATCTAAAAATTTAAGATTGTCTGACTTTCCAAATAACGCGGGTGACAAGGGTGGTCCCGGAATGGATATTAACTCCAGGGTTTATCTCAATGATAATCTGACACCGATGGACCGTAAACTTAGCTCTTTTTGTCGCAATCTGAAAAGGAATCAACTAATTCAATCTTACCGCTTATTGTACAGCGACTTCCCTAAGGTTAAGATTATCATGCAGGATGGAACATCTAACACGTATCACTATGCAGAATGCTTCGCCAAGTTCGGGAGTAAGACTTAAGATCTAGTATTAATAACAACTATCTCTTTTTTCTAGTATTAATAAAATACCATTGCCAATTTATACAATGATAATTTCCGCATTACAATTTTCCTTATCATTTTATTTTTATTTTTGTTATATATATTTTCTTTTTTTCTCTTTTTTTCTATACCTTATACTTACAAATAAACTTTTATTAATTTTCATATTACTAATGGATCTCTCTGCTAATTTAGGGCATATAATTTGCAACAACGATTATATTGTGGATAACTTTATTAACAAGGAGCAGTGTTTCAACATTGGTCACATGAATGTGCAAAGCATTAAACCTTCTTATCTTTCTACAAAGTTCGATGAGTTTAAGTCTATTTTTTCTGATTCTGTTTTTGATGCTGTGGGGATTACAGAGACTTGGCTTAAGACATGGGTATCCATCTTGGCTATCCATATTCCTGGATACGAGGTTTTCAGGCTAGATAGATCTGATGATAGGAGAGGTGGTGGTGTCGCCTTTTATTTGATTACTTATATCAAAGCTTAAGTGTTGGTTGAGGTTTCTGACCCGGATTTTATTGAATGCCTATTTTTAGAAGTTGCTTTCGGACAAAACTTAATGTTATTGGGTGTTGTGTACCTTCCTCATGGTCGCGTTGCCGGTCTTCAGCGTTTGGATCACATTTTGGGAGATTTGTCATGCCGTTACGAACATATCTTGATCATGGTCCACTTATTGCAGATATCGTAACAGAGTTAAGAAAATAATTAGAAAACTGAAAAGGGATGAGTGTCTCAAGAGATTTAATTGCTCAGGTGTCACGTCATCTTGGAGAATACTTAATGATGGGGGTGTGTGGTGCTGACCTTGGGTCTAATATATCAGTTGATCCCCAGGTTATGAATGACGCTTTCTTGGCCAACCAATCCAGTGACTTTTGCTTGCTGAATGAGTTGTCTGATTCCGGTGTTTTCTGTTTTAATAGGTTTTATCCTATTGATTTAATCAGGGCTTTCTCTCGTGTTAAATATAACGCGATAGGTGTAGATAATATTTCTATGAAATTTTTAAAAATTCTGTACCCTGGCATAGAAAAGCATTTATTACACATTTTTAACACCATCATTATGACTTCTACGTTTCCCACAATTTGGAAGACGGCTAAAATTATTCCCATTCGTAAGAAAGCCGGTATTGGTACTGATTGTTTTCGCCCTATCAGCATTCTTCCTTGTCTCTCAAAAATTTTTGAACATATGATTGCCTATCAGATGAATAATTATCTAAAGGGAAATCGGTTTATTAGCGATAGTCACTTCGGCTTCCGCCAGAACCATACCACAACTTCTTTGCTGTTATCACTAACTGACAGGATCAGAAGTGGTCTTAACAGTCAGGGCATTAGTGTCTTAGTGGCGTTGGATCTATCGAAAGCGTTCGATAGTATTAATCACAATAACTTAATTAACAAGATTCACTCATTTTTCGGTTTTGGCTTAGCATCTTGCAAATTGATTTTATTCTACCTTTCTGATAGACAACAATTTGTTTCCATCAGTAACAAGTGCTCTCCTAGGAAGACATGTCTGAGTGGTGTTCCCCAGGGGTCTATCTTGGGTCCACTTTTGTTTATGCTTTATATGAATGACTTTATTGATCTTGTTTCTATGCCGTCCTCAGACATATTCCTATATGCTGACGACATTCACTTAATTTTTTTTGGGGAAAATCAGTCTATTGACCACCTGAATTCACGCATTAACCACTCACTTAGCCTTATTGAATCGTGGATGAGTAGTAATTTTTTGAACATTGACGTCGGTAAGTCCAAAGCCATGTGCTTTGTTGTGCGCTATAAGTCTTTACTAAGAATTAAATTGGGTAATAGTGTTATTGGTATGGTTGATCATTTACGCTGCCTAGGCGTTGTTCTGGATGACAAACTTAATTTTGGTAATCACATTAACTCTGTTAAATCTAAAGTCTGTTTCGTCTTAAGGAGGTTGTATAGTTTGGGTTGCTACCTCCCTCCTAGTGTTAGGACAATGGTCGCTTTTTCTCTACTTCTTTCTATTGTCAATTATGGTTTTGAAGTATATTCTGCTACAAATCGCACTGCCCTGAGAGAAGTAAACAGAATTGTTAACAGGATAGTTAGATATGTGTTTGGGTTGAAATTGCGGGACCACGTTTCCCCTTATGTGGAGCGTTTTCTTGGTTTGTCTTTTGCTAATTACTCCAAACTGAAACTTCTTACGCTGTTTTACAAAATAATTTATCTAAAACAACCTCCTATCTTATTTAACAGTTTTGTTTTTTCTCATTCCACTCGCTCCCCACATATCATCATTAACAGAATCTACAATGCTACTTATGAACGCTCTTTTGTCGTTAGAGTAGCACGCATATGGAATAACCTTCCAAATAATCTAAAAGGCTTCACTCTTTCCCCAAACAGAACTAAATCAACCCTTCGATGCTTCTCAGCTTCCCAGTAATAGTAATGGATAAATAAACTCAATATAAACGTTTGTTTCTAACTATATTTCACATCAGCTATAATTTGTAAAATCTGTTAGCTTTTCTTTCCTCTAATGGTTCCTTGTTAAAGTTGATTATGGATTCCATTTTTGTTTTTATTCTATGCATATATATTTTCTGTTCTACATCCAATTATGGGACTTGTTTAATCTAGTTATCTACACATATTATTATTTTTATTTATGCATATATGTACATGTCTATATATGTGTGTGGACATGCATGCATGTGCATGTGTGTATATGTACGTATGTATGCATGTGTATATGTATGTATGTAAAAGCGCATATGATTACATATAATATGTCTTCAATATATATATATATTTTTTTTCTTTTTTGGCAATACATTGTTTTTAATCTTTAAGAATCATTGGATTACTTTCCTGTACATGTTTTTTCTTATACTTTTAACCATATATGGCCCATAAGGGCTCGGTTAGATTAATAAATAAATAAATAAAATGTGGCCAGTATTCCATTTGGAATACAAACACTCGGATTTTACATGCTTAACAGCGCTATGTTAACATGCTAACAGAGATCTGTTAACATACTTGGTTTGTGTCTAGAGTTCTTTATTTCGAAATTTAACTTCACACAGGTAAAATATTCTGTGCCAAATTTCATGAAATTATCTTCAAAATTGTGGTTTCTTCTTCTTTTTTTTAAATTGCTTCATACGGATAATTTTTGCAAAAATTACGTATTTTAACTTCATTCACTTAATTGTTAATAAAATTACCGTTTATACATGGATTTTCATGAAATAAAGCTCGATTTATTTGGTATGTTCACAATTTTACGATCATGTAATAAAAATGGTAAGTTTTTGTCATTTTGGATTTTTACGAATTGAAAGTAAAAAAATATGGATATTTTTAATATAAAAAAATCCATTTTTTACATTGTGTTGCAAATAACTCCGAAACCAATAAGTATTTGAAAGAATGGTATTAGAACGACTTAAAGGTCATTTGATTTGCTATTATATGCTGCTTCATTCAACAAAATAGAGATATGATAAAATCAATGGATCACCCATTTCAAAAATGGAAAATTTTAGAAAAAAAATTAAAAAAAGAAATCGTATCCATAAAATTTTAAATTTCGACCATTTTTATAATCGGGGGACCATAGCAAAGAAAAAAATTGTGGTGATCAAAGGGCATGCAAAAAGTTCAATTTTGTAGAGCAGTGTTATTTAAGTTTATGGGTACTTTCCTTCTATATTTTAGAAGGCCAAAGTAATGCCAATTCTCAAAGCTGACTAAGATCCTAAGACTCTATCCAGTTATACACCAATCAGTATTCTAAGCTTGTTGGGCAAGATTTTTGATATCATACGCAATAGAATCATTCACTTTTCGAATCAAAGCAATATTATTATTGACCAGTTTTGGTTTCAATAAGGAACAATCCGCCATTCAACAAATTAAAGATATGGTAAACGTCATAACAAAGGAAATCGAGCGAATGCGGGCGTTGACATCGAAAAGGCTTTCGACAACTTTATACTTGTTAAAAATCATAAAAAGCATTTCCTAGCACTAGATCTACCGCAAGGGTTGGTATTATCACCCTTATTTCATTGGGGGTAATTTCCAATCATCAACTACCACGTGGGAAGTTTTCAGACCTATAGAAATTGCTTGTACTAGATTTTAGTTTGAGTGATCATTTGAATGGGAAACTGCAGTTAAAAAACAGCTTCTAATGAAGATGTTTTCCAAAATTTGAATAATAAAACTCTCATTAATCGTGTACGAAGGTAGAAATATAAAATAGATTTATACCGAATATTTGTTTCTTGTTTTCTAAAATTGCAATGCCGTTTTTTTATTCTCACTTCATTTATGGAAGTTTATGCGTAATTTTAAATTCTACTGATAATTTGGTGTAAGAACCAATGAAATGCAGACATGTAATAATACACATTTGACCACATAAAAACACATACACATCCTAATCTATATGTAAGCATGCATTCATGCTTAGATATGTTCATATATACATATTTATGTTAATGAGCATGAACAATCTTTACCATTTTTGTCCTTCATACAGCTGGAATTTTTCTTTGCACATTTCCACTGCAATTAAAGCTTCAGATACACTATTTGCTTCCCAAATACTATGCAGTACTTGTTGCAGTTGCTTTTCCAAATTTTGTCGGACAGATTCCACTAGCTCATCTTGATCTTTTAACACAATATTTTCGTGCTTCATTAGAATTTCAGCGAAAGGTGCCAAGTGGTTTTCATTTACTTTTGAACACATTTGCTTATAAAGATTTTCATATTTCTTGTACACATCAGATCCAAAATGTGTGAACTTTTCGTACTTGACTTCAAGTGTTCCCTGGCATGCCTTTTCTTCTGACATATCAAGATTTATAACTTTTTATAAATTAAGCGCCACTTTTTCGTCTTCAATATTTTGTTTACGATACTTAATTTGCGTTACCAACTATGTACATTAGCAAAGTTGCATTTAGCTGTACGAACAAAGGCAAAACCAAGGCAGATTTACCAGGTACTCTTACTAGTACAACAATCAAACAACACCAAAAACCACACGTATTTTGTTGGTAGAAAATGAAGAGCTAATGTCAAAATTAAGGAAGAAGAAGCATCATTAACAAGGAAGATTTAAGAAAAAAAAACATTTTATGTGGCTTGTATATAAACTTTTGACAGTAGCTCAACAAATTTCAATATACAGCTGCGGTACTGAGAGTACCTGGTAAATCTGCCTTGGGCAAAACAAAGGGTTGCAGACAAAAGTCAATTCGCTTCGTTTGACGCAGGTGAAGAAAACAAGATGCCACTTTTTTGGATTTAACAAGATTTTTTGTATGTATGTCATATAAACAGATTAACAGCTGAAAATATAGTTAAAGCAAGATTTTTTGTTTTGTTTACAATTTCGAGAGAGGATACGCAAGCACGTGCGTTTGCGGCTAACGCCGCTACCTGCAATCGAAAGCTTACAAAAATGCGCTTCGATTGCAATTATTATCATACATTTCCGTGCCTCGCGGAAGAATTTGTGGGTGCAACAAGATTTGCAAAAGTTGAAGAATACAAAAATATTTCTTTCTACTCAAAAACTAGAAAATTGGTATGTTGCCAGAGCTGCCAGAAATTTTTCGTGAAAACTCAGCAAATTTACCAAAAAAACGGGCTTTATAGGCACTTTCATTTCGTAAAATCGGCATTAATTAAAAAACTTATTTTTACATATAAACACTTTTTTATGAAAGAAAACAAAAACAATTCAATATAATTTATTAAATATACCCAAAATAACATAATTCATCAATAAATTTTCACTTCACAAGGTTAAAAATTATTTTGGGTTTTCGTTTAATCTCCCAATTAGCAATTTAAAAGAAACGATTTATAATTTTATTAATTTATGACTTTTACTTACAAAAAATTAACGTGCTTTTTATAAAATATGGATTATTGATGGATTATTGTAGTTATTATTATTGGATAATGATTGTCATTTTATTTCCCTTACGGTTCTACTTAGGTTATTTATACTACGTAATAAACATTTTATTGGCCTTTTGACTTAGTATTATTACAAGACTGAATAAATAAAAAAATAAATAAATAAAAAAGTATAAAATAATTAAATTAAATTGACTTTTTCAATAGTATATATATATAAAAAATCCGCAAAATACCAATAAATCGGCTCGCTCTGGCAGCCCTGTATATTGCAGTCTGTGGTGAGAAGTGCTGTTTCATTCCATCTATTCTTTATACATGCTTTGCATCTTAGCCGAATAAAATATGGTAGCGCTAACCGATGACAACGTGCTGGGACAACGTGCAGGGACAACAAGAGCTCTTAAAGCCAACATTCTAAATTTGCGAAATAAGAATAATTCCTTGGATGCGACAAATAAATTGCTGATGCTGCCGCCGCTTCTGCTTGTGGTATTTTAATAAATAATGAAATTACCACTGAATGCAGAAATGCTGACGCTTCAAGACAACAGATTACTTAATGTACTGATGAAAAGTCGATGGCTACTAACAGACCCACAATATTGTCAATCTCAACAACTCCCCATAATATTCTTAATGTGAATGCTAACTCAAAGCCGCGACGTTGGAACATTGTAAAAATTCAATTTGCTGAATATTCCACCACTGCAACATGCATAACATTATATTTTGCGAAGCGCATTTTTGTAAGCTTTCGATTGCAGGTAGCGGCGTTAGCCGCAAACGTGTAGTTTTTAAGCTATAAGCAAATAGTTAAAACAACTCCCATGAATACATAGCATATATACTCTTATAATAACACATACTTGCGTATACTCTCTCGAAAAAAAAAATATTTTTGTACTCTTCAACTTTTGCAAATCTTGTTGCACCCACAAATTCTTCCGCGGGGCACGGAAATGTATGATAATTATTGCAATCGAAGCGCATTTTTGTAAGCTTTCGATTGCAGGTAGCGGCGTTAGCCGCAAACGTGTAATTTTTAAGCTATAAGCAAATAGTTAAAACAACCCCCATAAATACATGGCATATATGCTCCCATGAACACACGTGCTTGCGTATCCTCTCTCGAAATTGTAAACAAAACAAAAAATCTTGATAAAATCAGCTGTTAATCTGTTTCTCATACATACATACAAAAAAATCTTGTTTTCTTACAGTCCAACCTAAATTACGACGCAAAGCGCAACGTAATTTAGCGCTTAGCTTTTACGCTGAAATGAGTAACCTAAACTAGAGCGTTAACGTTGCCCTATAATCAGTAATGTTTACTCACTTTGATTGATAAAAACTGTAATTAGAAATAAGAAATAGAGATGAACACGCTAAATTGACCTAAAAGTAGCTAAAGTTACATCACTTAACACTTCAACAAAATAAACAAGAGTGCTTTTGCAACAAACTTCACTTCTTTACGCGCTGTCAAAATTGGATTTTCCAATTGCAAAGCGTTGGCGCCGCGTTATTTCGGTTGGTCTCATACATTTTGTATGGGCATGAGAAATTTTGACAGCCATACAACGCTCTGCGTCGTAATTTAGGTTGGTCTGTTAGAATCCAAATGTTGTTTTCTTCACGGCGATCTTCGTTTGCTTGTCGCCATTTGTATGTTGGTTCATGGTACAACTCATGGCGTTATAAAGCCAGGTGGCAGCGTAAGGGCTACAAGTACAGCAATACTACACCATAGGTGTTTTTGTTGTGTAATAAAGTTGAGATTGTCAAAACAATGAGTTACTTAGTGTTTACACATGCCACTGGGAGTTCGAAAAAGTCAATACACTTACAACTTTTTACTAATACACATACATTTTTTCTAGTGGCAGCTAATTTTGCATGCGAGTAAAAATTTGGCACTTGCATGCCACTAAATGTCAAAACGATAATCAATGTTTCCCTGCCAAAAATTTAGTGCAAACTTTTTGGATTACAGTAAAATTGTAATTAAAGTTTTAACTTATTTAAAGTATTATTATGCAGTATTCGCATAAAAAATAGAAAGTTTGTTGATTAAAAAGCATTAATATTATCAAAATAATAATAATAATACATGCTAACCTTTTCCCCAAATATGCGCCTATATGGTGAACTCGGTAACTCTACATAACAAACAAAACAGAGAACAGATTGAATATAATCGCTTTTTCTGCACATTCATAAATGCATTGCTTTTGCATTGCCTTAAATCGACAACAATAAAAATATGCAATGCTATGTAAGATCATTTCTTTTCTTGTTGCTTGCCTTCTTTACAATCTCTTTTTGTGATGCCGTTATACATCAAGCAATGAAATAACATGATGTCACATACAAGCACGTAAAAACATTCGCACCATTCGTTCAGTATTCGTTGCTACTTCTGTGTATAGCATGCAAACAATCAGTTTTGCTTAAGTTTTTATATTTTATTGTGGCTATTTAACTAAAAAAGTAATGAAGTGCGAAGAAATTTTAGAAAAAATTAATTGTGGCGTTTTTCGTACAATCAAAAAAACATCAAAAAGTTAAATTTGGCAAATTTATTCTGTCATACAAAATGAAAACGAAGAAATTATTGATGGATATGTACATTGCGGAAGGTGTAATCACTTGTTTAAATATAACGGCAAACAAACCTCAAATTTAATTCGGCAGAAATGCTATGTAGCACTCAATTCACTTAATTAACATAAATTCACTTAAGATTTTTTCCAAACAAAGACCAAAACTATGTTGGTAAATTTTTTTCCACACAAGCAATACCCTTGTAGATAGATGTATTCAATCATCATTAAAACCATTCATACCATTCGTTAAGTATTCGCTGCTTTTGTGAGTGTTAGCTTACATTTGTATAAGACATGCAATGCATGCAACATATTTCGTTACGCTTGGTTTTTTGAATAATGCCATGCATTGCTTTACTGAAGGGCTTATTATTGTCAATGTAAGATCCTCTACAGATTAACTAGCTAAAGAATAATGAATTATTTCTTTAACGAGGGGGAGAATGTTATGACTATTTCAATTACTTGTTACCTGTTACTACTTTATAAGTATATCTAATACTTTGCTTTTAATTTTAATCATAAATTCATTGATATAGTTGCAGAGAAAATTATTAAAAACTTTGAAAATATTGTTATTGTTGAGAAGGAAATTGTACAAGAAACACTAACATTTTGAAGTACAAATTTTAATAAAATTTACTATCATTATTAAAAATAAGTATTTTCCTTCAATAAGTCAATCCATTGCAAACCATTCTTGGATTTGTTCCATGTGCGAAGACAATATCAGTAGACCTAAAGGTAAGCAAACTCCCATGAAAGCTAAATCTGTTACAATCAGGAATGCTATGAGTTTCCTCGGTGATGATGTTAGAAATTCTGCTAAGGCTAAAACAACATCAATAAAACTTTCTGTCGCCTCCTCTCGAAAAACGAAGATCGACATAGAGTTGCAGCAATTGGAAGAAGAAAAAGCATTAGAAAAGAAGTTCTTGGAAAAAAGTTCGAAATTTTGGCAAGATCTGTAAAGGGCTCGGAGAAAACTGTAAGTAGCAATGAACGTCAATACAGCTTAAGAACTCGGCAATGGGTTTCGACATTACCTGAACCAACTCATCAAGAACAGCAAACGGGATTTTTTTTGTTAAAAATTACTTTATTTACAAGTCTTAGGAACTAATAAGGTACACATATGAGAATTAACTTAAAAGTACTACAACATTTAAAGCTAGTAATTGAATATGTTAAACTATTGAAAATACTGACTTGAGGAAAATTAGTTAAGAAAAAACCTGATAAGGGCCTGAAAAATGTATAATGAATTTTGTAGTTATAACGCAACCTCTAATAGGAATCTTTCTAGTGAAAGAATCTTAGTGGTTGGTTGGTAAATTTCTTATTATTTCGGAATTAGACTCTCTGCATTTTTTATTAAATGACAGCGTCAGATCGTTAACACGCGCGAGTATCATTTTGGAATTAAATCTAGTGTGGAGCAAGACGGTTGGGAATCTTGGGGGAAGATTGTGTATTATTTTCAAGTTTTTGTTTTGTATAATTTGAAGCTTTTTCATATGGGTTCTAGCCGTTTTCTGGACCCAGACCGGGCAACCATAGGTGAGAATCGGACGAATACACATGTTATACAATAATAATTTGTTTTTTAAATTAAGTTTAGATCATCTACTAAGTATGGGGAACAGAGCACGACCACATTTTATGGCTTTATCGCATACGTAGTTGACATGACTTTTGAACAGTAATTTTTTATCTAATACTAAGCCGAGATATTTGATGTCATCTCTGATGGGAATGAGATTTCCACGAGCGTACAAAATTTTTGTGGGAATACGTTTAGGCGATTTGTTAAATGGAAATATAATAGCTTGAGTTTTGTTGTCGTTTACTTTAATTTTCCATTTATCGAAATATTTCTGGCTTGAGGTCAAATTCTCTTGCATACTTTTCACTATCGCATTAGAAGATTTTCCGGTGGAAATGAACGCACTGTCGTCAGCATAGAATGCTGCCTCATGATTCCTACGGACATTTATGTCGGACGTATATAACGAGTATAGCGTTGGTGACAATACCGATCCTTGAGGTAATCCTGCTGGGATAGATTTTTCGCTGGAAAAATGGCCGTCTACGTAAACTACAAAAGAGCGGCTTTTAAAAAAACTTTTTATAATTTTTAGCAAATAAATTGGGGTATTAAAGGTGCTAAGTTTAAATAGCAGTCCATCGTGCCAAACTGTGTCAAAGGCTTTTTCTATGTCTAAAAATATGACGCGATTTCTTTTGTTTTTTTCTATAAAATTTACAACTCTTCAATTGGTGTACGGTAGAGTGTTCTTTCCGGAATCCAAATTGTCGGTGGTTTATCAAGCTATTTTGGTCTGCAAACTCGGCTAAGCTTTTATGAATTATTTTTTCAAATACCTTGTCCAGTAAACTCAAAATGCTTATTGGCCTATAACTGGAGGCCAATTTTGGGTCTTTACCCCTCTTGGCGATAGGGATTACCTTGGACTTTTTGAAAATTGAGGGAAAATAGCCATGATTTAGGCAGCAGTTAAATATTCTACTAAGTTCTGCATGGAAGCAGTCCGGCATATTTTTTAAAATTATGCTGTTTATGCCATCTAGACCTGGGGCTTTACTGTTTTTTAATAACGAAATGTATGCTTTAACTTCTACAGGATCAGTAAGAGCAATATTACCGCTGATAGGAGAATTAGCAAGATAATTAATATAATTTAAAACACGAGAATCGAGGGATGAAAAATTGTTCAAGGTTGTCGTGTGAGAATTGCTAAACGTTTCGGCTAACGCGTTGGCTTTTTCTGCACCATTTTTTAATACTGAACCGTTTATGTTCAAGTCGCAGAGAGTAGGATTCTTTCTTTTTAAAGCTTTTGACAATTTCCAAAACTTTTTAGATCCTCTAGGCAACCTTGCAATAAATCTAGCCCACGATTCGTTCCTATCCTTGTTAATATGAAAATCAATTAGGCCATTTAACTGTCTTAATATACAAATTAAGTGGGCCCGGTAGTTGGCATCCCTGCATCGGAGAAGTTTGCGCCTGTATCTGTTCCGCTGTGCAATAAGCATTTTAGACGTATTAGAAATTTCTCTTTGCCATGCTTTCTACTGGGATCATATTGAAAGCCTCTTTGACAATTAAGATTAGTCTATCTAGTCTCGAATCCACATTTATCGTCGACAATTCAGTTTGATCGACCGTTCGACTTCTTATTTGATTCTCTACCCATGCTCTTATTTCCGTCCAGTCTGCGCGATTATATATGGGGGTCAAAAATTGTTTTTTCTGATATTCACCGAAAATAGTGCAAGTTATTGCGGCGTGGTCCGATTGAAGAATATTTGGGTGGGACTCTAAGTTTGAAAAGTTAATGCTGGAGTTAGTTAATAAAATATCTATTGTAGAGGGCTGAACATATGATAAGTTTTGACCAAATCGGGTATAAGAGTATGGATAATATATGAAATAGTTTGAAGTCAGACAGTGTCTATAAAGCTCATTACCAGCTGTGTTACTGGAGGCACAATTCCAATGTGAGTGACGTGCATTAAAATCACCAAAGATGAAATACTCGCAGGAACGATTTGTAAGGAGATCTAAGTCAACTTTAAAATCCGGTGTATAATTTGGATTGTAAGCAGCAGTAAAAACTACTGGCCGTCCGTTAATTGCGGTCTGAATTGAAATATTTTCAATTACACGAGTGTTAGCTTTAGGCAATAACTTATGAACTATGTTACTTTTTACCGCAATGAGTACTCCTCCCCCATGAGTGGGCCTGTCCTCTCGGTAGATTTTGTAGCTCCCTAGATGAAATTTGTGTTGCGGATATAGAAATGTTTCGTTGAGCAGAAGCATGTCGATCTTCTTGTCGTGTAAAACTTTTTCAAGCTGAGAAGCTGATGACTCGGTTGTTATGCCTTGAGCGTTAAAGTGCATAATCTGAACATTGTGTACAACAAGGGTTTTATATGGCATGTTTGAGCATCATACCAAGAACTCTCAGCTTGTCAAATTTGGATTGACATTTTTCTAATGCGTCAACTGCATTAAAGAATATCTCCAATAATTTCTCATTGGAGATATCATCGTATTTGTTACAAGCTTTACCTTTAGACACATCTGAGAACAACATTTTACCTTGGAATGATGAGTTCTTAGCATATCCAGTATGCTCTTGTCTGGATAGTGGTGGGAAATCGCTATCATCTACCTCCAAGATAGCACCACGTTTCACAGCAGTTGATCTGGATTTAGCAGTTATTCGTTGTCTGATTTCTAAATATTCTTTTCGACACGGACATCTTGGGTCATCTGCCCTATGGTTGATGCTTTTGAAGTTTCTTTTTTTTTTTTTTTTTTTTTTTTTTTAGGAGTAGGACCAGCACTCAGGGGGGGGGGGTTTTGTTACAATTATGACATTTGTAAACGACACTATTGGTGGGACCGCATTGGTTTAACTTGCACTCACTGGAGTCGTGATTGCCAGCACATGCTGCACATATTTTTACCCTGTTGCAGTTTTTGGCACCATGGCCGTACATTGAGCAATTGGCACACTGCGTAGGACCTTTATTACCTCTATATGGTCTTCTCCAATGTACTGCTATTTTGCTGAAAAATTTTATTTTCAATATTTCACGCTTGGAAACCTGTTGCCTGTCAAATTCTACCAGATATAGGGCGTCGTCATCACTCGATCTTTTTGTACTGATTTCTTTTACGCTTACCGGCGTTATATTGTGGGATCTTTTGAACTCGTCAAGAATAATGTCACTTGTTTGTCTAGGAAGACCAAATAACACCAACTTGAAGAAATTGCTATTTTTGACCTCGTGGGTGTAAAACTGCAATTGTCTTTTTTTAAGTAAATCTATGGCCTCGTGATACTGTGCGATTGAGCTGGACATTATTTTTGTGCCAGTTGACATTCTTTTAAACGTATATTTATCTCCAAATATACCCAGTATATTTCCAAAGCCTACGTTGGAGTCCACAATAATAGGAGGAGTTTTTTTCCTTCTGAACCTGGTCGTCGTCGTCATCGGACAGCGCCTGAAATCTATTAACATTGTTGGGCCCATCATTAAACTTGGGCAACTTGTACTTGGGATCGTTACCCCAAAATTTCTTTCGCTTTTGACTATTCATACTCAGTAAATATTAATTTAATTGAATAAAATTTGTTTAATTTTCCGCGATCAAAAATTCACGTATTTACAGGGCAAGGCAGTGTTGCCGGATGACAAACGGGACCTTCAGAAGAATTGCGCAATGGTAATCTTTCATATTCAAAAATTGCTGCACGTCAGGCACTATCAAAAGATTTACCAATATTTTCGGGTAAACCGGAAGAGTGGCCTGTGTTCTTAAGTTCCTTTGAAGAAAGTATAAATAATTGTGGTTTTTCGAATTCTGAAAATCTTCTAAGACTTCAAAGGGCTCTAAAAGGGAAAGCTTACGATGTAGTTAGCAGTCAGCTGTTGCTTCCGAAGAACGTACCTGAAGTTATGATAACTCTAAAGATGATGTTTGGTCGTACTGAAATTATTATTAACAACTTGATTGAGAAAATTCGGTCAGAACCACCTCCAAAAGCTGAAAGGCTAGATACAATTATTTCGTATGCAATATCTGTAAAAAATTTATGCTCCTCATTGGAAGGCTCAGGTATGACAAATCATATAAATAATCCTCTTTTGGTACAGAAATTGGTAAATAAATTACCAGCACAAAGAAAACTGAATTGGTCACTACACATTGGAAAGAGCGAAGCAGATGTCGTAATATTTTCAAGTTGGCTTTTTGAATTGGCAGAAGCCGCAACACGTGTGACCAATATTACTTTACCGAGTAAAGGAAATGCCAGCCTACATTCTCATGCAGTTGAAAAACTCCCCGAAAAGAAACCAAAATGTAATGTATGCGATATGTCTCATTTATTGCAAGAATGCAAACAATTTACAGCATTGAAATTGAATGAACGTTGGAATGTTGTCAAGGCGCATAAGTTATGTCGTACTTGCCTTAAAAAACATAAGAATTTTCGGTGTTCTGAAGATAAATGTTCTGTTCAAGGATGTGAAACGCGACACCATAAATTACTTCACAAATTTGTTGAAAATCGTCCTACAGTTACGACTCACTTATCAAAGTCCAATTTTGAAGTTAACACTAATACGTATTTTAAAATCATTCCAGTAGTGTTATATCATAATGGTCGCTCTATAGAAACGGTGACCATTCGTCCTTTTTTTAAGAGGGCAGTCCTCTTTTTTTACATGATGTCCTCTTAGATAAACAAACATTAAAGTGTCCTTTTTTAATTGAAATATCCTTTATTGTCCTTTTTTTTTGATTATTAATACTTTTTTGTTTAAACTTCAAAATTAAAAGTTGTATTTTCTCAATACAATAAAAGTCAAAATCACCAACAGAAATTATAATCATTGTGCAGAAATTAAAATCTTTTTCTCAAAGGACTGTGATATTTCTGGTCATATTTTAAGTTCTGGGCATATTTTGTTTAAAAAACATTAATATATGTAAGTCGGTCATGCCTAGAATATATGCAATTGACTATAAATAGTAAAACAAAACAATTTTTATTACATTTATAAATGTCCTCTTTTTTGGGTTAAAAAATATGGTCACCGTATCTATAGAAGTACATGCCCTGCTTGATGATGGATCTAATGTAACTCTAATTGACGAAGATGTTTGCAATTACTTAGGAGTAGAAGGTGAAGCAGAAACATTATGCTTAAGGTGGACATCAGGAACAACACGCGAGGAAGAAAATTCCATGAATGTGAATTTGTTAATTTCGACTGTTGGTCAAAATACTAAAAAATTCGAGCTTTCGAACGTCCAAACCGTAAAGCAACTGTCTTTACCATAACAAACTATGGATGACACGCTAGTTAAGTCTTATAAACATTTAAAGAATATTCCTATTCAAACATATGTTAATGTGGTACCAAAACTTCTTATTGGTCTTAACAACGGTTATCTTACCAACACTTTGAAAATGGCCGAGGGCTACAGCAATGAACTATGCGCATCCAAGACACGATTAGGTTGGGTAGTCCATGGCAGAGGAGTAGGCACAAGTACCGAACAAAATGTCCATCATATTGACATTTGTGATTGTAATAAGGACTATGAAAAGCTACACAAACTTGTATCAGGATACTTTTCGCTGGAATCAATTGGAAAACCGTATGAATTGAAATCCGTAGAAGATGAATGAGCAAATAACATACTCGAGTCAACAACTAAACGTATTGGGAAAAGGTTTGAAACTGGGTTGCTGTGGAAGGAAGATTATTTCGATGTTACCCAAAGTTATCAAATGGCGGTAAAACGACTTCAGTGCTTAGAGCGGAGGTTAAACTCCAATGAAGTAGCAACAGTTACACAGCAAATCAAAAATCTTGTTTCTAAAGGGTATGCCCGAAAATTGACATCAGAAGAGCTAATTAAATCAATCGATGTGACTTGGTATTTACCAATATTCACTGTGACAAAACCCAACAAACCAGGTAAAATACGTCTAGTTTGGGATGCTGCTGCAAAGGTACGTGGTATCTCATTAAACACAATGCTACTAAAAGGACCTGATCTTATGACTTCTTTGCTGTCTGTGCTTTATGGTTTTCGAATAAAAAAAGTAGCGATATGCGTTGACATAAAAGAGATGTTCCATCAAGTAAGAATTCGCAAGGAAGATCAAAATGCGCAACGTTTTCTTTGGAGGAATAGCAACACTTCACAAAATCCAAATGTATTCGTAATGAAAGTCATGACCTTTGGTGCTGCTTGTTCTCCATGTTCGGCACAGTTTGTAAAAAACAAAAATGCTTTAGATTTCCAGAAACCCCATCCAAGAGCTGTCGATTCAATTCTTTATCATCATTATATGGATGACCTTTTAGATTATGCCGATAATGATGATGCTGCAATTCAATTAGCTAGAGAAGTGGCAACAATCCATAAGGAAGGTGGATTTATTATAAGGAATTTCAGATCTAACTCGGCAGAAGTACTTCGTAATCTTCAAGACTTAGAGAAAAATTGTAGTCCAAATGAGTATCTTAACATTGAATTATCTACGGAAAAAGTACTTGGATTGTGGTGGGTAACTGAAACAGATGAGTTCACATTTTCAATTAAACTAAATCGCCTCAACAAAGAAATACTTTCCGGTACAAAAATACCCCCAAAACTAGATGTTCTCCGAACACTAATGTCGATATATGATCCCTTTGGTTTTATAGCACCATTTGTGGTTTATTTGAAAATTTTATTACAAGAGGTGTGGAGAACAACAGAAGGTTATAACTCATACATAAATGACAATGTTTTTCAAAAATGGCTTGTTTGGATAAAACTTTTACCGGATATAGAAAATGTTAAGATTCCCCGGTGGTACACCTTGGCATCCGAATTTACCATTCAACTCCACATTTTGGTTGATGCTAGTGAGCTAGCATATGCTGCAGTAGCTTACTTTAGAGTTCAATCTAATGGCCAAGTTAGTTGCAAATTAGTTGGTTCAAAGACAAAGGTAGCCCCAACACAGCCAGTGTCAATTCCACGAATGGAGTTGTTGGCAGCAGTACTAGGCACACGTTTGGCTACAACAATATGTCATATGCACAAATTGCGGTTTGAGAAAAGTTATTTTTGGAGTGACTCGAATGTTGTCCTTTCCTGGATTAACTCTGATGCACGAAAGTACAAACAATTCGTTATGTTTCGTATTGGTGAAATTCTTGAAACGACAGAAGCGTATGAATGGAGATACATTTCTACTAGAATGAATGTGGCCGATGATGCTACTAAGTGGAAAGGGAAAAGTGTGTTTGATTTAAAAAGTAGATGGTTTCAAGGACCTTCATTTTTAATACAGGAAGAATCAACATGGCCTACAAAAATAAAACATGAAAAATCAAATGATGAGTTGAGACCACACTTCGCAATGTTACACGTAGAAAACTTTCTTTATCGTATATTACAGAATGACGCATTTAAGGACGAAATCGCTCAATTACGTGTAGGTAAACACATTGATAAATCTAGTTCTTTATATAAGTGCTCACCATACTATAATAATAATGATTCAGTTTTACGTATACGTGGACGAATTGATCTGGCAAATGTAAATGAAAATACCAAGCGACCAATAATTCTTCCTAGAGGTCATTATGGAACTGAATTGATTATTCAACAGTATCACGTTTACTGTCATCATGTTCAACATGAAACATGCCTTAACGAAATACGACAGAAGTTTTATATACCACGCCTAAGAGTTGAGTTGAAGAAGGTACGATCTAAATGTCAACACTGCAAAAATTCAAACAGTATGCCTGTTGTACCTGAAATGGGTGGCTTGCCAAACGCACGGCTCTCATTTTTTGTAAGACCTTTTTCATATGTTGGTATTGACTACTTTGGGCCCTTATATGTAACCGTAGGACGCCATAAAGAGAAACGTTGGGGTGTTCTGTTTACCTGTTTAACAATAACGGCCATACGTATCGAAGTATCAAGAGAATTAACCACCGATTCCTGCATAATTTTAATTCAAAACTTTATTGCCCGACGAGGAACTGCTATTGCAATTTACAGTGACAATGGGACAAATTTCAAAGGTGCTGAAACTGAGCTAAAAAAAGCTGTCAAAAAAATTGATAAGCAATTAGATTTGAAATTCTCTTCGTCATCTACAACATGGCACTTTAACCCACCAGCCGCTCCCCATATGGGCGGGTGCTGGGAATGGTTAATCCGTTCTGTTAAGAAAATTCTCTACAAGATGTTGCCACAATTTACATTCGGTGATGATACACTAGCAAGTGCTCTAATAGACTGCGAACGAATTATAAATTCAAGACCTTTAACGTATGTGGAGCTAGAGTCACCTTCTGGTGAAGCGTTAACTCCGAATCACTTTCTGCTTGGTTCTTCAAATGGGCAAAAACCTCTTGGTGATTTCACAGAAAGAGATTGCGTGCTCAGAAAAAGTTGGAGAAAATTACAATTCTTTGCTAGTTTGTTTTGGAAACGCTGGGTACAAGAATACCTTCCTACTCTTACTAAGAGAACTAAGTGGTTTAAAAAAGAACGTGAACTTTCCGTTGACGATGTCGTTATTATAGTTGATCCAAATCTTCCTCGCAATAATTGGCCATTTGGAATTATAGTAACTACACACAAAGGAAAAGATGGTAATGTACGAAGTGCAGCTGTTAAAACTAAGGATGGCGTTTTAATCCGACCTGTTGCAAAATTGGCAAGGTTAGATGTAAGATCCTCTACAGATTAACTAGTTAGAGAATAATGAATTATTTCTTTAACGAGGGGGAGAATGTTATGAATATTTCAATTACTTGTTACCTGTTACTACTTTATAAGTATATCTAATACTTTGCTTTTAATTTTAATCATAAATTCATTGATATAGTTGCAGAGAAAACTATTAAAAACTTTGAAAACATTGTTATTGTTGAGAAGGAAATTGTACAAGAAACACTAACATTTTGAAGTACAAATTTTAATAAAATTTACTATCATTATTAAAAATAAGTCTTTTCCTTCAATAGTCAACATGAGGCAATAATTTTGTGATTGTATTCAAAACCATAAAACATACCAATCAAACCGTTCTCTGAAACAAAACAAAAAGTTGAAATGGAATCAAAATTGAAGTTTACGCTTCGACGTCAATTTGAAAATGAACTAACAATGGCATGTGTAGACAGAAAAGCAAATTGCATGAGATTCGACTATTTCGAATAATTTTTCGTTGATAATACTGTTACAAAGTTTAAAAATAGATTCAAATATAACGACAATGTGGCTATATGTACTTGGCAGCACTGTCAAACCATCTCTAGTTGTCAAAATGTTACAACCCTGGTCAACACCATGCAGATAATATTTGAATTAACGGAAATGGAATATTCCGGATACATCGTTGAGAATATACAAGATCATTCGAGGCTGTGCAATAATAAGTGTAAACAACAATAACAAAAACCCAGCAACATCAATGCTAAGAGATGATGATGTTATTCTTAATGATCTTGTACGCAAGTATTCGCTGCTAATAAAAACTAAACATGTACATCAATATACACAGCAACATACACACAAATATACACAGCAACATGCCCACATAGCACAAGAAGAAACAAAACTACACAACACACAAAACACTCATACATACAACCACACATAGTTACAATAAACAAAACACAAGACAGCATTGTCATATATACAAACACACGTATATAGCTACATGTTAAGTAAAGCACAACCAACAACAACCATGACCAGATGCTTCGCGAAGTTACCAGACGACGTCATTTTGCTATATAAAGACGCTGCCAGTGAACAGCGGGATCAGTGAGATTTTTAATCTAGACGTGTTAACATCGCTAAGTGTTTAGTAGTACAAATACTCGTGTTAATTAAATAGTAAATAAAGTGTTGCCGCATTATATTTCTAAAAGTAATTGTCTGTGTTTTTAATTTGATGCAATTAAACGAATCCTTGAAGGATAAGTAAAAACCGTTTTTACGAAAAGGTCTAAAAACGTAACAATTGGTGTCAGAAGCGGGATTGCAAAAATAATTAAAAAGGACATTGCAATATAAGAAAAAAAGGACATTAAAAAAAAAAAATAATTATGAAATTTGATGAGCTGAAAGTTGAACAGCTAAAAAAGGAGCTTAGTAAGCGGGAATTACCAACAGCAGGTAACAAGGCTGAACTGCAGAAGAGGCTGATAGATGAGTTTAAGAATCGCGGCATCGACATCGGGACATACGAGTTTGAGGACAAAGACGATGTAGAGGTATGTCCTCCTGCTACGACCAGCAGCATGGACATAAATTCAATGTTCGCTGCTATGATGATCCAGATACAGGAAGCAACAAGGATCAGCACTGAAAAGCTTGTAGCCGAAATAACTGGAATAAAGCAGAACTCAGAAATCAGCAGTGAAAAGCTTGTAGCCGAAATAACTGAAATTAAACAGAACTCTCAGCAGATGCATGAAGCATCAAGGATCAGCACTGAAAAGCTTGTAGCAGAAATACAGGAGTCAAATAGAGCCACGAACGAGACTCTGGTAGAGGTTTCTGAGGCCATTAATAGGAGGGTGGATTCTATTGAGAACAAATTCTCAGAGCTGGCAGAGAGAGTCCAACATCTAGAAAGCGGTGGCCTAGAACAGCATGCAAAAGAGTTCGAAGAAAAATTGCATGCTCTAGAGGACAAAGTGCATAACCTTGAGTGTAGTGGCGGGCCAGTACGAGCAGTTGCGGAGGTTTCTGCGCGAATAAAAGCGCCATGCTTTGACGGCAGCGTACCATTGAGCATCTTTAGATTCCAGTTCGAGACGGTTGCTAGCAGAAATGGATGGGATGCTGAAGAAAAGGCCATAGAGTTAATTTTGTCCTTAAAGGGTACAGCCGCAGAGGTACTTGAGACCGTGCCAGTAAGCAGCAGAAACAACTATAATGAAATAATGGCAGCATTGCAGCGCAAGTATGGTGGTGAGCACAAGCGCGATTTATACAGAATGGAATTGCGATGTAGAGTTCAAAAGCCTAACGAGTCTCTACAAGATTTCGCAATGGAAATCGAGCGTTTAGTGCAGCTCACATATCCAGGCGAGAGTCACCCGTTCCTGGACCACTTTAAAACTGAGGCGTTCGTTAATGGCATTCGCGACTCTGATGTCAAACTGGCCGTGTGCGCAACGCAGAAATCCACTTTCGCTGAGACTGTTTCATTTGCGCTGGCTCAAGAGACTGCAAGGATGGTTTTCAAGCCACAGATATGTAAAGTGCGGAATGTGGAGGTTTTGCCCGAGGAGGATAACAGCCTAGTTGCTAGTTTGAAGGAGGCAATGCGACAACTGTTGGCGGAAGGTGCTACCAAAGAAAAGTCTAAATGCTTTAACTGCGGAAAAATTGGTCATTTTCAGCGCAACTGCAAAGCACCAAGAAAAAGAGGTAGATCTGTTTCGCCACCAAGAAACAGCAAACGGGTGAACCAAACAACATCACAAGAGTCCCCGTTAAACTAAAACGAGCTAGCGCTAAGGGGCAAGAGCTAGCTCCCACAAACGAGGGCCCCACAATCTCCATATCAGTGATGCAGCAGAAAAATAGCAACCTTACTGCGTCTGGACACATCAACGGGGAAAAGCACGTACTTACCATAGACACAGGGGCGTCGCAGTCAATAATAAGGCCCGATATAGTAAAGGGGAAATGCGATCGTTTAAGCAATATACGGCTACGTACAGCTACTGGAGAGCCTGCCACTGTCTATGGTAAGATTGAAGTGAAGGGTGCCTATACCGCGTATGGGAGAGTGTAGATGGCAAAACAACTTCAAATTTGGTAGTTGTGCCATTCTCCAAGATAAGTAAAGTTTTGCAAGAATTTCACAATGGACCTAGTGGCGGTCATCTTGGAGTCACAAAAACACTTGAGAAACTGAAGCAGCGTTTTTATTGGGTTGGATGTCAACAAGCCGTAGCCGACTGGATAGCAAACTGCCCACAGTGCATAGCAGCCAAAGGCCCAGTAAGAAGAAGCCGGGGACAGCTACAGCAATACAACTCAGGAGCACCATTCGAGCGGATCGCAATGGATGTAGCAGGTCCTTTTCCCGTCACTGAAGCCGGAAATCGTTATGTTCTTGTGGTAATGGACTATTTTAGTAAATGGCCAGAGGTATATGCCATACCTAACCAAGAAGCAAAGACAGTTGTAAATGCATTCGTCAACAACTGGGTATGTCGCTATGGTGTCCCAATAGAATTACATTCCGACCAAGGAAGGAATTTCGAGTCTGCCATATTCAGGGAAATGTGCGAATTATATGGGATAAAGAAAACCAGAACAACGCCTTTGCATCCACAGTCTGATGGCATGGTAGAGAGGTTCAATCGCACCTTAGAAGAGTACCTGCGAAAAGTGGTAAGCAACCATCAGAGGGATTGGGACGAACACATTCCCAAATTTTTGATGGCATATAGGTCAGCTGTACACGACTCCACATCGAGAACGCCAGCTAAAATTATCTTCGGGACGGAATTAAAACTGCCTGGTGACTTGGAATTTGGTGTTAAGCCAGCGGTAGAAGAAGGAGCCACTACGTCCCAAGAGCAGGAGAACTTAAACGAGCTGCATGATTTCGTGCGTAATAGAATCAAGATGGTCAGTGACAAGATGAAGGCTAGATATGACCGCGCAGCAAATTCAGAGGGATTTATAGAAGGTCAATTGGTTCTACTTTATAACCCACAACGGAAGAAAGGATTGTCCCCTAAATTACAGACTCACTGGGATGGCCCGTATAAAGTGATTAAGAGAGTGAATGACGTTGTGTACCGGATACAGAAGCACAATAGCCCAAGGTCGAAAATGAAGATAGTACATCTCGAACGATTGGCGCACTATGGAAGAGGTGATTGTATGCCTATTCGGGTCGAACAGGCTTAAGTGGGCGGCAGTGTTACAAAGTTTAAAAATAGATTCAAATATAACGACAATGTGGCTATATGTACTTGGCAGCACTGTCAAACCATCTCTAGTTGTCAAAATGTTACAACCCTGGTCAACACCATGCAGATAATATTTGAATTAACGGAAATGGAATATTCCGGATACATCGTTGAGAATATACAAGATCATTCGAGGCTGTGCAATAATAAGTGTAAACAACAATAACAAAAACCCAGCAACATCAATGCTAAGAGATGATGATGTTATTCTTAATGATCTTGTACGCAAGTATTCGCTGCTAATAAAAACTAAACATGTACATCAATATACACAGCAACATACACACAAATATACACAGCAACATGCCCACATAGCACAAGAAGAAACAAAACTACACAACACACAAAACACTCATACATACAACCACACATAGTTACAATAAACAAAACACAAGACAGCATTGTCATATATACAAACACACGTATATAGCTACATGTTAAGTAAAGCACAACCAACAACAACCATGACCAGATGCTTCGCGAAGTTACCAGACGACGTCATTTTGCTATATAAAGACGCTGCCAGTGAACAGCGGGATCAGTGAGATTTTTAATCTAGACGTGTTAACATCGCTAAGTGTTTAGTAGTACAAATACTCGTGTTAATTAAATAGTAAATAAAGTGTTGCCGCATTATATTTCTAAAAGTAATTGTCTGTGTTTTTAATTTGATGCAATTAAACGAATCCTTGAAGGATAAGTAAAAACCGTTTTTACGAAAAGGTCTAAAAACGTAACAATACGTATACAACAATGGCATGCCCCTACTTGCATGTGTAATCGCAGCGTTAAGGCTCATTTAACCGAACTTTGAAATCGTAAATGTTGTTCGATTCAGATGTATTAAGCACTTGTTTGTACGTAAATATAAACATTTTGCAAAACATATACAGTAGTATTCACAAAAAAATAAAGTAGACTTGATCAACACTTTAAAATAAATTCTCTATGAAATTTTTACTTTAAAGCACACTTGAAGTACACATTAATTTTTGTGAATACAGCAGTTAATATATAATGTAATATGAAAAAAATGTGCCCATTTTATGAAACTTTTGACAAGGAATGACTCATTATCCTATTAGTTGTGTATATTGGTGTTTCTGACGCCTCTTTGTACCATTTAATTAATTTGCGTATTTTTTCAACACGAACGCCAATAACATAAGCTTATTTTTGAAAGTGTTGCGCATCTTCCACATCCATTATATTACATTATTTCCTTTATTAAATACACTTAATCGATATAGCTTACAAGAAACACAATATTTTGGGAATTTTTTATGATTTTGTTTTTATAAATAATTATATGTTATTTTTTTTTGTCAAAAACATATGACACGATTTTAAACATTCTATGAGTGTAGCAACATTTACATTTATATGTATGTTATTTTTTTTGTCAAAAACATATGACACGATTTTAAACATTCTATGAGTGTACCAACATTTACATTTACCTAACATTCACATATAGCTCACATTTACATTTAGCTCACATTTACGATTTCAACATTCGGCTAAATGAGCCTTTAAACTGCGTTACCAACTATTTAAATTAGCAATGTTGCATTTTGCTGTAGGAGCAAGGGTTGCAGTCAAAAGTCAATTCGCTTCGTTTGCCTGTCGCCATTTGCAATTTGGTTAAATTCGCTCGCGCATTTTTACTAGTTGTTTTTTCCGCTGTCTTTGCTTGTTTGTTGAAGCCGCATAAAAAAATCTATAAAATTTTGCGAAAATAATTGAAAATTAGTTGCACTAACAGAAAATTGTATAAAAAATAACAGACTAAAAATAGTGACAACATAAATTCGTGAGCTTCGAAAGAAATTTGACAAAATAACTAATAGACGCATAACTATTAAAAGGTATGTACACGCAAAGCGAAATTAAATTTTCTGATCGTTGTGTTTAAAGAGGAAATGCGACGATTCTCAATGATTTAGCTTAATCTATACGTATTCATGTAATCTTTGGAAAAATAAAAGAGAACCTGTGTTTCCTTCGGCAGTATTTGCACTTGTTTAAAAAAAATTCAACATGCTCTACTGATATTGCCACTTGCAGTCGTTTGAGCGTGTGGTTGCGTGTGCATATATCCCCGGTTCTTTAATAAATTTTTCTTTTTAAAAAATATAAAATTATGCGCTTGTTGGTGAATAAAATATATGTACTTACTGTGTTGATATCCAAGTTCCTAGTGGATTCCAAGAATTTTTTTCTGTATTCCATTGTTTTTCTACAATTGGTGGACCCATGATTTTACGCATGCCCCAACAGAATTAGGTCTAGTGCTGCATCTTGCAATATATAATATCATTATTTTATCTTTGTCTCCCATATATTATCTTATATGACATATGTACATATGTATGTCATTCACCTCTTTAAACAAAACTATTTATTACAATTAGTGGTGTTCATAATAAAATTTTGCTGCGTATTTTATGCTTTTCCAAGATATAATTGACATGCTATTACAGACCTGCCAGATATCATATATGCAAAAGAAAAATTAAAGTTTGAAATTTCAGAATAAAAAAAAAAAAAAACAAGCTTTGCCACAGGAATATGTAATTGAATTCTGTTAATAAATAATTTGGAACAAATTTACATTACCGACGCAGCTCCTAACAAAAATTTGCAATCTTATAGAAAAATGAATTTTAAGAAGCAAATTAAAATAAAAAAATTTCCAGGAAACGCATAGTTTCGGAGTTACGGACTAATAAAGTTTTACAAATTCTCTTAGTAAGTTTTTGATTTAGTGTAATAACAACGGTTTCCTGCTTAAGAATTTTCTCATCGAACAGTGGCTTCGCTGAGTAAAGATCTTCTGCATTGCCGGCCTTCGGCCGGGCTTAAGAGTTTTCTCCTCTATGTATGTCGAACAGTGGCTTCGCTGAGTAAAGATTTTCTGCATTGCCGGCCTTCGGCCGGGCTTAAGAGTATTCTCCTCTATGTATGTCGAACACAGGCTTCGCTGAGTAAAGATTTTCTGAATTGCCGGCCTTCGGCCGGGCTTAAAGGTTTTCTCCTCTGTGTATGTCGAACAGTCGCATCGCTGAGTAAATATTTCCTGCATTGCCGGCCTTCGGCCGGGCTTAAAGGTTTTCTAATCTATGTATGTCGAACAGTGGCTTCGCTGAGTAAAGATTTTCTGCATTGAAATGAATGACAATGACTGATTAAGTTAATTCCATATTTTTTTGTAAATTTAATTAACAAAACATCAAATTCCAATCAGCTTGTAATATGATACACATATTCTTATATTGAATAAAAAATTAGAAAAATACCTAAGCCTTAAAAAACTTTATGGGACCGTAACTCCGAAACTAAGCGTTTCCTGGAAATTTGTTATTTTACATTTTCTTCTTAAAATTCATTTTTCTATAAGATAGCAAATTTTTGTTCAAATCGGAGCTGCGTCGGTAAAGTAAATTTAAGCCAATAATTTTAACAATAAACTGTTTTAAGTATTTGGTCTGTTAAAACAGTAAAAAAATTTTACTATAGCATTGATTTGTTCAGGACTGCAAAGTTACTCTGTATTAAAGTTTTTAAATGAATTTTGTGGTACTTATTTAAGGCAGTGAAAAGAAACCATAATCAAACGAATTTGAGCATCTTGTTATCAAAGTTATTTTCTTAACATTGTAAATGCCTGCATACCTATTTGAAATATATTAATCTGTAGGACTACATCAATATCTAAAATGCCCAACAACGTATCATTTCTCAAAAGTTTACATTAGAACAGTGATGTCAGCCTCATACACAATTGTGGAAGCAAAACTCACATGTACGCTTACGCTCTTTTATTTTGAGAGCGTAAAATATAATTTTACGCTTTTTTCAGCGGGAAGTATCGCAAGTCCTGTTTTGAGGCCTCCAAACAGAAATAATATATTTATATAAATATATATATATATACAATACATATAAGAGGTTTGAAATAAGTTGGATCCACTGTATGTAGGTACATCTTTTCGAAAATTTCTTAAAGTAGCTTTTAAATTAATTCATAAGTAAGACTTTTTGTAAAAACTGTTTCTCTTGTATCTAATCTAACCAAATGTTAAAATATTTTAAAATTGTGAAATATTTTAAAATTAAATATCTGAGCACTTGGCAATTTTCGAAACTCTTTTTACAACTTATAAAATTAGAAGATATTATTGGTAAATAAAAGGATACTCTTAGAAAAGGCCACTAGTTAGGCCTCGCTACCGCATATTTCTCCTACTGGGAATGTAAGAGATAACAGTGATCTCACCAACACAGTCATATTTGACATCACTGCATTAGAAGAAAACAACTTGAACAACAACAAAATGAAATCTTTAGAATTTTGAAAAAAAAATTTGTCTGAATTAAAAGTTTTCCTGATTGTATTTATTTCAATAACTGATAACTACATTGTTTGATCCGATCTTTGGACCAAATAATTTTCTTAAAAATACTTTATTCTTTTAGTTTACGCTCGAAAGATACAAAAAAGCGTTCAATTAGCTAAGAAAAACAAAAGAGAATAAAAAACAAGTAAAAATGTTATATTCGACCGGGTCGAATCTTAAATACCCTCCAAATATTTAGTAAGTAAATTTGAAATGTTTAACTTGGTAGGACAGAGTTTCTTTATATAATATCGTACGTCAACGCCCACTAATTGGGGCGGGTTTTCCACAGACTAATGTATGGGCTTTGTTAGACCGTCTTAGATTTCATCACTGATCAAGAATATATGTATAACTTCTCTGTGGAGGGTATTAAAACAGTATTTTGGCGAGGACGGTATGGCAAGTGCTTTTTGGAGGAGACACTTCGCCTTTGTCATGAAACTCTAAAAATAAATGTTTGGGATAATTATATACCAAATTAAGTTTAAGTAGGCTTAAGTAAAACAATTTGTTAGATTTTTAAATGTTTTTTTGCATATGTATAATAACGCCCACTAAAGGGGCGGGAACCAAAAATTATTTCATTTTTGTTTAACGCGTTGGACCATCTTTGACATAAAAATATATCATTTGCTTAACAAAATTACAAAAAAAAAACTTCAAAAATTATGTTGTTTTTTAGAGGCTGGTTTAGTTCTTCTTAGGGGAACTCTTTTCCCTCTTGCCCGATTTAGCCCATCTCGGAACTTAACCTGCGCTATCCTTCAAGATATATTTATACCAAATTTCAAGAGTCTAGCTCTTTTCGTTTGGACTGAATCGTGATTTCCACAGACGGACGGACATGCTAAGATGGGGTCTCAGATGGATACTTCGCTGCGTTACAAACGGAATGACAAAGTGAATATACACTCCATATTCTTTTTTGGAGGGTATAATAAAACATAAAAAATAAAAGCAGTCGCGCTCCTTAATGTATATTGTATTAGTTATTTCTTTAGCAGAATTAATAAAACGATATCCACCGACGTTATTTGGTTTGAGAAAATCATTTACTTGATGATACCTTTGTTTTGAATGTTAGCAATAAAATGTTTGTTGTTAATACCAGAGGCTTATAATATTGAGGGGCTGTTCACATACTACGTAACGCATATTTTGCCAAATTTTAACAGTTACATTGGCTATTATAACTAAATTGTTCTTGCCATCGCTGAAGTTTTATACTGGAGTCGTAATGCGTTAAAAAATGTCATGGTGATGACATTCTTAAAACAAAAAAGGAAAAAAAAAAGTTTAAGTTGACACACTACCGAAAAGAAGACATCGCCCCACGTTTTGGGCATACTTTTAAGAGTAGAATATTTATTTGCTTCTTTCTTTCTGTTAGATTCATTTTTCTAAATTTGTTAACAATAAATGAAGAAAATAAAATAAAGCGGAAATTATTGAAGAAGGTTGTGTATAAGAAATAGTCAATGTTCATTGAAACATCAGAAATCGTGAAAATCGTTGTACGAATAAATGTTATTGATCCGCTGTAAATCTTTTGTTTACAATATTGTTTTTTTAGTAGGACCAGCTACTTCAGTCAATAGCATCCGCAAATAGTTACCGAAAAGCTTAGTAGTCTATTTTCAGGTGGAGCAAAAACGCACTATCCGTGAAGTTATGTTATGCATATATTTGCGTGTAGTTAGAAGCAACAAATATCCAACTCTTATCGAAGTCGTATCACGAGTATGTCGCGTGTAGAAAGTAGCGTTAATTCAAAAGGGTCTATAACCTTATTAGCAATTACACTACAGTTAATATTTTATTTGATTTCTGAATTACACATAATATTGTAAATTCGTTCCGAATGGTGCTTAAGGATTTTTTAGGTTATAACTTGATATGTATATCACTAATATTATGTGTTTATAAATATGATATCAAACTGCAAAATAATAAAATATATCGTCGCAGAAAAAGCAAAAGACACTATCTTACAATTAAAAACTTTATTGGGTTGGCATAAAACATGTTCAATCAAAAAATTTACTGACAATTTGTTCAAAATAGTACAATACGACTGAAAAAGGACCCACAAACGTATATATTTATATACTTTTGAAAGTATTTCACAAAGATAAATTTATAAAATATCAATTTAGAAATAGCGTGGACTACTTGGTCATTACACTATATAAAGGGTGTTTTTATAAGAGCTTGCTGATTTGAAATTTAAATAAAACACATGCCAAATTATGAAATGGCCAAAAAAATTTTTTTATTTGGTAGATAATTTCTTGCCATTTAACATTTAAATATAATTTCGGGCATATGGCCACCACGAATATTTTGCACAAAGGTCATTCTGGACCTAAACCAATGATTTCAGATATCCCCACAAAAAATAATTGAGTGGCGTCAAATCACACGAACGCGGAGGCCAATTCACCGGTCCATTTCTCGAAATAATGTTGTCGTTGAAATGTTCTTTCAATAAGTCCATTGTTTCGCCCGCAGTATGACAAGTGGCACCATCCTGTTGAAACCACATTTCGTTTACATCCATATCTTGAAGTTTTGGCACCAAAAATTCATTCATCATGATTTTGTATCGATTTCCATTCACGGTAACGCGTCGTCCTTCCTCATTTTTAAAGAAATAAGGACCGATGATTCCACCAGCCCATACACCGCACCAAACAGTACATTTATCGGGATGCGCTGGTAATTCTTGAACGGCTCCAAATACGGCAATTTTGCTTGTTGATATATCCATTCAACAAAAATGCGCTTCATCACTGAAGAGAAGATAAACATTTTTAATTGAACACTGTTTTTGAAAATAAATTTCCACGATTTGGAAGCGTTGTTCTGGAGTTAACCTGTTCATGATGATTTGCCAAACAATACTGAGTAGAGACGTCACTTTAAACTGTCAAAACAGCTGTCAGACAACAGAATGATTCGTATAAAAAAAAACTTCATAAAAAGCACCCTTTTCATATATTGAATTAAAATTTCATGTAAAACAGATTGGAGAATATTTTTTATTTTTGTTGCTGAATTCTTGTTACTGCAGTTTAGGATTTCCTCTAGGGGTTCGTGTGTTGAGCTTATCGGGCAACCCTTGAGTACGAGTATATGGTGTATGGTTAGTTCTGCGCAAAATAATGCCGAGTTCTTTCATAATAGTGCTGTGTGTTAAATCTTGTTCCGATTCTAATTCTGGCCTTAGAGAATTTGTTGTTGTATGCAATGCATTGCGCCGGAACTGAAAACGAGGGGATAGTATTGAGGGGACAGATTAGGAAAGATGAGAAGATAGATAGTTGTTTTTGAAGCTATTTCAACCATTTACTTCGCCGGCTAATTTTTGCTACAGGGCCGACGAAGGTGGGTGCTGTTACTCTGCTTTTAGTACATGATAGTGTCAGTCGCTGTCAATTATGTTCAGTGACCAGTGACTATGCCGTCATCATTGAAACAGGCTGGCAACAACTAACACAACCACGCACTAATGCTGATCAGAATAATTCAACACAATATATCATGACTCATCGCGGGCTCGAACTCACGACCCTTCGCTTCATAGTCTCGTGTTCTACTAATTCAGCCAACAGCACCCACATATGTACATATATGCAATACATTGCGTCAGAACTGAAAACGAGGGGATAATATTGAGGGGACAGATTAGGAAAGATGAGAAAATAGGCAGTTTTTTTTTAGCTATTTCAACCTTTTTTTTACTTCGCCGGCTAATTTTTGCTACAGGGTTTTCTTGGTTTAATGTAGATTTGTTGTTGTTTTGATTTTTTGTGCTGTTATTTTTTGCTTGTTGCTTTTCATTTTCTGCCAGGGACCGAAAATAACTTATGTTTTTATTTCGGAGCAAAAAGTTTACACAAAAATGCCCTTTATATGCATTTGGGAATTTTTAACCATTATGGTCGCATTTATATTATACAGGGTCCGCCAAATAACTTTTTTTTTTTGAAAATGCTATAAAAAAAACTACTGAATATTTTCTAAAATTTCTTTTTTTTATTTGAAAGTACAATCCTTCAGGTTAATAATGGAAAATAATTTCATTTAAATGGCTGCCTCGGCTGGCCATGCAGTAGCCTACACGATCGGTCCAATTTTTAAGCACATTATCGATTGTGTGCAGCTGTATTTCACCAATGGCTTCACGAATATTGTCCATTAAAGCGTCAATTGTCTCTGGCTTGTTGACGTAACACTTATCTTTGACGGCATCCCACAAATAATAGTCCAACGGTGTCAAATCGCAGCTCCGAGGTGGCCAAACGACATCAGCTCTGCGGCTGATAATGCGATCTTCAAGAACAGGGCGCAAAACATCGATTGTAGCTTCGGCTGTGTGGCACGTAGCGCCGTCCTGTTGAAACCAAATGTTGCCAATATCCTCCTCTTCAATTTTTGTGAACAAATATTCGTTCAACATGGCCCGATAACGATCGCCATTGACTGTAACGGCTACTCCTTGCCCATTTTCGAAGAAAAATGGCCCAATTATGCCTCTGCACCAAAATTCGCACCAAACAGTGACTCGTTTTGGGTGCGTCGGCTTTTCAATGTATACGTGTGGGTTTTCTGTGCCCCAAATTCGACAAGTTTGTTGTTTACATAGCCGCCAAGATCAAAATGAGCTTCATCTGAAAATATTTTTTTGGCAATATCGGCATCTTCTGTAAGTCGATCGCAGGCCCACTTTCCCAGTGTTTTTCAAGCGTAGACACAACCATATTCGTTCGGCGGAAGGATAAAACTAATTATCTGTCAAATCAGACATGAGCTAAGTGTTACCATTTACGAAATAAGCACTAGTTGAAAAAAACGTTAGATTACCGTACCCAATTACATTGAGAAATATAGAATTTTGGTTATAAACCACCATTATATCAACCAGAAAAATATTTTGGTTATAAATAACCATTGTAGCAACCAACAAATTTTATTGGGAAAAATAACCATTATGATAAATAATTTATTTTTTTGGTTATCACTTATAAAACAACCCCACAAAATCAACGCAGTTCCAAATTGGTACTATTTTTTTTGTAGCTAATTCGATAACCATTACATTTTATTTACATATTTTGCGCATTACATATCATAAATATTCGATATAAATTTTATATCGAATAAAACTTGTTTGTTGTGTTTTCTTGAATTTCAAATCCTATGGTTTTGCTTCTGTAATTCTCAATTCATTTTTGGGAGTTTATGTAGAAGCTGAGAGGTTTTGTTATTTTGGAATTAGGTTAAAGTCTACTGATGATTTGGTGTAAGAACCAATGAAATGCAGGCATATAGACATACTTGACCACATAACAAACAAAAAGCACTAATTTAATTGAGACAATATGTCGAATAAACGATTTTAAAAACTTACAATATCATTTTAAAAATTTATTGATGTTTACAGTTTTTGGTATGAAAGTGTAATTGTTGAAGGGTATAAGATTTCGCATAGCCGCATAAAGCCCTTTGACTTATTTCTATTCTGAAAACAAATTTATTTTCTATATTTTTCCCCCAAAAATATATGGACTCCGCCTTTCATAACCTTTTATTTGAGTACAAATATGTCTACATATTTTAAGAACACACTACACTGGTGGTATATCAAATAATTATATTGACATACATAATTCTTTGGTTGTATCTTTAAAACAGGGCTCCTCAATGGGAGAGAATATTTAAGTATAATGTATTTGTGAATTTTTCATGTGTTAGTGACCAAAGTATATCAATATCAAGTAGTCGCAAGAGTACAAAAACAAAATCCACCGTACATTTTGTTTGTGTAAAATTAATATCTTATGTCAGAAATTTTCTTTTATTTTATTATGTTTTGTTCACAATTATTTCCAAAAATTTAAATACTTTTCGCATAGAACCTTTTTAAAACAATTTCTTTTTGTTAATTTTCTTAAACAATACACTTTTCCACAAAAATCTTTTCCACAACAATTATTTTTTGCTACTTTTGTTGCATTAATAATGTTTTTCACAATTTTACAAAATTATTTTTTCAACGAATAAACAAATATGGCTCGCTACAAAAGTAAACAAATTTTGACATACGTTCATGGAAAAACTGAAAAAAATTTTAGTCAGCTGGGCTCTTGCATATACTTGATATAGATATACTTTGTTAGTGACTGTTTTTTTCAGCAAGAGCGTACAAATAATGTTGCCAGACGACGTAATTTTTACGACTTTTTATGCCAAAAATTAAATGACATGAAATATTTAAATAAAGTTTTCATTAATATGTATTTCTTACATTTAATTAATACAGGCGAACTTCCTTATAGTGAATAAATTATACACTCCACGCAATATTTGTAAGGCTAAAATTATTTTAAATTTTTTTCCGAATTTATTAATGTACATAATGTTGGAATATTTTGACTTATATATTGCCATTTTATCTGACATAAAAATATTGTGCTCCGTTATTTCTGTTTAAAAATAACGTGATTTAAATATTAAATTTGAACGAAATATTTAAAAGACCAAGTCCAGGATATTATAATAGAGGAGTAAAAAAATCTAAATATGTATGTGGAATCAAAACATTTTGCTTCTTACTTTTAATTAAGAGAAAAAACATATTTTATAAAAAAAGACTTACAAATCAAAAAATTTGCTTTCAAGTCAATTCATCTATTAAAATGTTTGTAATTTTGAAAAAATTCTATATAAGGACGCTAATAGACGTTGAAACTCGTACTTCTAGCAATATAATTCGTAAAATATTAGTAATAGATGATAGCTACATTAAAGAAGCTAATTAAAAAATGTAAATAATAATAATCGGCAATGTACCCTCTTCTCCCCATAAAACTTTTTGCAATAAAAAAATTTATAGGAACAAAAATATTGAACAGAAGCAATTTCTTATTTTACGTATACTACAAATTGATCTTACTCATTGTTTTTAAATATTTTTGTCAAAATAACACCGTTTTATATGAAAAATTGAAAGCATTTTTTAATTCTGTAGAAATGTTGAGGTATTTTTCATAAAACTACCGTAATAATTTCACATTAACGATTTGAAAAAGTAATATGAAGATTTTGATGTTTTTTCTCCAACATTTTGGCGATATTGCATCTATTTTGTCTGGCAACTATGTGAACAAGAAAGAACATTTAAAGGTGTTGCCGTTGATCACAAAATCAAATTTATTTTATTTAATTGACTGTTAAAGTTCGACGAGGCAAGTCGCATCTTTTTTATGAAAAAAAAAATTACTGCAAAATCAAACATAATTTGTATTTGTACATACATATAACTTTAGAAAATTGCAAAATGTGGGACAAAGAGTGGGAAAATTCTTTTTTGTTTTCTCTTAGTATAACAAATGAAGCTGAGTGTATGGTGTGCCATCAGATAATAAAAAGAATGAGTGCGTTCAGCGTTAAACGGCATTAAACCACCTGTCACTCAGAACTTTGTTTAGTTGTAGGGGAAGATAGAAATAAACTTATTTCAAGATTAAAAAAAGAGTTCCGTTTCAGAAATGATCGTCTGATTCAAAATATACCTAATCCAAATATGTCGCCAAATTGCCATATTAAAGCATCATATATAGTTGCATTAGGATTAGCAAAAAAAGGGCGTTCTTTTGAAGACGGAGAACTTTTTAAGGATTTATGTCAATCTATAATGCCTTTATTTTGTGAAACTGGCCAAATTATGTATAACATTATAAATGAAGTACCATTATCTGGCTCTACTATAATGAGAAGAACTGAGGACATTGGGGTTTATATTAAAAATGAAACTTTAAAAAGAATAAATGTTGCAAAATTTATCTCTATTTGTTTGGACGAAAGTGTTGATATTTCTGACACCAGTCAAATGATAATTTGCATTAGAACCACAGACAACACGTTCAACTCATTTGAGGAAATTTTAAAGCTTCATTCCTTTGATGGTAATGTCACAGGGGAAGCTATATATTCATCATTTGAGGAGAATGTGTTGTCTTTAATAGATAAAAATAAACTGTCTGCAATATGCACAGATGGCGCGGCAGTTATGGTTGGTGCAAAAAATGGTTTAATCGGTAAACTAAATCACGCTGGAATAAAAATTGTATCATTCCATTGCGTTATACACCAACAGGCCTTGTTCGCCAAAAATATAGGTTTAACCAATTCAATGAAAATGGCTGTAAAAATTATAAACCGTTTAAGAGGGGGGCATAATGCTCTTAGCCACCGAAAACTTATAGCCTTCCTGAAAGAAATAGAAGCGCAATATAAAGATATTTTGCTATTTACCGACGTACGGTGGCTAAGTCGCGGAAAATGCCTGGAAAGACTTTTTTGCCTTAGGAATGAAATAGCGCAATTTTTAAGATCTCAAACAAAAGCCAAAAATATAGAATTATTGGACGCAATTACAAACCCCGATTTCTTGTCTGATCTGGCATTCCTATCGGACGTTCTTCTTTTAATTAATAACTTAAATCTAGTCCTTCAAGGAAATAATAAATATATTTGGGATTTGTTATTCGCAATCAAGGAATTTTCAAGAAAGCTCAAAATTCTGCGGGAACAATTGGCAGCACGAGATTTGTCAAATTTTAAAAATCTTTACGAAATATGTCAAAATGTTCCGGCCGATGATAAATTGAAAATATATCACGAAAAACTTAATGAATTATTGGAAAATTTTGAAAAAAGATTTCAGGACATATTGCAACTAAATTGGGCCATAGACATGTATAACGACCCAATGACTTGTTCCATGCAAAATGTTCCAGAAAATATCCAGCTCGAACTATCTGCAATGCGGTCTGATATAACAATCGCAATACAAAAAGGACTCGATTTTTGGAAAAACATATGTCCAATTAAATACGGAGGATGCAGAGATCAAATTTTATACCTGTACTCAATGTTTTCTACCACATACATGTGCGAATCCACATTTTCGGCCATGTCGTATATAAAAAGTAAATACAGAAACGCACTTACTGACAGTCATTTGGAAACATTATTAAAAATAAAATGTTATAGAAAAGAAATAGACATAGATGAATTAATAAAGTGTGAAAAATTAACTTTTTGATTGACACAGACGCAATATTAGGTACTTTAAAGATTGGAAAAGATTTTTATTTTTAATATATTTTTAGTTTTGCTGCATAAAATAAACTATGAGCCACTGTATATACATATTTGGGAAATTATGAAATATAAATAAATAGAATTTTCTAAAATATGATAAGAAAATTCGGAAATAAAACTGTAAATTGTGTAAAAATAATGTACCAAAAATTTTAAAATACTCGTGCAACTGAGTAAATAACATTTCTTTCGATTTAAAAAAAAAAGTTCCTCTGTAGAAATTTTTCATAAGGCTTATATTAAAATATTCTATTATAGATAATACTATCTTCCAATGGAGATATAAAATATTATAAAACCATTTTTGTATCATACAAAATTACTAAAAATCATAATATATATAAATTCATCCATCCAAGAATAAAAATAATCGAACGATGGCAACGCGGGTTGAAAATTTAGTCATGCATTTGTTGTTGTCTATGAATAAAATTTTTATTTTCTCTTCTCTCATTGATGTGAATTTCGTTACTGTTCGTGTTGCGTATGTGAATACGTGTAAAAAATCCGATTGGCACTCGTTCCCTGAGTGTAATGGCTGAGGAGCCCTGCTTTAAAACATAACCACGCAAAATTTCATTTGGAAACCCATGGGCTTGCGCTGTCGACGTTATGGTGACACACGTATACGTCAGCTACTTCGTACAAAGTATGTGTGATGTTGTGTGTTTGGCTGTTTCGTTGTTGTTGCTATGACCAAACAAAGCGAGTCATTTGATGTTCAGCATTGATCGAAGCAAGACCTACATGTGTACCAGAGAAAAGAAATTGCATATTCACTTTTATTGCCCATTCATATGTTCATTGCTTTTGCCGTTCATTTAACTGCCCAAAAACATCAATGCACATGCTTGTATTTAACTCTCCATTTGCTTTGACTGTTTCTTTTCGCACTACTTTTGTTATGCCAACACAAGTTAATCAACCCTTACATTCATGCCACTTAAAATTTTTGAAAACAGCTCGAGACTGGCACGTATTCATTGCTGACCATCAGATTTCATAGTATTCACATGGTATTCATGGCATTCATGCATAAATAGAAGAAATAAGAAATAAAAAAAATCTTTGCTTGTGCGAACAAAACCACAAATTGTGCGTATGTACGTACATACATATGTATATATGTATATGTGTCTGTTGAAATATAGACAGTGCTGCCAATTTTACTGATTTTGTTTTAGATTAAACGTTTTTTTAAAACACCAAAGTATCAGTATTTTTAGTTTTTCTATTGCAGTATTTTGATTTATTTGGATTATTACTTGAAAGGTCTGGTAGATTTTAATTTGAAGCCTTTTAGTTAGAACTTTTTTCAACAATAATTTTGGTAATTTTGACGAAAAGGAGATTTTCCATAGAAAACATTAACAATTTAAACATATTAAAATTCTACAAAGAAAATCTCTAAAATGCTAAATAATTACACCCTTATTCATAAAAATTATGAGAGGCTTATAAGGGTGTAATAGAGCAAATTCCATATGAAATTTTGTTTTATTACGCTGTTATTAGACTCATAATTTTTATGAATAAGGAGGTTAAAATGTATTTTTGTTAATACATTCATCGTCCATCTGAACAATTTCAAAAAGTCAAATCTCCGATATTTTCGGAAATAGGTTTTTTCCCGTACGCCTTTATGTTAACTAAAATAATTTCTTTGTTATTGTTGTATCGCTTATTAATACAAAGAAAAATAAGAAATAACTTTTAGCTTTGAGAGTTCAAAATGTATCAGGGTAGTACCACGGTATTCTCATGTGTGTACCAGAGGTCTCAGAAATGTATAACAAAATTTAATGGACACCTTTAACACATGAATGGGAGATGCTATATATATATATATATATATATATATATATATATATATATATATATATATATATATATATATATATATATATATATATATATATATATATATATATATATATATATATATAATACTCTACCCCTCGTTTGCCTGGCATTTTTATATTCAAATATGACGTCACTTGTTGCATAAATAACGATCGTTTTATTACTGAAAGTATACTTAACTCTTTCACATTTCATTTCATTTGCAAAAAATCCAAAATGCAGCAAATTCTTGTAAAATAGCAGCATTTATGTTGTTTTTTTTTTATTTTTATTGCTTGCCCGCATAATGAAAATATTTTATTTAACAATTTTTATGACTAAATCTGTTTCTTGTGGTGCTGTTGTTGTGTACGGCGCGCACACACATTAATTTTATGAAGTTACAAAACACTTGAGGTATGATGTACAGTCCTGAAGACTCAAGATTTATTTGTGTATAAAGTGAATAATATTTTGATAAAAAACCATAAACTTTCTTATGCCACAATACATACCATCTTTATTATTATATTATTATCTATAGTATTAAAAAATCGTTGAAATTATTTTAGCCCTTTTTGTTATGTTTCGAAATAACTATCGGCACGTTTTCGTTAACAATAGTTGACAACACATCCTACGTGCAATACTAAAATTCTCTTATGTGTTTTAATCTAGTTCTTTGTACCCCTCATTCACAGGTATTCACAAAGATTCATGAATACAGGCGCGGTACTCATGAATCTTTGTGAATGACTGTTGACATTTAGGTAATACATGCAGCACATACATCATATTTCATCATACGATCTCTGTGTGAATTTGTTTTCATTCGCTTCATTAGCGTAGTGTGTAGTGACGACATCAACATTATTTTTGTGTGAATGTATTCATAGCAATAAAACCAATGCAATTTCTTTTCTCTGATGTGTACGCAAAAAAATACACTCGAAAAATTTTATGAAGATGTTTGACGATAACTGGGAGATTGATTATGTTTTTATTGAAAATATGGAAGGCGAAGCACAATATAAGATCACAATATAAGATCAAAAGGCATTATTGTGCTTGTCATAACCTTTTTGCATTTTTCACGGGTGATGAGCGAAAAGTTAAGCTTTTAGAATTAAAAGCTGTTTTTTTTTAATTCATAGCCCCACATGACCATCATTTTCCAGATAATGATGGTGGTTATTGTATGACCTCTGGCCAAAAATTAAATATTTTAAAGGCTTCTTATGTAGTTGCTTTGCGTTTGGCGCAGCAATGTCGCCCTTACAATGACGGCATATTCGTCAAAAATCTTTTCCAGGACGTTTTAAAATGCTTTGGCGAAGATGCGGAAAATATCTCCCTTCTTGTAAAAAATATTAGATTATCTTCTACTATCCACAGCTGTACAACCGATATAAGTAATTTTTTATTTTGTAATCTTAAAAAACGCCTTGAGGAGGGCCTATTCTTTTCAATAAGCTTGGATGAAAGTACTGACGTCAGCGACACAAGTCAATCAATAATATATGTCAAAACAGTACATGCAAATTTTGAGTCTTTTAGGATTTTTTGGCGTTGGCTCCTATGTACGGACATGTTAATGGAGAAACGCTGTGGAAATCAGTTCAAGAAAAAGTTCTCAAAATTGCAGACAAAAAAAAATTAAGTGCTGTGTGTACTGATGGAGCGAATGTGATGGTGGGAAAAAATGGTTTAATAGGACTATTATCGCAGCATATTGACGTTCCATCATACCACTGTATCATTCATCAGCAAGCCTTGTTTGCCAAACACTTATGTTTAAATGATGTAATGAAAATATGCGTGCAAATTATAAATAAAACCCGAGTCTCGAAAGATTTTTTGAATTGCGCGGGGAAATTTTGGAGTTTTTAAAACTGGGTAAGTCTCCCGACTGCAAAATTTTTGTGTTACATTTAAGCAACAATGATTTTATAATACGATTAGCATTTCTTTGTGATATATGTAAAATGCTAAACGAGCTTTATCTTGTATTGCAGGGCAAAAATAAGCATATTTTTGAATTATTTCCATTAATTAAACATTTTAATAGAAAATTATGTATATTAAATAATCAATTAACAAATAAAAATTTAAAATCGCTTCAAAAAACTGCATCCCTTGTTTTATAAATTTCAGACACTTTATTTCAAGAATTCCTTTCAATAAACCAATAAATTTTAAACAATATGAACAATAGATTTAAAGATTTTCAAAAGATATCACCCCGCATAGATTTACACAACAACACTTTTGCTTGTGACGTCCAAAGTCAAAACCCAGCAATACAAGAAGTAAAAGAAATGCTAGAAGATATGTCATTACCTTTGGCGACAGGCAAGGAATTTTGGGAGAAAATTTCAAAAGAAAAATATCCCAATAGATTAACAGAAATTTATAAGCTCTATTCGATGTTTGGATGAACATATAATTGCGAACACGCCTTTTCTTTATTAAAAATTATTAAAAGCAAACAACGAAATAGGTTAACAGATGCAAATTTAGAGAACCTCATGAGAATTAAACTAAACACAATCGAAATTGACATCGATGAGTTAGTTCAGCATTTGAACGCTCAATATTTGCCCGGTGTATAACAAACACCAAATACACACATGTAAAAGCAGAAAGATCTGCACTGCAAAAAGAACAGCAAACACACATAAAAAGCAAAAAGAACATACACATGCACGAAAGCGCTCAGTCTCGTTTGGGGGCTCTGCTTTAAAAGGTCAATATCTGTGAAATTTGTACATACATACATACATAGATTTTAATAATTTATGTGACACATATATCTAATTCATTCAAAAGTCCCACAAAAAGCGGAATTTTATGGAATAGTAACAAAAAAAAAATTATAACAAAAAAAAAATATTTGTCATTTTAATTGATTACCGTAACCAAAATAAAATATATTTCTTGATAATGGTTAATTATAACCATTACACAAATTCATCTATGTTAATTGTTTAATATGATTTTTTTGTCGTTTATCTTACAACTGTTACGTCCCTGTTTTCTGCTGTCCAATTTGTTTTTTTTTTAAGAGTAGGACCAGCACTCAGGGGATGACCCCTACATATGCAATGCATTGCGCTGGAACTGAAAACGAGGGAATAGTATTAAGGGGACAGATGAGGAAAGATGAGAAGATAGACAGTTTTTTGTAGCTATTTCAACCTTTTACTTCGCCGGCTAATTTTTGCTACAGGGCCGACGAAGGTGGGTGCTGTTACTCTGCTTTTTAGTACATGATACCAATTATGTTCAGTGACCAGTGACTATGCCTTCATCATTGAAACAGGCTGGCAACAACTAACACAACCACGCACTAATGCTGATCAGAAGACTTCAACACAATATTTCATGGCTCAGCGCGGGCTCGAACTCACGACCCTCCGCTTCATAGTCTCGTGTTCTACTACTTCAGCCAACAGCACCCACAAAAAATCGAAAATCGTCTTTTTAACATTATTCGAATACGGCATTTGTTCTGTTTGATCGTTTAATGGAATTATTTTTAATCAGTTGACAACTCTAGCATTTACATACTGTTGTTTCGAGAGTGGTTCAATAAGTGCATGACTTTCTGCATGAAGCAGAGTTTTTTATAATCTCCTTTGAATTCTATACACTTAGTCCAACATTTCTCCAATTTTTTATCCCTTCCGAAAAATGTTATTTGTCAAATTAATCAAAATGGCATTTGTTTGTGAGATGATTTCATCGTTGGAGTCAAATCTCTTTCAAGTTTGGTAACAGGAAATAGTCACTCGGTGGTAAATCTGGAGATTACGTCGGATAAGGGAGCAATTCGTAACCCAATTCATGGATTCTCATATCCAAGAGATCATACAAAATTTAAACCATTGAGCCATATGGCTTCCACATTCTCTCTCACTTTCAATGTCCGATCGGCATCTTCCGTGCTTGTACGGCCACATCGAAATTCGGTAAAACATTTTTTTACCATGGAAATGGTTGGTGCAGAGCTCCCGTAATATTTATCACGCTTAGCATTCAACGGCTGCCAAACACAAACTAAATGACCCAGCTTCTTCAAATATTGATAAAGGTCAACTGATGGTTGCTTGTTGACAGGAGCAGTGTTGCCATAGCAATTAACAGGTGGAAAATTTAATGTAAAATTAAGTAGATACGTACTATACATATATACATACATATGTATTAAACTTTTTTAATGTCTTAATCTTTTTATTACAAATGTCACCTGCGTGGACATCAAAATTTGTCAGGAATGTTACAGTCAATGGCGATCGTTATCGGGCCATGTTGAACGAATTTTTGTTCACAAAAATTGAAGAGGAGGATATTGGCAACATTTGGTTTCAACAGGACTGCGCTACGTGCCACACAGCCGAAGCTACACTCGATGTTTTGCGCCCTGTTCTTGAAGATCGCATTATCAGCCGCAGAGCTGATGTCGTTTGGCCACCTCGGAGCTGCGATTTGACACCGTTGGACTATTATTTGTGGGATGCCGTCAAAGATAAGTGTTACGTCGACAAGCCAGAGACAATTGACGCTTTAAAGGACAATATTCGTGAAGCCATTGGTGAAATACAGCTGCACACAATCGATAATGTGCTTAAAAATTGGACCGATCGTGTAGGCTACTGCATGGCCAGCCGAGGCAGCCATTTGAATGAAATTATTTTCCATTATTAACCGGAAGGATTGTACTTTCAAATAAAAAGGAAATTGAGAAAATATTCAGTAGTTTTTTATAGCATTTTCAAAAAAAAAAGTTATTTGGCGGACCCTGTATTTTTTTTATCAGATGTTGAATCTCCTCTGAGTGCGGCCATAAGATGAATAAGTTCTTCAACCTTCGCCATTCATTATAAATCCTGCTAGTTCAATTTCGTTTGGGGGCTTATCTGGAGCACGACTCAAGGCATCAACATGTGACTTACGGCTACCTTCTCGATGAGTAAGTGTGAAATCAAATTCTTGCAGACGCATCCACCACCTATCAATTCGGGGCTTGAGTTCATTGTTAGCTCTAACTTTGGCAACGGCTGCACAATCGGTCAGTAAGCAAAAAGCTTTTCCTAATAACTAATTCTAAAACGTTCGAGACCCTCAACTGCGGCAAGGGCTTCAAGTTCATAGCTATGGTAACGACTTTCTGCGTCAGTACAATAGCGGCTATAGTAAAATACGGGTTTGCACTGTTTACTATCATCAGACTGCAATAAGATAGCGGCGAGTCCTATACTACTCGCATCTGTGTGAACCTCGTGGTGAGCTTTACGGTTGTGAAATGCTAAAACTGGTTGTTTGGTTAGGGCTTCTATGAGGTTTTCGAAAGATTTCTGTTGGTCAGTACCCCATTAAAAAAAATTTTATTTACGTAATAACATGGTAATCGGTCTTGATATTATGGAATATTGTTGCACGAATTTTCTAAAGAAGTTCGTAAACCCTAGACATCGTCTTACTTCGGTTACGTTTGTCGGCTTACTAAAGTTTTTTGACGCCCTACTTTTCTCCTCACCAGGTCGTATACCATTTACATCAATGATGTGTCCCAAATGGGAAATTTATTTGTTTGTTTGATTGAAATACTTTTCAAAGTAAATTTTCAATCTGACGGAGCAGACTCAACGTAATGTTTATCGAGCTTTTCTTTTGTCTCTTTCGCCGGTTTCCCTTTCAAATAATAGTGGTTAATCGCTGCACAAAATTCACTTTTTTCCATTTTTCAAGAAACACAAAAGTTGCTAACTTCAAACGACTACAACAAATAAACTAATCGATCAATTTTGGCGCAATTTATTTTTTGTGTTTCTGCTGCCATCTAGCGCTAGCTAGCTTAAATATCAATCTGCCCTCGTACATACAATAAATATGTAGAAGTATTTTGTATTTTAAATACATGACCAGCTTTTAAATACCGCAAACCATCTATTTTGCCCAACACTGCTTCAATGCAGTTTTACGTCCATACTCTAGTGGGTGGTGTCACTTTTATCAGTGTTACAAGGGCTATTGAAATAATGTAAATAAGTACCAAATCATTTATTCATGTGAGTATATCATACCGCTCTTAGAGTGGAACAAATAAATTAATATAATGGATTACAATTCTAAAATATGAGAAATGGAACCACAACTGAATTAATTGTCTTATAGTTTTAATTTATGTATTTAGAATCCTCATATGATTGAAGTTTCGCAAACCTACATACATATTTATCTGCTTGAAAATAAAATCCCATTTTATCGCGAATGACATATTTTTCAAATTATTTTTCAAATTATTTTCTAATTATTTTATAACGACCATCGGGTAAGGTAGAATTTTACTTCAAGTAATTCCCAAATTCATTTAAAAACATTGTTTTTACATGAACTCATATATTTCAAAGCATACAGAAAAGTGCATTGTAACTTTTAGTAACAAATCATTACCTTTTTAATATAGTACATACTTATATACGATACATATCGTCAGAATAAATGCAAAAACGGCTATCATAAATTTTTGTGTGTAAGTTCTTTGTATTTAGGTTACAAACTCAATTGAGGTTACAACCTAAATACAAAAAATTTTATGTAGTAAGTATTTTCACGAACATTTATATTGCTATATTAAATTGAATTAAGATTCATAGGCTAATTGTTCGAAATTTGTTTTTAAATCTCAGAATATACATGATAAATATTCCAAGTCACAAAGGAAAGTCAACATCAGTTTTTTTCAACTTACACAGCAGAGCAGAACAGCTGTTTTCGAAAGCCGCAACACTTTCATCGCAACACTGTTATCCCATTCAACTAAGCCACCTAATAAGTGGTGACAAACACAATACACATGAACACTGATGATGAAAGTGTTGCGGCTTTCGAAAACTACTCTTCTGCTCTGCTGTGTAAGTTGAATAAAACTGATGTTGACTTTCCTTTGTGCCTTGAAATATTTATCATGTCTTTCTGAGATTTAAAAACACATTTCGAACAATTAGGATATGAATCTTAATTTAATTTAATATTACAAAAAATTTCGTTTTTATCTAAAAATTGTCAATTTTACGACGTTTTTTTTGCTTCTCCTGCAACTTACAAAAATTGATGATAGCCGTTTTTGCATTTATTCTGGCGATATGTAAGTACGACGAGTATGTTCAAATGAATGCTATAAGCATTAGTATGCAACTGTTAATTCGAATTCAATTCACACGGTCTGTTTGTCAGTATATTTGTTTAAATAAAGATGAAACAACACTATAATTATTATTAACTATACGTTTGTGTTCTGACTGCTTCATTGTTTGCGTTACACTTTGTTCGTGCTGACATTGAACCAAATTCTTGTCTCCATTTATAGGATTGCTTGGATTTGGTTCTGTTATTGCTTTTGCTTTTGTTTTTGTTTTCTCACATTAATATTTAAGTATTATTGACGCAGTTTTACAGTAAAGAGTGATCGATAAATCTACTTATTTCAATAAATATCAGAAAAAAGTCTAAGCAGATCTTTAATAAGGCCTGAAGTAAGAAGGTCTTCTAAGTTTTTCCGCCAAATCCACCTGATTGTGTAAAGTGTTGGTGGTTACGCCTCAGGCGTTTCTCGCAGCAGATTGAAGAAAACTGCTTGTGTGCTCCTTTCATCTTGTACAAAAAACGCCTTTCACAATCAGGCTAAATGTAAGCACACACACTAGCAAACACATAAAGAATGCTCATACAAACGAACACACACATACACAAGTATACAAGACACTTAGGACATAGGTAAAAAACATAGATATAACGTTATCATGTACAAACATATAGATTTTTTATCGATGTAAAACTTCCGTTTTATTACAGATTTGGACTTATTACAGATTTTAAAGAAGTGAAAGGTAAATACTCAAAAAAATATGAAGATAAGTTTTAAAATACTTTAATTTTGAAGTTAATAGCTGCAAGGTGTCATTTTAAACGAACTAAAAATGTGGAAAAGAGCAAAATAGGAATTATTGGCGATAAACTGAAGTAACTTTGGCAGCACTTTAAGTAGTGTGCTATATATTAAGTATCGTGATCGTGTATTCCATTCAGTTATTCGCTTTCGAGGCTGCTCTATACTACAATACTTCAATATAGGTAATTTAGTTGTATTACAGGATGTTAATTTTTCCAATAGGCTATAAGTTCAAATCTGCGAACCTGCAAATTATATTTTATTTTTATTAATAAATGAATTTTTTTAAATTCTATTTATTTTCAAGAGTGGAATATTAAGAATATTTTTCATAGTCATTAAACTACCAGAACGGATCAGTACTGATTTCGAGGCCGCTACGCCATCTCATCAACGTTCTTTGTTCAATGAAGTGGTGCTAGTTAGTAGGAATATCCACTATTTAACCAAAATTGTTTTTAACGAAAATTGAATATGAGAAGTTCTCACATTAATTTTTTCAAGTTAGTGTTTTTACAAAATGAATTTTACTGGTATATCCAATTACTTAAGATCTAAATTTATTTATTGAAGATCTGAAAGAAATCCTCATGTTGTACCACTAATTACTTGCTCTCTATATGAGCGATCATTTTTTATTGGAAGTGTCAGATTACGTTTAAGACATGTTAGTGTTAAATTCACACACACACACACACGCACAAACACACACACTGGCAAACCCCCATGAAAAATGTTTTTTGGAAATATGGTCACAATAGACAAATTCAAAATATTTTGAAAATTGGTTTTATTAGGAATATTCCTCTTAATACTGTAAGGCGTTCGCGTTTACGCTTCAGGCGTTTTTCGTTAGTAGATTAAAGAAAACTGCTGTGTATATCTCTTTGATCTTTTACAAAAAACACCTTCGGCGTAAACGCCAACACGTTACACAGTCAGTTTAATGAAAGAAGGAATTGTGTAATAATAAATTTATTTTTACATACGTAATTATATTACAGGCATGTGTATGAGCAGAAATCAGAAAAAAATAATCAACAATAATTTTTGTTTTTGTTTGCAGAACAATATAAAAGTGATTTTTACAAATTGTGAGTAACAAAAATTTTTGTCGTAAAAGGCAGAACAAAGAAACCTTCAGCTATCGTTCCTTGCAGACTACTTCTTTAATACAATATGACAAGTAAGTAGCTCGATTTCAATAACTAGAATGTATATACTTACCCCGGTATTCATAAAATTTAAAATGAGTTTGAAATGTATTTTGATCAAATTTTTTCATACAAAATTTTCTTAAAACAGATTTCAAATACGTTTTATTTTTTTATGAATCCCGGGGTTAAGGTTTAATTCATAAAAAATATTTAATGCTTATAACGCCGTTATTTGATATTTTTCTTTAAGAAAACTGTCAAATAAGAGGATTATAAGCATGAATTATTTTTTATGAATTAGGTCTTTGAAATTTAAGTTTCGATTTAGAAGTTAGGTTTTCGTAAGTATTTATTATGAATTTCATAACCAAAACAACTTTATTGTGTTTTGTGTTTTCTCCTTTAAGTTCGACATATTGTAATAGATCAGAGACAAGTTTTTTTTATAGAGATGTGCGCGTGAGTAAAATTAAGCTCACGATCACGCATGATCACGAAACTCATGGTAAAAATAAAAAACAACGACGCGCTCGCAGTAAAATAGTTCTCGTGTGTGAAAGCATATATCTTTATAACACATAGATATGTATATACATACATACTTTCCTTAGTATTAAAAATCAAAAGAAAAGACGTATCTTATGTTTTGAGTTCGTCAATATCATATGCATTAAAAATCACACTATCACGCACGGTTCTCAATTTCTGAATCATGCTCTCGCACGCGTGATTTTAATAATTTAGAACATGATTCACGTGATTCACGCGTGACAAGCAAAAATCACGACAATTCCACATCTCTAGTTTTTATACCCTTCAAAAAAGAATATGGAGGGTATTTTCACTTTGACATTCCGTTTGTAACGCAGCGAAATATTCATCTGATACCCCATAAAATATATATATTCTTGATCAGACCGTCCATTCGACCGTCCGTCTGTGGAAATCACGATTCAGTCCAAACCAAAAGAGCTAGACTCTTGAAATTTGGTATAAATATATCTTGAAGGATAGCACAGGTTAAGTTCGGAGATGTACTAAATCGGGGAAGAGGGAAAAAAGTTCCCCTAAGAAGAACTAAGCCAACCTCTAAAAAACAACAAAATTTGTAGTTTTTTGTAATTTTGTTAGGCAAATGATATATTTTTATATTAAAGAAGGTCCACCGCGTTAAAATTGGAGACATAAACTAAAACAAAAAAATTTTTGGACCGCGCTCCTTTAGTTGGCGTTATTATATGCAAAAATAGGGTAAACATTTAACAAATTGTTTTACTGAAGCCTACACTCCTTAAAAAAAAAAATTTTAAGCTTTAATGACGAAGTTGAGACGTAACCTGGTACTACTCTCCCCTAACCCCTCCTCCCCCTTTAAAAAAAAATTATTTTGTATATAATTATCCCAAGCATTTATATTTAGAGTTTTATGACAAAGGTGAAATGTCTCCCCCACAGCTCTTGCCAGAGCGACTCCACTAAAATACAGTTTTAATACCTTCCCAAGAGAATTGGACCACATAAAGTATATATATTCTTGATCAGCGATGAAGTCCAAGACGATCTAGCAATGCCCATACGTTCGTCTGTGGAAAACATGATGTTGTCTATTTTTCAACCCCGCCCCCTTTAGTGGGCGTTGACGTACGATATTATATAAAGCAACTCTGTCCCACTAAGTTAAACATTTAAAATTTACTTACTAAATATTTGGAGGGTATTTAAGATTCGACCCGGTCGAATATAACGTTTTTACTTGTTTAATTTAAATTATTTAAAATTGTCGAATATAAAAAAAAAATTATATAAAGCTATTTTATTTTTATGCAATTAGTTACCTATTGGCAAATAAAAAAATAATTCAATAAGGGAAAACCAAAAATAGAACATATGAACTTCAGTCACAGAAACGAATAACACAAGGGACAATAACATCGTTGGCAATAGTCTACTTACCGTCGGCATTTGTGCACCGATATTTTACAAATTCACTTTGCAAAGTATTTATTAAATCAGTAAAATACATATGGATGTATACGTGTAATAGATTAGAGTATGTGTGTAATAGATTAAAGAAACATTTACCCTTTTGTCTTTAATCTATTACAAATTTTCGAATTTAAAGGCGAAAAACGCCAACCCTAATCAAGCTGATTGCTTTAGTTAATTTATAAAACATTTGTTTTGGATTGTTGCTAATTAGTAAAAAAAAAATTATGTTAATGTATAATTTTTTTTCTATATCACATCTATCCATTTTTCCGCAATAAGCAAACTATTCAAAACATACTATATTGATATTAATTTTAATCTAACTATTTACATTAAAATATACATATTTATAGTATTAATGAACAATTACTCAGAATTTTTATATTAATTTTCTGAGTAGAAGATCAAAGTCGTATTGCAGTTTTGTCATATGCCGCGAACTATTAATAAGAAAAATTTATCTGCTAATCAATTGTTGCTTTATTAACTGCATCGCGGGCTGTTGAAAACCTGTGTTTCTATAAAATGCAGCGTTGGCTATATAATTCACTCCATTATCGTTTTTAAAGGCATATGTAGAAGTAGTTAACTTGTGGCACGTTTTTTAAATCGAACCAGGTGCTGATCCTTGATCATGCAATGCATTGTGTAGGAACTATGGATTGGGGCGATAGTGAGGAGAGGATAAATGGAAAGATAATTTGTATGAGCCGTATTACCTTTTATTTCGCCGGAAAATGTTTGCTATAGTACCAAGAAAGAAGGATGCTGCGATGCTATTTTGTGTCCTTGAAAGTGTAAATCACTTCACTAACTACTTCATTCATTCTTAATGATATCGTTGTATCGAATTTAAATAAACAAAAAATCAAACAAACGTTTCTGAATTTATGTTTAAAAAAGCGTAGAATGGTAATTAAAAAAATTTTTCTTAAATTATTTTATGCTAAACAAATCCGATAGTTAAATAAGCTTTTTTATAATTTTATGGGAAGCAAAAAAAACTTCCTGAGATTACATCATTTCCCTAAAAAAAACCCTTTATATTTGATTTGCAAAATTTTCCCTTGTTCTCTTTATTCGTTTAATGGCGTGTGTAATAATTTTATAGTCATATCACTTTTAAAGTACTAAACCGATCTGAACAAATTTAAAATTGTGTATACCAGTGTCGAAAATTGTTTAAAATCACAAACATACTGTTGAGAGAGGAAACCGCCTCGCTAGTGACTTCCACAGGGATTTTGAATAAAGAACACGATTGCTTTCAATTCAAAATATAATTTATTTCAATCAGTGTTTCTTATATTAAAATTCCTATAAAAATAACTTAATTAGGAATTTGCTTAAGATTTATACAGAAATTAAAACTCACTTTTTGGTATGGAAACCACTAGAGCTACTTAATAAAATTCAACTTATGTTTTCCGGAGTAGAAAATGGTCACCACGCCAAGCCAAACTAATAATGATTAAATTCATAAATGGCGCATTGTAATGGACGCTGGTGGCGTCCACTCCGAAAATATAATTTGAAATTTAAATTTAATAAAAAAATAAACACATCTAAAAAAGCAAGCAAGCCGAATTATTTCCTAGCGATTTTACCAGTGGCGGCAACACATACTGTTTGGTGAAAGCCCTCGCAAGTGGCGATTAATTCAAAAGATTAACTTTAACTTTCACAACCGTATTTGGTACCATATGAAAGTAGATGAAATTCTACATCACTAACTGCAAAAATAAAAGTTCTTGGTAGTTTACTTTATTAGCAGTGTGTGTTCAAAATTCAATAGTTTTTGTTATTTTTGCGCGCATTGATTAACTTAGCGTTTACACATGCCACTGGGAGTTCGAAAAAGTCAATACACTTACAACTTTTTACTAATACACATACATTTTTTCTAGTGGCAGCTCCAGTGGCAGCTAATTTTGCATGCGAGTAAAAATTTGGCACTTGCATGCCACTAAATGTCAAAACGATAATCAATGTTACCCTGCCAAAACTTTAATGTAAACTTTCTGGATTACAGTAAAACTGTAATTAAAGTTTTAACTTATTTAATGTATTATTATGCAGTATTTCTTGAAATACGCATAAAAATAGCAAGTTTGTTAATTAAAGAGCATTAATATTATTAAAATAATATTAATAATAATAATATATGCTAACTTTTTCCCCAAAAATGAGCCTATATGGTGAACTCGGTAACTCTACATAACAAACAAAACAAAAAGTTGAAATGGAATCAAAATTGAGCCAAATTGAAGTTTACGCTTCGACGTCATTTTGAAAATGAACTAACAATGGCATGTGTAGACAGAAAAACAAATTGCATGAGATTCGACTATTTGGAATAATTTTTCGTTGATAATATGTATACAGCAATGGCATGCCACTACTTGCATGTGTAATCGCAGCGTAAGAGAGAATATTCTGATATTTCAAGTGATTATAGTTTTTGTTAAGACTTCTATAAGTAAAAGTTTTATAATGTAACCGTCAACTTCAGGTATATGAACATTTAAAAAATTATTTTTTGTTTAGATATTTGTTTTAGAAATATTTAAAAAAAGAAAAAGTATTTTTAATATATACATTGAGTTTCAACAACTTCGCGGATGAGTGCAGGAAAAATTCTTTTATGCTCTCAAAATATACGATTTTAGCTAATAAATCCCAGAATGCCTATTTGCGCATTTGTGCGATTTTTGAGTTATGAAGGTTTTTGTGGCAGAATTCCGGTTGCTAAAAATCAATGTGAAAAAAGAACCAAACAAAAAAAACAAGTTCTTTTTATTATCTTTTTTAATTTTTTCTAAAGGCACATGAAGTATGCTCTAATTTACAATTTAATTTACTAATTTATGGTTTTTCATTCCAAAGTTACAGCAAAAATAGTCAAATAAAACAATTTTCTCCAAAATACAAAAAAGCCCTTAAAAGGTTAAGAATTTTTGTTTTAATTTTTTTTAAATGCTGATTTTTTATGTATTTATTAATACTCATCAATAAAAAATAACATTTTAAAAATACGAGTTCTATGAATTAATCGCCACTTTCTCTACCATTCACGCCACTGTGCGGCGTACAAGTTATTACAGGTAATGTTTTCGCTTATTAATAACAAAGCTATGTGTACTGTGAAAACTTTAATAACCGGACACTCACCGTCGCGTTATTTCTTGTCTAAATGTGAGAGGTGTCCGCTTAAAGGAAAATAATAGAAACGCAATATTAGCCTGAAAAAAAAAATACAAAAATGACAACCTAAAAGGGGAAAAAACGGTAAAATTTTATTTCGGCAAAAAACCTATTATTTATACATATGTATATACATACATATGTACATAAGTGCTTTTATGAATTCGTAAAATTTTATTTTAAATAAAAAGTACAATTGACTAAAAGCTCTCGTAGTCGCCAGAATTTCCCAAAATTGACTGATGTTCTGTTTCGGCCTGAAAAAGTGCGTTCAGTCGCAGACTATTAATTACTATTTATAGATGAGTCATCTACCCAGCAAACATAAAGTCTTCTATTTTAATGCTTTGTTGCAATTAAATATGCGTATAATAAATTGAATACGTGCTAAACTAATATTATTATGATCTTTTGTGCTAATAAATTTCAAATCAGGAACATTTTTTCAGAGGTACGTGGAAGGAGCAAATGACAAGCATTTATTAACTTTTTATTTTATTTGAGGGGATATTCCTAATTATGAAGGATTTTCAGATAGCTCTCACTTATCAAATAAAAGACATTGTGCATATTGCAAAAAACATTTAAATTACTGAGTTATTGTAGAAATTGTATAACTTTAACTTTCCTTTTGAGAGCAATCACATGTGTTTGCTGGATAAGTATTCTGGATCATTCGTAATAATGTGAGTGATCAATGCGTGTACTTTAATTTTGACGCCAATGCTTCAGAGGGTTTTGAAATATTATTTGTGCAACTTAAATTGATGTCAACGATAAACCAATTTAATACAAAATCAAGATAATCTTCAAAGTTCAAAGGCAAATATCTTCTAAAATATAAGAGATATTGTGTTAATAAAAAAAATTGTAAATTTTTAAAATCTCCACATTTGTGGTAGTTACGAAGTTGCAAATGTTCACATAATCCTATGGTGAAAACTTTGATAAACTGTAGGTGATGTTTTAGATATGCGCCAAAAATAGCCTAATAAGCGTGATTAATTGCCTTTAAAATTAAAAAATATTACTTTTTACTAAAAAGCCACCAGAAACCATCTTTCGCTTTTATAATTTATTGCATTTCTGCTTAAACTCGTTTCTTCAAAATGTTGACGGCATCGCATCTATTATACTTTGCTAACATAACCTTCATGAAATATGTATTTTTGACTCTTCAACAATAAAAATTTATTTCCTTTCCGTAGATATGTGTTGCTGTTTATGATAATAAAAATCAGGTTTTAGCATCATCTGTGTGTTTAGTTCTGTTGTTAAAAGTTTCAAAATTATATATTTACATTTAGGAGTATACATGTTATGATTGGCGTGGTATTTATTCATGATCTGAAATACATAAGCGTATTTAAAGACTCCTTTCAATTACATTCTCGTAAGTAACTTATTTAAATTTATTTCCAAAAATTTTTTATTTCATTTCAAAAATATCAATTGAGCCGATATCTCAAACTAATTACAGTAAATGTTTAATTAAATTTATGTAAAAAAGAAATGTTAGAACCCTGCCAACATTTTCTATCGCGGAAGTGACCCAGAAGTGACGGTAAGAAGTTGAAACTCATCTTCTGCGATACCATTCTCTCATCGTAGAAGCGTCTTCCGTATTGAGAAGTTGTGCCCCCCGGAAGTAACTTCAAGAAGTGTCTTCTGCGTTACTTCAAGAAGTCACTCCTGGAAGTCGAATTTTTATCCTCAACATAATAAAAGTTGTTGTATTCATTAAATGTAATTTATTAAGCTTAGAAATTAATGAAAAACAAATAATTAACAATTATGTAAAAACTACAACAATAACAGAACAAAATCACACTTTACCACTGACCGACCACAGCGAAAGACAAAAAAACTAATCTCGATGATGTCGAAAACTTCTTTTTTGGATTCTTTTCATTTTGTTAATTTTATTTCGCGGTCACTGCGACTTTCCCAGAAGTGCATAGTGTTGTTTTTGTTTATTGTATCCTTAACGGCACATGTTATTTTCGGCGGGTGTTGTAAAAGACGACTGCAATGTAAATTGTTATTGTGAAATTCAAACTATCTTCCAATTAACGTCTGGAAGTGAGTAAGACGTGACGCCTATGACGATGGACGATGAAAGAAACTTCCAAATATTGGAAGGGAAGCTGCCAGATAATTTTTTTTTGTTATTTAATGTAGTTTTCAATTCATTTAATACATTCACACATACATATACATATATTTCACAGTATTGTTTCTTTTGAAGTTTTAGCTGCATCAGGAGCCGAGCTTTCGGTATTGAAGTTGGCTACGACGAGTATGAAAAGTTTTGTGTGGCTTTTAATTCTCGTAAATACTGACCGAAATGTTGCATTGTTACTTCAAATTTATTTTTATTTTTATACATTCAAATTTATTTTCATTTTTATACATTCCCTTTTCAGTATATCCGAAGTCATGCCTGATGTTAATTAAATTGTGATATGAATTTTATGTTTTTTATTAATAACAATAGATATACTGCTTGCGTAAAGTACCAATAACTTTCAATTTTGTTTGAATAAACTTGATATTGTGAATAATCAGTTCCTGATATATCGTAAATACACACTTAATACTTTGGAATAAGCCAAAAATTGCTTCCTCGAAAATGGCTTCCAATTTTTTTTCATTGGGTTGGTATCATTGGCGTAGCTAGAAGTTCATATTAGACTCTATACTTCGCTTATATTATCAGAATTACTCTAATATTTTCAATTTCTAAAGGGTGTTAGAGCGTTTCTGCGGTTGGCTAAAAAATATTTTTTTGCAATTTAAAAGATAATGAATGCACTTTTTTCGGAAAAAGTTACAACTAAAAGAAAAACATTGAAGCAAAAACTAAACTACAAACGATACAAAAAATATGTGGGGGCATTTCTGTTGTTGGAAATGGCACAAACCGTTATTTGCGAAAATTACAAGACCCACAAAACTTTTCATATCCGAGGTGCTTTTTTCCCCGATGGAACCCTTCTGTTGCAGAGCTTTGAAATTTGGTATAGCACATGTCAAGTTCGTAAATGCGTTGAGTCGGGCCAGAGGGTAGAAAGCTCGTCTAAGAAGAACGAAACCAACCTCTAAAGAACAACATAATTTTTATACCCTCCAAAAAGGAATATGGATTGTGTATTCACTTTCTTATTCCGTTTGCAACGCAGCGAAATATCCATCTCAGACCCCATAAAGTATATATGTATATTCTTGATAAGTGCTGAAATCTAAGACGATGTGAGCATGTCCGTCCGTCTGTGGAAATCACGATTCAGTCCAAACGAAAAAAGCTGGATTCTTGGAATTAGGTATAAATACATATATCTTGAAGGATAGCACAGGGAGCAAATTACGGCACTCGATATCGAACGAAATTTGTATTTAAATTGTATGGAAATTTCCATCGATATCGAATGCGGTAATTTGGCCCCAGGTTAAGTTCGGAGATGGGCTACATCGAGCAAGAGGGAAAAAAGTTCCCCTAAGAACTAAACGAACCTCTAAAAAATAACATAATTTTTAAAGTTTTTTTCTTTTTGTAATTTTGTTAAGCAAACGATGTAATTGAAAACAAATATAACTACCGCCTTTTTTGTAGATACAAGTGAAAATTATACCATTGACCTTTTTTAGATGAGTTAGTTGAGGATATTACTTCGGTTATTCCGTACTGCCGTGGAGCTCTGTATAACTTCCAAAATCAATGAAGTGGTTCATAGATATGTTAACTCAATTAGATGTCAATAGATTCTTGCAAATACTGAGGGTTAGTCGAATTGAATTCAACACACTCGTTTCTTGATTTCTGAAGATAAAGAATTTAACCAACCACATTTATGCTAACAGTTTCCTGTGAGTACCGGCTAACAATAGTCCTAAAGACTTTGGTCATCTGGGGAAGGAGCGAGTATTAAAAAAATTGCGGCTTTTTTTTGACGTTGGCTATGGTTGTACGATTGACAAAATAACACGACGTGTTTTTAAAGTCTTTTTAAGCCTACAGACAAACTATATATGTATCTTGGCCAAATGCAGAGGAAAGAACAGAAATTGTTGTACATACATATGGCGAACTTCCATTCTGTATATGCAACAGAATCACCACTTGCTGAAACTCCAGTGATCAGTGGAGTATCTTTTTTTCCCGAACACACAAATATTCAATAAAAGCGCAAGTGGTTTGTGATTACAATCTTCGCATACGACACGTTGTTGTAGGAAATCCAGGTAGTGTTCAGGATTCAAAAATTGTTAAGAAAACAGTTCAACATGGACTGTTAAAGGAAAAGTTTAATAGGTTAAAAAACTTTAAAATGCGCATTAACTGTCGCAAAGCCACTTATTTTGTTGCCAATGGATCGCTGTATGCTGCATTTTGCACAACATTTTATTGGAGGTCGACGAGGAACCAGACGAAGAGCTAGATGTTTATTCAGTAAATGCAAAATATGAATATAAAAGACAAGCTATTTATAGTTTATGGTTCAATCAATTTATTTAGTATAAACATATAGGTTAGGTTAGGTTAAGTTAGGTTAACAATTTGCTGGTGAAAGGAAACGTAGAATCCAGCTCATATATGTGAGAGAAGTGAAGAAGAAGGAAGGGATAGTCAGAGTTTAGGTAGGAAGAATAGTAAGAAGACAAGACAAGAATTCTGGTCGTGCACGCACGCCCCACGGGGAGTCAGCTGCCGAACCAGCCACTGTTCCTAATAAAGAGACTCAGGTTCATCACTTCTATACCTGATATCACCGAAATGTCTCTAAAACGTGTCCTGCCCAGAGACTGTAAGAAATGTTCATTAAGGCTTTCGAACCTACCAAATTCAATTTGGTCTTCAAGCGTGGTGTTTGAAAAAGGCGTGCTATTGAGCCAAGTTGATTGTTGTTCTGAGGCCGAAGCTCTGGACAGTTAGGTGGATTTGCCTCTCGTGGTACAAAAATTACATTATTTTTTGAATACCACTCAAGTGCCTTTTTTCCACAGTGACATGATGCCAAATCGGGACAAAATAGGTACTCGTTGTTGTCTCAAAAAAGGTAAAAGCCGTTTTTGTAGGCACTCTGTTATATAAATTTCTGTGTTTATCGTGCCTGATGCCACAAATGCTTGTCTTCGTTTGCCACAACTGCAAATAGCTTGCCACACGAAAAATTTTGTTTGTATTTTTGTCCGGAACTCTTCCTGAACATTGCCTCTTTCATCAGCAACATAAAAATCTTGGCCTGGAAGCTGAGAAAAGTCTGCCAGTACGTATTTTTCGTCATCCATCACACAACAGGTGTATTTTTTTTATAAAATCTGTCTGTCTTTTCGCTCGTACGAGCTGCTTTACTGATGGAAGTGTTAGCTGCTCTTCGAAACAGTTGCTCGACTTCTTTTGCCTTACCAATATCCCTTGGACCTTTTTTACTGCCTGATCCAGGTTTTTTTTCAATGCTAAGCTCTTCCTTAATGGCATTTGAGACATTTCGAGGGTCAACTTTGAATTTTTTTTGCTTTTTTCAAGTCCTTGACTGATTTTTTTTAAAAACTTTTAATTATATTCTCACGTACTTTTTTTCGCAGTCCATTTAGGTCGCAATAGCAATTGAAAATTAATGAGTTTTAAAATAATAGTATCTGACATAGTATCTATAAAAACTAACGTGATAAAAAAAACATGTATATTGCACTATGAATAAGTTTTGGCTAAAACACTCTTTACATATCTAATCGTTGTTTGCTGGGATCAAGTCGTGTTTTTTGTCGGCTCCAATAAACCACCTGTAAAGTCTGTACTCAAAGTGTAAATACCTGCATAAATCGTAAATCGTGTGAAGCATCTTATAAGTAACAAGTTGCGCTGTCCATAAAAAAGTGATTTTATAAGTTAATTGAAATTAAATTTCTTTTATTATTTTACTGGAAGTTTTTGCTTGTTTCATCATATTACTCAAAGCAAGGCAAACTAAAAAGATAACATCAAAGCAAATATCTACAACTGTTTCATTCTATCATAAGCTGTGTTCCATATGCAACCCGAAACAGCCCGAACTCGCCCAAAGTTACCCAAATGCGTTCCAGATAACAATTTTTGTGCAATTTTGAGAGAAAATGAGAGAGTAATTTTTTTCATTTCCTGTACAAAGTCGCCCGAACTATTTCTTTGGGTAAGTTTGGGCAAGAATTATATTATCAGCTGTTTTTCGTTTACATTTGAAAATAAAAAAGTAAAAAGAAAATTTACAAATAAAGGAAAGAAGTTGTTAATTGAAAATTGGTTAAAAGTAAAATTGAAGTTGTTAGTACATTTGCGCATATTTGTCCATTTGTTTAGTATAGAAAAATGCTTTTTCAGAATAATGAACAACTTATGGACACATCAAGTGAGTCTGATGAAGACGACATGTTACATTTACAATGATGGTAATCTTTCATTTTATGATGTTGAGCCTTATTCGGTGTATAAAACCACTAAAATAAAAATTAATTTAAAAAAGTAAGCGGCACTAGTTTTTCAAAATATATAATTATAGTTTTTTGCGTTCCAGCAAATTTGGGTAGATTTTGCATTTTGAGAGAGTAATTTTCCTTTTACTCTCATTAGCCCAAACTTGTCCGAAATTACTTGGAACAGACCTATAATACTGGCAATACCTTACGACAGTTGAATTATCACTGCTTATTCACTGCAATACCCCTCGTTGTTAATTGTAAACTGCATTACCATTTACCACTACACAGTGAGTAAAAGTAATTGCATTCGGATTATTCATAAAATCTCAAAATTATATATAAAGGGTGTTTTTATAAGAGCTTGCTGATTTGAAATTTAAATAAAACACATGCCAAATTATGAAATGGCCAAAAAAAATTTTTATTTGATAGATAATTTCTTGTCATTTAACATTTAAATATAATTTCGGGCATATGGCCACCACGACTATTTTGCACAAAGGTCATTCTGGAGGTCCAATTTTCGACCACCTTTTCAAGCATTTGAGGGCGTATTTCAGCAATGACACGTTGAATACTGGTTTGCAAAGCGTCAATTGTTGCTGGTTTATGCACGTAAACCAATGATTTCAGGTATCCCCACAAAAAATAATCGAGTGGCGTCAAATCACACGATCGCGGAGGCCAATTCACCGGTCCATTTCTCGAAATAATGTTGTCGTTGAAATGTTCTTTCAATAAGTGAACACTGTTTTTGAAAATTAATTTCCACGATTTGGAAGCGTTGTTCTGGAGTTAACCTGTTCATGACGATTTGCCAAACAATACTGAGTAGAGACGTCACTTTAAACTGTCAAAACAGTTGTCAGACAACAGAGTGATTCGTACAGAAAAAACTTCATAAAAAACACCCTTTATATATATATATATATATATATATATATATATATATATACATATATATACATATATATATATATATATATATATATATATATATATATATATATATACATATATACATATATATATATATATATATATATATATATATTTTTTTTTTTTTATTGTTTCATCGTTAATTCCCAAGATGGCATGCTTGAAAAAGGGATGTACTTTAGAAGGATCGGATGATAGAATGATAATCTGCTGGTTATGTCACGGCTCATACCATTTTAAGTGCGCTGGTGTTTCTGACTTAGTGGGCGAGTCAATAGCAAAAAAACAAAAACGTTCATTGGCGTTGTAATAGTTGCCAGAAAGTCAGTATTAAATTTTTTAAATTCTTCCAGAGCACTAAAAACAATTTCCTGCAAATCCAGAATAACCTTGGCCATTTAACTGAACAAATTCATGAATATGGAAAACTTTTTAGTGACTTTAAAACTTTAGATAGTTTACAATCACCATCCACAATTCGCCGCAAAAGCCCCAGATTGTTGAATAAAGATAACAATACTTCTGCAACAATCAATCAATATGTAGCTAATACGATTAATGACGGATCCAGTTTAACTAAAAATTCTCCTCCAAGAACAACTATGCCTAATGCCTCAGATAATGTTGGTAACATTATTCATGTCAACGATATGAATAATGACTCATCAACGGCCGTGCCTCTGAATAATGCTTCAAAATCTCTAAGCACCGCTCAATTAAGTAATTTTGATGTCTCAACTCCAGCGCCTTTAACCTTAATAGCGAGCTCGTCTACAGTTAATAATCAAAATTTAACTGATACATCAACAGCCCCAAGGGAGTTGCGTACGATTCCTCCGAAAAAACAATATTTGCTACACGTTTCGCATCGGATACAAAAGCTGAAGATATGAAATGGTATATTCAAAAGAAATTTGAAAATTGCTCACCACAGGATATCCGCGTTTTTAAAATAAACTCTAGAAATAGAGCTTCATTCAAAATAATTGTACCGGAAGTAATGTTTCAACAAATTGTTAGTCAAGAGTTTTGGCCTAAGAATGGTTTAGTACGTGAATTCATTTATAAAGATGATAATTATGCTCGCTTGCCTAATTTAGTGCACCCCAGTCCAAAAAACTAATATCTATTTTATACCAAAATGTCAGGGGTATTAATTCAAAATTGTCATCGATTTACCGAAACAGCTTTGGATATGACAACGATATTATAGCATTCACTGAAACCTGGCTCAATAGTAAAACTAATAATACCGAAATTATGTGTTCCAGATACCAAATTTTCAGAAAAGATAGAGATAGTTGTCAAACAGCCAATAATATTGTAAAAAAAATCGGGTGGTGGTGTTTTAATTGCTGTCTCAACTATGATTTCGTCGGAAGAAATTATACTGCATGATTTTTTGCACATTGAGCTTATATGCGTATTAGTGAAAATACATAAACAGCTTATGTATGTATGTTTATTATTTGCTTGTATGTATATTCCTCCTAACTCGCAATATTCTATCTATGAGGATTACCTAAAAGCTATAAATGTTATTGCAGATAAAGTAAATTCAAATGATCTTATACTTGTGGTGGGAGATTTTAATATGCCAAATGTGTCCTGGAAATCTGTGCCTGATTGTAATTACTTGTCACCTCTTCAATCTTCAGAGTTATCACAGTATTTCATTAACAGTTTACTGGAGTGCTGCCTTTTTCAAATCAACTGCATCACAAATAGTTCTGATAAATTGTTAGACCTTGTATTTGTTAATGAACCGGCAGACTTTTCGATATCGCCGCATCCCCCGCTTTCAAATCCTGAGGATAGTTATCATCCTACGATTAAATTAACTTATATCTACCAACCTCTTCGATTGTCAAAGACATCTCAGCAAAATAAAATTTTTCGTTTTAAGTCAACAAATTACATTAAACTTCAGCGTGAACTCTCTCAAATCGACTGGTTAAATGAATTATCTTATTATAAATGCTTCCTATCTTCAATACCTAGAGTACTACCTGCCCGCTGCCATGGTCCACCTTGGAACACTAAACAACTTTCAAGACTTAAAAACCGAAAGAGTAAATTATTTAAAAAGTACAAACAAAATGCATCTCAACTGATCTGCATATACCATTGCTAATCAACTGGATTATATTTCTTATTTAAACAGGGTAAAAAAAAATTACTTAAAAAATGATCCCAAATCTTTTTATAAGTTTGTGAATTCGAAGAGGCGTGTGTCAGATTTCCCTTCTGTTATGAAGTTTAAAGATTGTGAGTCTTCAGATGGTAAAGTTATAAGTAATATGTTTGCTGACTTTTTTGCGTCAACCTATTCATCGTCTACGTTTAGCAATATCGAGCAGTCCCTCAATCAGTGAATTTTAATGTACCCCGTATTGAGCAGCAAACTGTTTTGACTTATATGAAAAATCTAAAACTTTCGTATGTTCCCGGTCCTGATGGTATTCCTAGTAGTATTTTAAAATACTGTCCTCATTTACTAAGCCCTTCATTGACCTATTTATTCAACAAATCACTCAAATTGAGTTACTTTCCTCCAATTTAGAAGAAATCGTTCATCATTCCGCTGTTCAAATCTGGATCTAAAGCTGATATATCAAATTATAGGGGTATAGCTAAATTGAACGCTATACCAAAGTTCTTTGCGCAACTCTTATGCGATACATTGTCTATGAAGCAACATCTATCCTTTCTTCTGCGCAGCATGGTTTCTGTAAAGGTCGATCAACTATTACGCATCTCTTAGAATTAACAACCTTAGTTAACGATGGATTTGTCACTGGCAAACAAACAGATGTCATCTATTTTGATTTTAGTAAGGCCTTTGATAAGGTGAATCACAACTTACTCATTCATAAGCTTGATCGAATTGGAATTGGAACGTCTCTAATAACATGGATTGAATCTTATTTGAAGAACAGAATGCAGTGTATCAAGTTCCGCAATATGCTCTCTATAAATGTTATATCAGGTGTGCCTCAGGGTAGTCATCTCGGCCCACTTTTATTTACCTTATTTATTAATAATCTTCCCTCCGTTGTTGAAAACTCAAATATTCTAATTTATGCAGATGACGTAAAGTTATTCTTATCGTTTGACTCTATTGACCAACAGTTGCGTCTCCAAGCTGACATTATACACTTAACCACTTGGTGCGCTAATAATGTAATGGAGCTAAATGTGAAAAAGTGCAAATACATGATTTTCTCAAGAACAACTCCAATCAATGGACTCTATAAAATGAATAATGTTGTTCTTGGCCTAGTGGATTCATTTAATGACTTGGGAGCTTTTTTAGATAAAAAACTGGACTTCAGGTGCCATATAACTTCGACGATTAACAAAGCTACTGGTGTTCTGGGTTTTATTAAACGCTGGGCTAAGGAGTTCTCTGACCCTTACACAACCAAGATGTTATTTACTACTTTAGTTCGCCCAATACTTGAATACGGATCTGTTGTATGGGACCCACAATATCTTTCACATTCAAATAAAATAGAGTCAGTTCTTATTATTATGTCTTCGTGGTCTTCCTTGGAACTCTAATATAAGATTACCATCTTACGGGAGACGCTGGATTAAATCTTATTTGTTAAACAGGACACAATCGGTAAAATCTAACGCTGCAGTTTCAAGGGACATTTCAGTAATCTCTGGTGTTCCGCAGGGGAGTCACCTTGGTCCAATTCTTTTCCTTCTGTTCATCAATGACCTACCAGAAGCAATAAAATACTGTAATATATTGATGTATGCGGACGACGTAAAAATATGGTGCGACATAAAACATCCATCTGATCAACAGTTCTTGCAGAATGATTTAAACAATTTTTACATTTGGTGTAAACTAAACTTAATGCAATTAAACTTGAACAAATGTAATCATATGCAATTTTCAAGATCACACAGCCCTGTTCACAATTATAACCTAGATGGTTATAATTTAAAAACGCTTCACGAAGTTATGGATTTGGGAATTTTACTCGATAGTTAACTTAATTTTGTTCAACACATTACTATGACTGTTAATAAATCCCGAAGTATCCTTGCATTCATTAAAAGATGGGCAAAACAGTTTAATGATCCATATGTCACTAAAACATTGTTTATTGCATTAGTTCGGCCAATTTTTTTTTTTTTTTTTTTTTAGGAGTAGGACCAGCGCTCAGGGGATGACCTCTATATATGCAATGCATTGCGCCGGAACTGAAAACGAGGGGATAGTATTGAGGGGACAGATTAGGAAAGATGAGAAGAGAAGTTTTTTTTTTTTTGTAGCTATTTCAACCTTTTTTTACTTCGCCGGTTAATTTTTGCTACAGCGCCGACGAAGGTGTGTGTTGTTACTCTGCTTTTACTACATGATAGTGTCAGTCGCTGCCAATTATGTTCAGTGACCAGTGCTATGCCTTCATCATTGAAACAGGCTGGCAACAACTAACACAACCACGAACTAATGCTGATCAGAAGAATTCAACACAATATTTCATGACTCAGCGCGGGCTCGAACTCAGGACCCTCCGCTTCATAGTCTCGTGTTCTACTACTTCTGCCAACAGCACCCACATTTTAGAATATGGTAGCATAATTTGGGATCCACTGTATAACGTTCACATTGAACGTCTTGAATCCGTTCAAAAACAATTTCTAATTATCTGCCTAAGAAACGTTTATAGAAATCGGATGGCACTTCCATCATACTCTACGAGATTAGCTGAAATTAACCTTCCTACTTTAAAGAGCCGGAGAACAATGCTCAACACCTCTTTTATGGTAAATATTTTCAGTGGTAACATCAACTCCCAATTTTTACTGAACAACGCATGTTTCAATATTTCTCAACGTTCACTTTGTTCTTTTAACCCACTCTATGTTGCAGCTTGTCGTACTAACTATGAAATGTCAGATCCTCTTAGAAAACCATGTAATTGCTTTAATGAAATGTATCATTTTATAGATTTTTCGCAGAACCTTTGCATCATCAAACGTAACGTCGTCATATGTTTTTTTAATCATTAACTTTTGCTATGTTCTATAAATAGCGCAATATTTAATTTGTATTAATTTAATTGATTTATATACTATTATGCTTAAATAGTCTGTAAGGAAATTGTCCATAGACTAATTTAAATAAATAAACAAATAAATAAATAAATCCGATAAATGTTACCTTTCTGCTGAAATTAATAAACGGCTGCGTCACATCTCAATTTCTCCTGAGCAAAATAAACTTGAAAATACCCAATCGTCCAACAAGGTATTATAGCTTCTTGAGAATTAAGTTTTACACTACAAACTATAATAACTTCGATCCCTTTTGGAGAATTTGCAATGATTTTAATAGACTTTACCCCTGTATCGACTTCAACAAAAGTATTGATGCCGTAAAAATTATATAATTTTACATCTTAACTCATTACAAAATTGATTATAAATAAATGTGTAATTTGTTAAATCGACATTTGGTAAAGCCATCCTTTTTGTTTTTGTTTTAATTTGTCTTGTTACTATTGTAAAACAAAGCTTTACGATTCCATTTATATATGTATGTACTTATCATTTCTGAAACATTGTTATATTTTAATTTTATCAGTGTGTAAGGATTAATCCATAGACTAAATAAATACATGGTTCAATTTCGACATACTCTCTAAAACATATCGGAAGGTACCTCACGAATAAATTCTTATCCCTACGGGCATGCGCTTCAGTTCCACAAAAAAATATTTTAAATTTCCTGATCTAGGCGGACGAACGACCGGCCCTAACTACCCGTCCACACGAGCAATAAGTTTGGCAATTATTGCCGTGGCAACCGTCAAATTTGATTGCCGACACAAGATATTAACGTGTGGACCACATGAATATATGTTAGAACACATATTCGGCAATAAATGTTATAATACATTGCCGAGCAATAATCTTTTAACACATGCTGTCAAATTGAATTGTCATTTGATTGAAATTTTTGTCTTATAAGAAAACAACACTGTTTATAATGTTTTAAAATTTGTACGTGTTCGCTACCAAGATATACAAGCAAGAACATTGGCAATTGACGTCGCGTTTCTGCCGGCGTTATTGCTTGTATCAAGACACGAAATGTTGCTCGTGTGGTCGCAGTGTAAGTAAACTGTTTTCCGAACTCGCTTCTCAATTGAGCCATTGTTTCGTGTGCTGTGAAGCATGTGGCACAAGTCAGCCAAGTCCAACTCCTTCATTTTGGATTTTTTCCATCGCTCGTCAATTTTTGAAAAAGTACGATTCAATGATGCCACTGCCCCATAATTCACACCAAACATTGCATTTTTCTGAATGCATTGACAGTTCATACAATGCTACCGAAGCCTCTTTACATCAAATAAGGTAGCTTTACTTGTTCACATATCCATTCAATCAGAAATGAGCTTCGTCGCTGAACACAATTTTATTTTTCTACACCTTTATACAATCTTATAAATACTTTTCTTGTTATCCAATGGATTTCCGATTGTATAAAGGTGTTGAAAAATAAAATAGATTCATATCGAATATAATTTGTTTGTTGGTTTAGTTTTGTATGAGTTTCAAGGCCTACTATTCTTATTCTGTTGTTATTTTTGAAAATAATTTGTAATTTACAAGTTGTGAATTCTCAGATGGATTTCGGAAGTATATGCATAAGATAAAAGGTTTTTAACTTTTCAAAACTGTGGTTAAAGTCTACTGATGATTTGGTAAAGCACCAATGAAATGCATATAGACATTGCTTAACCACCAACAAATAAATTTCATTTAAATATAAATTAACTTAATTTTTAAGGTTTCTTCCTTTTTTTAAAATTTCATTACATTCGAATGAACTTATTTTTTAGATTTGGTAGTAAATGTAATTCAAAAGTTTTTACTGTTTATAACAGTACAGGATTGGAAGATATTCCAGTGGGACAGGCAGTTGTATTTTTTTTTTAACAATATTAAAGAAAACAGAATATATAAAAAATTAAGTTAATTTAAAAAACAAATCAGTTTGAATTCAAAAAAAGCGAGTTAATTTATAAAAATTTAGTTAATTTTAATAATATTTAAATTTTAAATAAAACAACTTAGTTTTAAACAACAATTAAACAAACTTTAAAAACAATTGAATTTAAAAATGAAAATACTTAATTTTAAATTAAAAAAAAAGTGAATTTTATATGAAAAATTTTGAATTTGATATGCAAAAATTTATTTTAAAAATAATTTAATTTGTTTGAAATAAATGTTAATTTGTTTTGAAAAAAAAAAAAAAAAAAATAAGTTTGAATTTAAAAAATTTTCATTTGATCTAAAAAATGTTTAATTTGGGAGTAAAAACCTATATGTACATACATTCCTATGTCGTGCAATTTGAAGATTATTATGTTTTATGTTTGTGGGTGCTGTTGGCTAAAGTAGAAGAACACGAGACTATGAAGCGGAGGGTCTTAAGTTCAACCCCGTGCTGAGTCATAAATATTGTGTTTAATTCTTCTGATCAGCAATAGCGCATGGTTGTGTTAGTTGTTGCCAGCCTGTTTTCAATGATGAAGGCATAGCACTGATCACTGAACAGAAATGCCAACGACTATTATTATTATTATTATTATTATTATTATTATTATTATTATTATTATTATTATTATTATTATTTATTAGTAGTAAAAATCAGAGTAACAGCACCTTCCTTCGTCGGTCCTGTAGCAAAAATTTTCCGGCGAAGTAAAAAGGTTGAAATAGCTACAAAAAAATTCATCTGTCCCCTCAATACTATCCCCTCCTTTCTAGTTCCAGAGCAATGCATATGTAGGGGTCATCCCCTACGTGCAGGTCCAAGATAAAAAAAAATATATGTCATAAGCCATAGCACGTACAAATCGCCAGCAGTGACTACTAGCGTTATTACTATCGCCAGCAGTGACTATCAGCGTTATTACTATCGCCAGCAGTGACTACTAGCGCTATTACTACTACTGCTGCTTTTTAGTACTATTTCAATGAAAATACATGCAACTCTTTCTATATATTCCCAAGGCTTTAGTTATTACATGTTGTTGCAAGAGACTACAATCATACAGGTCATTAATAAACTTAATGTGTTTGTGGAGCAATTATTATAACTATTGCAAGTGCCGTTCCCTCAATATTATAAATAATTTCTATAAGATTTCGATACTGACAGCTCCCACTGTAAGAACTTTGTTTGAAGGGTAGCATGAGCGCATTAAATTTATTTTAAAACACAACCGTAGGATGTACATATGTATGCGTGTATGTCTGGCTTGCTCTAAAGCTGGAAGTCCATGCCATCCGTTCTATGCATATGCGTTTCATACTTTCTGTGCATTCTATGCGTTTCTTAATTCAAGTTGCACGCAACTCATTTTATATGCCAACCTTTTCTTTTTTAATAGAAAAAAAAAAAATCATGGTGAAATAAATGTACTATGTATTTCACCACGTCAAAAAACAAAGAAAACGCAATCCAGGGCACAAACCTTTCCCAAGACACATACGAGGCATTCAAAAGTAGAAAGCAAAACTAGTTTATGCGATTTGCTCTGTAAAGGCTGAATTAGCCGAACGCTGAAATCGTAAATGCTGCGCAAGCGCATCAGCTGATCCAATCTGCTATAAGGCAAATTGTGAAAATGCTTATTTGAGCGCTATAAAACGCAGTGCAGCGCCACCAACCTGCACAAAATAGAATTTCACGCAGAGGTTACGCAGAGAGTGATTGCATTTGTGTATGTTGAATGAGAGTGTGGCACAAAACCGTTTTTTTTTTTTGGTACTTGTTTGGTTTGATATTTGAACATTTAGTTGATACATTTGTAGACATATGTACATAGCATATTTAATAAATTAATTTGCTATATAACTTATTTTTCTTTATAAAATCCCACAAAAGACTGTAAATATATGTAAATATATTTTGTAGAATAATACCCCTGTAGGAAGTCAAACACATTTTTAAGTAACTTAAAACTGGTCTTTAAATAAGCACAACTAGTGGATAAAGTGACGTTTTTCCTTGTCGTCGACTCATTATATTAACATATACATGTCATAGGCGATAGTCAATTGGTCATCTCTGCATGACTTTTTTATTGATTACTAATTACTTATTTTTCAAGCAATTTGCATTCAGTTTAATTTAAATTATTTAAAACACCTTTTTTAAGTCATTTATAAACAGTTAAGTTTCAATCAATTTTTTTATTAAAAAATAATAAAAAAGGTATCTTATTACAACGTTGATACTGATATTAAATAAAAATCCAAATACATTCATGACTTTAAATAAAAGTTAAATTCAAAATGTTTTTTTTTGTTTGGTTGATAACTGCATTAGTGTTTTCATAATCCGATTATTTTATTTCCTAAAGGGACGTTAATGTTATACATGCGTATGTACATATGTATATGTACATATATGAACACATGGACATGAATTTACATATGTATGTATGTAGTACCAAAATTACTACACATGTAATTTATGTACGTATGTATGTACTATATGCAGGCAAATGCGTCGATAATGTTTAGCGACCAGTGGTATGCTATTGAGACAACTCTACAACAGTTTTTAACACAATCTTGGACTAATGCAGGTCAGAAAAATTCGAAACCATATTCATGGCTGAGGGCGAAATCGGACTCGTGATCTAAGGCTTCGTAGTTTTGTGGTCACTACTTCAGCCAACAGCACCCTTATAAAATAAATGTATAAATAAAAGTATAGTATAGCCATAAATATGTATAATGAAGATATTAGATCGATCACAAGCTCAAAATAACATATTGTACTACAGGGTCCGCCAAATAACTTTTTTGTTTTGAAAATGCTATAAAAAAAACTACTGAATATTTTCTTAAATTTATTTTTTTACTTGAAAGTACAATCCTTTTCGGTTAATAATGGAAAATAATTTCATTCAAATGGCTGCATGGCCCGATAACGATCGCCATTGACTGTAACGGCCACTCCTTGCTCATTTTCGAAGAAAAATGGGCCAATTATGCCTCTGGACCAAAATCCTCAGCAAACAGTGACTCGTTTTGGGTGCGTCGGCTTTTCAATGTATGCATGCGGGTTTTCTGTGCCCCAAATGCGACAATTTTGCTTGTTTACATACCCGCCAAGATCAAAATGAGTTTCATCTGAAAAGATGATTTTTTTTTCGCAAAATCGGCATCTTCTGTAAGTCGATCGCAGGCCCACTTAGCGAAGCGAAAACGCATTGGATGGTCAGTTGGCTTCAACTCCTGAACCAATTCGACTTTGTATGGCGTCATACCAAGGTCTTTATGAAAAATTCGTCTCATTGATGTCTCCGAAATGCTCAATTGTTGAGAACGACGGTGAATTGATGTTGATTGCGCTTCACGCACACTTTCTGCCACAGCAGCAATATTCTCGGGTGTACGCACTGTTTTTGGCTTTTCAAGCTTTGGTTTATCGATGAGGATGCCAGTTTCTTTCAATTTTTTCACAAGATAACGGAAATACTGAGCTGACGGTGCTTCTCTTCTTCCAAAATCCGTACGCAATTTTCGCACACATTCTGCAACATTACCATGATTTTCAAAGTAATGTCGCAATATTTCCCAGCGTTGTTCAAGCGTACACACAACCATATTCGTTCAGCGGAAGGATAAAACTAATTATCTGTCAAATCAGACATGAGCTAAGTATTACCATTCACGAAATATGCACTAGTTGAAAAAAAAAGTTAGATGGGGACCCTTTATTTATATAATTTCGTACTTTTTCTGTACAAACGCAAAGTAGGAAAGTGCCATCAATGTTGAAACACTATTATTTGTTGTATGTTTGTATGCATACACAATTTTTTTTCTGTAAAAACATATGGAGCGTTTTTAAGCATTCTATAAGCGGCGCTGCGTTAGCATTTGCGCTGCCTCAGCATTTACGCAGCATTTACGATTTCAACGTTCGGCTAATTGGACCTTTACTTGTCACATACAATTCCTCAGAACCTACTTTAGAACGGAAGGTGTGAACTTTCATCTTAAGGTATTATAACTAGAACCAATTTGCGTATTCAAGAGATTCACCTCATAACGGTGACCCCCCTCATATACATATGCACATGCCTACATCCATCGCTCGCTCCATTATGTGTAATTTGTGTATTATTTATTTCACTGGATGTGTTCGTACACCTTTTGTCTAATAATTGAAAATATTGACCGCCAATGCTATACAGATTCATAGAAAGGAGGTTATGACTGAGTGTTTTACTTATCATGAGGAAATTGAAACGCGAATACATTGATTCGAGACATCGCATCAACATTGATTGCTTTTTTTACCTCGTCGCTAAAACTTGTTGTAGGCTTTTTGAAACAGTACACTTTGTTCGAAGACAAAGAATTGACGTTTTGGAAGCCTTTCTACACAGAAACTCGTACTACATGATTCTTAGAACGATATGTTATATACATACATACATCTGATTTTATAAAAATAAGAACTTTTCATTTAAACAAGTTTTACGTTTTGTTTACGGAATAAAAAATAATAAAATAATTGTAAAATTTATATAAAAGAACAACAAATCATGCACATGTATTTATATGACAAAAGTTGCGATTTGTTAAATAATTTACGTAATGAAGGATTTGTTGAAATATAGTGTTTTCGAAGAAGCAAAATCTGATATGCACATTGCATACAAATTTTAAAATTACAGCAAAGGAACGGGCGGAGTTGATAAAGTATCGACATTATCATGTCAAATGGTTGTTTGGGTGGAGCAAAGAAAACAATCATGGATCAGTTACTATTTAGATTAACAATAGCTAGATTTTGTCTACACCGCTACGTGTCCTACGCCTTCAAAATTGAAGGTTCGCGACGATACGACGCCGATTTGTTCTCAAAGAGGTTGCAAATCATGTATCTTGTGTCATCTGCCACAGAACAAATCGCCGGTTTTGCTAGAAACACAAGAAAATGAATGCTTTTCAAAATTTCACAAGTAAGTATCCACTGTGCTAGTTCGGGTACACAACTTTTATGTCCTGAAAAGAAAATTTGTTTAACTGTTTTTATTTTTCCTTTTGTACGCTTGATTTTTTATACATAAACAAATAATTGTTAGCTTAATTGTCAAAATGAATAGAGAATTTCGCAAAGTTTTCCTTCTGGTTGAGGTTTGGCTTGTAGTGGGTTAGTGTAGGTACGAGTATGTGCCACGAACTTGTGTATTATTAATAAATGTGAAAGTACGAGTATGTATGCTACGAGCGTAGCATGGTTACGCTATACATTGCACACTTCCGCTGCATCTGTCCTGCTCTAGAGGAGCATCGCCTACAGTCTCTGAGCAAAACACGTTTTAGAGCAGCCCAAGTCAGTCATTACACTCAGGAAACGCGTACCAATCGGATTTTTTACACGTGTTCACATACGCAACACGAACAGTAACGATATTCATATCAATGAGAGAAGAGAAAATAAAAATTTTATTCATAGACAACAACAAATGCATGACTAAATTTTCACCCCGCGTTGCCATCGTTCTATTTTTTGTATTCCTGGATGGATGAATTTATATATATATATTATGCTTTTTAGTAATTTTGTATGATATAAAAATGGTTTTATAATATTTTATATCACCAATGGAAGCTAGTATTGTCTATAATAGAATATTTTAATATAAGACATGAAAATTTTCTACAGGGGAACATTTTTTTTAATCGAGAGAAATGTTATTATTTACTCAGCTCTACGAGTATTTTTGGTATATTATTTTTACACCATTTACAGTTTTATTTCCGAATTTTCTTATCATATTTTAGAAAATTCTATTTATTTATATTTCATAAGCTCATAGCTTATTTAAATATTAGATATAAAAATGTTTCCCAATTTTGAACATTAAATTCTATCCGCCGCATTCATAAAAAATGTTTTAGGTTTATTATAGGTTTATTTGACAAATTTCCCATAGAAATACGTCAAATAAGCGCTTAATAAACCTAAAATATTTTTTATGAATACGGCAGTATGTGTATAAAATGGAGGAAAGTACCTAATATTGCGGTAAATTTTTTTTTTATAAAAAAACATGCGACTTGCCTCGTCGAACTTTAACAGTCAATTAAATAAAATTTTGTGCGCGCTTAGAAGGCGAAAAAATTATACTACATACAAAAGCTCACAGCGATAAAGCCGGTACTCTGTTTGAATTTTCGAAAAATGTTTAACAACATTAATTATTTAACTCTCAGAAAGACATGATAAATATTCCAAGGCACAAAGGAAAGTCAACATCAGTTTGATTGTCTTTGTTGAATGCGTCACTTTTAATCAGCTTTCGTATATCTGGACCATTTAGTGCGCCTGATTGGAAAAAATTAATTTGTTAAGATGGAAAATCATGGGAAATGAATGTGATATTATAACTTACCTTCTTTAATTTTACTTTCGCTGAGTCTCGGGTAAATTAGTTTCAAACACAAGAAAACTTCATCTCTTTTGGCGACAGTTTTGATAAAATTCTTAACAGTTCCAAGTTTAATATGTTGCCACATCAATATTTCTCTTTTAGTACAGTAGAAAAATATGAGAGAGTTCGGCTTGTGAGTGTCAATGTTTTCTCCAAATAATGTTGTGCATACCTGGAGCAAATTTTTGAAATTCATACATTTACCTAATTGTGAATAAATGAGAAACGCGTGCATCGATTTTCATGATATATCCCTTTTTTTGCTCATGAGTTATGTGACTTTACGCGAAAGTAATTAGTTTTGGCACTTTTTTCCATTTTGGATTTTTTATGAATTTAAAAAAAAAAATATTTAAATTTTTAGGCAAAAAATACTTCTTTCCCTTCATACATTAATTTTTAACTTCGAAAGTGTTGCACATATAGGAAAACGGTATAGAAACAGATTAGAGAAATTGTAATTCTTAATTTTTCTAAATTTGTTTCATCAAAATCGGACAAGTGGTTCTCGAGTTATGTCAAACTACGTTTTTGCCAAAATGTTACAACTAAGCGAAAAAACATCAAGATAAGGAAAAAATTTAAAAGGTCATAAAAAAAACTGACACATACGAACGCCAAACCCTTTGAGGGTTTTACTATACTGACCTAGTACCATCACCCTGACTTGGAATTTCTCACCCCCCAGACAATAATCCCAAAAATGTTCCATAGTGTTATTAGTAATTGTCACAGGATATAACTTCCATTTAATATTTTTCCGCTAAATTATAGAGTGTATGTCCCAAGGACTATTGAAAAACAGGATTAAAACAGGTAATGTTGGACAACCTTTTTTTCCGCCTTTATTTCCGTTTTAAAACTTTTGTTGCTTATTTTCTGTGAAGTTGTCGTCATCGTCATCGGTCGTCATCATCATCATCATTATCTTCAACATCATTATTGCCATCGCCATAGTCATTGTTTTTGTATTGCTGCTTTTGTTTTAAATGAAATGTGCAGGTTTGCGTGTTTAAAACATGCAGGACATGCATATGTGTGTATAAATATATATCTATTTAATGTTTTTATTGTTAAGAAATTACGGTGGGCTACTGTGGTTTTGTTGTTTCTCATGTCTCGATTTGCGTTTCCGTGCTATCATTTCGTGTTTTGTCTCTAAATTGTGCAAGTGTTTTACATGTGCGCTTATGTATTACCGTGTGTGTAGTATGTATGAATACATATGTATATGAATGTACAGTAGAACTTCTTCTTAACGAACTTTACTGAAACATTTACATACATGTAGGTATGTGTGCGTGCTGAATTTTTATTGTCGCGCTGTTTTTCTCAACTATCTTCACAATTGCTTTTCATGTGAAAATTAATTTCTCAATAACGTAATTAAAGAAAAAATTACGTTATGCGTTTGTGTCGATGGCAATTATAGGCTCGTAGGAATCGAAGAGAACATCAAAGACACTACAACTACAAAAATATGTACTAGTTTTCGTTGTTGTAAAATTAATAACAAATAGAAACTTTGAATCTTGCAAGTTTGGAATGAAGCGATCAGAAGAATAATTATAATTAAAAAATATAGCACCTGGTTTCTGTATTTAATATAAGAACTATAATTTTTTCGTTCCGCGAAACTCTTATTACGAGGGCGGACTTTTCGAACTTCGCTCGTAGTTATATGAAATGCAACACTGTTCCCATCAATTACCACCTGTTAATAGACTAGTGAAACATTTGTCGTCATTTACTTTTCGTTTAACAGATGTTCACGCGCACATCTCTAATTATGAAACACGTATCTGAATCAAAGTATTTTTGATTAATGTTTAGTGGTTACGCATTTTTGAGCAAATATTTAACAAGTGTGTACGTATCTTTAAAGATGTGTCGTTCGCAAGACGAAGAAGGCAGGAACGTTACTGTGAATCGCGAGCGCTACCGATTACAAGTTTTTTAATCAAAATACATGCTTATATACACATGCGCGTATATGTACATACATATGTAGCTGAACTTTGTTGATCATGACTCTATTGACAGGCGAGTTCAGTGAACAGTTTATTATGCGTTTCAGGGCGGTCAGTTGGCCGCCTAGATGCGCAACTTAGGTTAGGTTAGGTTGAAGAGAGGGGCACAAGCTATCCCAATCCGACCAGGATTACACTTAGGCCTCATAGGCCTGTTGTGCGCTCTATAATAAGGACTTCCCATTCTACTGTAGGGAGCCTTCACCGATACCATGGAAACCTCTGAGTTTGATTACGTTAAGAAGCTAGTTTCTTCAATGTCCTTCCTGAAATCTCTCCAATTAGAGCCCCTAAGAAATTCCATCTCCTGTATAATCTCTTGATTGAATGTTTGTCTTCTGACCTGGCTAAAAGCTGGACAGTAGCACAAGTAGTGCTCCAGTGTCTCGTCCTCTTCCTGGCAGGCCCTGCATGTTATATCGCCAACGATTCCCATTCGTGCCAGGTGAGTCCTTAACTCTGTACGTCCTGTTATTAAATAAACCAACCTCCGTAGTGTTGGCCTACTGATTGTTAGGACCTCGTTTGTCCTACTACCATCTGGGTCCCCCCATAGAATTCTAGTCACCCTACCTACGGTAGAGTACTTCCAATCTCTTGTATGTAATTCTATAGCCCATCGCTTTAGTTCGTTCTTAAAAACCTGAAATGGCTTCGGACTATCCAGTCTGATGTTCGCCATTAATGCTCCCATTTTTGGTAGCCTATCTGCCTCAACATTTCCAGGTATCCCCTGATGTCCTGGAATCCATTTTATCTCTATGCCCCACAGTGCGTGTATGAGTTAATCTCATCCTTGCACTGTAGTACACACCGAGACTGAACCACATGATTCCCCAGGGCCTCGATGACCTTCCTACTATCCGTGAATATACGAACCGGTAGTCTGTTATCGATTTCCTTCAACCATTTTATCCCTTCTGCAATAGCCACGATCTCACCCTGAAGTACTGTGCTATGAGCCGGCAGGCGGAAGTATTTGCGAAAGTTAAGACCCATGTCACAGAAACCTCCACCCGATCGGTCACCAATCTTCGACCCGTCCGTGTATATGTTAGTTATGGGGTTCATTGTACTTGCACCCTCAATCTCGTAGCAGCCAGAGCTGCTTCGTATTTAACCTGTATATCAATAGACAGTATTGATAGAATATTTTCCATCGCCTTAGTTGACGTGGTTCTCATCGCGCCACAAATGCCGATACAGCACTGTCTTTGTATCCTTTGAAGATGTTTGATATTAACCTTCCTTTCTAATGACGTCCACCATACTAACGAGGCGTACGTCACAATTGGTCTTACCACACTCGTATAGAGCCAGTGTGCCATCTTTGGGCTCATACCCCATTTGGACCCGATTGCCCTTCTGCAATTGGTCCAGACTCTTTGGACCCTGATTGTCCTGCTTTCTATATGGTCCTTCCAGGATAATCTCCAGTCGAGTACCACTCCTAGATATTTGACCTTTCTATTAACTTGTATTGTCCTATTTCGAAAAACCGGTGATTCCAATGGTGCAATCTGTCGTTTTCTTGTAAACAAACAAATTTCCGTCTTCTCTGGGTTGACATTGAGACCCTTTTCAGTAGCCCAGTTAAAAGCTAAATTCAGCGCCTCTATTGCCCTTCCACAAAGAACTCTGGGATTGTTTCCCCTTATCAATATCGCCACATCGTCTGCATAGCAGACGGGAGCAAATCCTTCCTGGGATAATGTCTTCAGTAGGGTATTTATGGTCACCACCCACAGCAAGGGAGATAGTATTCCCCCTTGTGGCGTTCCGCAACATACGTTCCCTCCTACCCTTGTGTCGTTAAAATCGCAACTTATCTTCCTGTTCCTTAGCATATGACTGATCCATGCAGTCAATCTCTGGTCCAATCAAAGTTACCTAGCGAGTCAATAATGCTCGAGGCCGATATATTATTGAAAGCTCCCTCAATTTAACTTCTATAGATAATTTTTTGTGGGTTTGTGTTAACGCCAGATGTAAATAATTTGATCTAACCAGTGAATCATGGTGGAGGGAATGTGATGGTTGCTCTACAATGTTTTAAAGCTCTCACCTTAATCTGTTCCATATCGAAAACTGCTGGGTCATTAGAACGCATGGATGAGGTTAAAATTGTATTGAACGAAGCTTGAAAAGAAATTTCTCTAGATGAAAGAAACTGGTTTTCTCAAACTGCCAAGCAGTGGTTAACGCCAATGGATGTCACACAATACAATATACTGTTTTATTAATTATTCTTTTATGTTTTGGCTAAATAAAAATATATTTGAAAGAAAAGTCCACTTGATTATTTTACTTATTTTATGGACTTTTGCAGATATACGAAATACGTGCGGTGTACAAATAGTTTTGTCCGTAACTGTATACGTTCGTTTCGTTCCACCTTTCAAAAATTGTTGTTTTGGACGAAGTTTATGTAGGAATAACCATTTGTTTAAATGGCTCACTACTGCCACGCTACTGCATTGCTGTATATACATACATATTTTGTATCAATGTGTAAAGGTGTGGTCACACCTGGCAAATATTTGACCAAAAAAGCGTAACCAATAAATACTAATAAAGAATCTTTTAATTCATTCAAGTCTTTGTTGAGTTAAAAAGTTTCCAATAAATATTGGATTATATGAAACTATCTATTAGTTATACATATCTGAAGCTGTTTGATTTAATGTACACTTTTCTGATACAAAATATATATATATATATATATATATATATATATATATATATATGTATATAGCGTGACCGTACCTTAAAATAAAATTTAGGTTTCTAAAAAGGATTGCAAAATTACTCAGTACATAAGTTTAGTTTGGAATTAATATTGAACATTTTAGGGTTTTTATCATCCAGAATTGAAAGTAGAAATATTTATTCCAAAAAATTCATTAGAATGTATTAAAATAACCATCAAACTACTAGTACAAGTATTTACAAGGTCATTGTTATTAATTACAGCTTCTAACGATACACTACACTTTGCATTATATTTAGAAAATTTTTACACGACAAAAATAAATATACAATACATGCACATGTGCATATAATACATGCATAAGTATATCATAGCTAAGCATGTAAATAAATACAGTGAGGGATGTATAATTAAAAATGTTTATGATCACTCCTGCTTTCAATTTTTAAACCCTCGAAGGTTTCTATGATTCTAAGGAGAACTGCATCCAATGCGACTGGCTGTATAAATGAGCAGAAAGCACATTTTCAAACAGAGTGACCCGAGATGGTGTGTGGCCCGTTTCTCAAGAGCGCAAGTTTCAAATACCTACAAAACAACAATACATTTTTTACACCCTTCACAGAAAGTGAAAGGTTATATATAGGTTTGTCATTCCCTGTGTAATTTCTTCGATATCAATATGGGACCCCATGAAGTATACATATATATTCTGCATACTTATGAATAGCGTTGGCGATTGAGCGATGTCCGTCTGTCTGTGAAATCGGTTTTCCCAAGCCCACAGAAGAGCTAGAGACTTCGTTCTTACCTACACCTATTTCACGCTTTGGGAAGCCTCAATGGTCTATAAAAAGTAAACAAATAATTTTTTTTTTCCAGGGATGGGAAATGAAAAGTTTTGTTTTATGGCACATTCAGTATTTTGTAGTATGTACATGTAATAACTAAAATTGTTAAAAATACTAAGTTTTTCTTAAATAAAACCTCTTTATACATCATGAAGATTTGCATTGGTCAAAGAAAAATTTTTTAATTTAAAATTTCGCTTTCAGGTGGGAAATTGATTTTTTTTGTACATAAAAGTAACCAAAAAAGCAACTGACGCTATTTTTTCTGCTAACTAAAACTATTTTATAATTTAGGAAGAACAAAATTGGTATCAAAAATTCAAAAATAAAAAATAAAATTTCGAATCCAGGGTTGGACAAGTGCAATATTTTATAGTACATGAAAGTGACCAAAATGGTTAAAAATTTTAATTTTTTTGTCAAGTAAAACTATGTTACACCTCACTAAGAATTGCATTGGAAAAAAATAAAAATTCGCTTCCAGAGCTGGAAAATCGAAATATTTTTGGTACATAAAGGTACCAAATAAAATAAAACTACTTTATACCTCACGAAGCGTTGCACTGATAAAAAAAAAAAAACAAAAAATTTAAATTTCGTTTCCAGGGTTGGGAAAATTGAAGTTTTTTTTGCAGTACATGTAATAACCAAAATGGTTAAAAAATTTGAGTTTTTCTTAAACAAAACTACTTTATACCTCATGAAGATTTGTATTGATAAAAAAATTATAAAACTTTAAATTCGTTTCCAGGCTTGGGAAATTGAAATTTTTTTATACATAAAAGTAACCAAAAAGGCAATTGTTTTATAATTCAGGAAGAACAAAATTGGTATTAAAATCTTAAAAAATCAAAATTTCGACTCCAGGGTTGGACAAATGAAATATTTTATGGTACATGAAAGTGACCAACAAGTTTGAAAATTTTAATTTCTTTTGTCAAGTTAAACTACGTTACACCTCAGTAAGAATTGCATTGAAAAAAAAAAAATCGCTTCCAGAGCTGGAAAATCGAAATTTTTAGTAGATAAAAGTACTCACATAAATTCCAAATTTTCTGTTTTTTAGTAAACCTACTTTATATTTCAGGAAAGATTAAATTAGTATTAAAAAACTAAAAATTCGGCTCCAGGTTTGGAAAAATCGAAATTTTTTAGTACATAAAAGTAGTCATATAAGTTCCTGATTTTGGTTTTTGTGAATGAAATCTCTTTTATACTTCGGGGAGAGTTAAATTGGTATTAAAAAACCCAAAAAATCAAAAATCCAGTTTCAGAGTTGGAATATCGACATTTTTTTATTCACAAAAGTAAACATATAATTTGCTATTTATGATTTTTATGATGACATATCTATTTTATATATCAGGAAGAAATAAATTGGTATTAAAAACCAAAAAAATCTAAATTACTATTCTACGGTTGGAAAATTAGAACTTTTTGGGGTACATGAAACGGATTTTTTCTTTTTGGTTGTAAATTAAATATATTTAATATTTTTGAAAGACGTTCAGAGATATTAGAAATAAGAAAAGCCAAACATTTAGCTTCCTAACCGAAAAATTTAAACGTTTCTTAAATATAAAACATCATTTTGATATTTTAATTAAACCTACTTTCTGCTTTAGCAAGGAAGAAAGAAAGAAGAATTGCATCTGTGAAGGGTATTTAAGATTCGGCACAGCCGAATATAGCACTTTTACTTGTTTAACAGTTTTCTTGTTTTGCAGGTGTTTTTAATTGTAGATTTGTAACTTGTAGTTTTGAGAAACATATCACAGGATGGAGAATATTTTTTCGGTTAGATTAATTTGTAAATATCTTTTAAATATGTGGTAACTAGTACTAAAATAGTCCTCTTAATGATAAATATACTCGTATATTTAATTGATTGCGGTTTCATTTTCAAATTACATACTTTCGCATCAAATTATAATTTCAATATCTGAGGTCTTATTGTGTAATTCGTTTAGAAAGAAAAAAACTTTCGAATTACAATGTTAAGGTTAGGTTAGGTTAGAAGGGCTGCCCGCCATAAGCGAGAAAAAAACTCGGAGGCCATAAAGGCCTATTGTGATGCCCAGAGGACTATACCCTACACAATCCTTTCAAAACGAAGTAGTGGTTCCTGAGAACCACAATGTTAAGGTTAGGTTAGGTTAGAAGGGCTGCCCGCCATAAGCGAGAAAAAAACTCGGAGGCCATAAAGGCCTATTGTGATGCCCAGAGGACTATACCCACACAATCCTTTCAAAACGAAGTAGTGGTTCCTGAGAACCACTCAGAACTTCTCACGAAGCCCGCCAGGGCAGCCAGCTGTGCATCCCTGAGGCAGTCCAGATCCCGCACGAAACGTGAGCCTAGATGTCTTAGACTACGCTCCTGTAGGGCCGGACATTCACAAAGAAAATGCTGTACTGACTCCTCTTCCTCCTCATCTAAACAGCTCCTGCAGCGACCATCATGGGGAACACCCAAACGCCCCGACATGTGCCCAATTGTACAGTGCCCCGTCAAGACTCCCACCAGGAGTGCCAACGACTTTTTCCCAAAAGTCAGAAGCTGTCTAGTCCTACCCCTGTCAAGCGAGGGCCATAGAGTTCTGGAGACCCTACAGGTGGTAATATTTGATTACAATGTTAAAATCATACAAGTTCGAACAGTTTTCTATTCGCATCAAATTCAAATTCTGATGCCTGGCTGAACTGACTATATCGGATTGACATTTTCAATTTTGTTTTCACAAGCGTGTAAACAAATATCTAATCCACATTCTGAATTGCACAAATTTATTGAAAAGTTGATTGTTAACACAAATAATTTTTGTAAGAATTCTTATGTACATAAGAAATTACTTTTTCAAGTTTTTTAATTTTATGCGATATGCATGTACATAAAGAACTTGTACCGAAAAAAAAAATAAAATAAAATAATATAAAAACAAAAACAAAAAAAAACTAGCAAATTGCTTTAATTAAATAATTGCAAGATGAATGTTCATTGACATTTATTTAAAGCACGCATATTGCACATGCAAGAGAATTTGAAAGTAATTGTTGTTTCTTAGCCAATTTCTAATGGATTGAGGAAACGCTGAGGAATATTATAGGTAGATAAACATTTTTAATATTTCCTTGGTATTTGTTGCTGGCTATGAATTAGTGGGTTCGAATTACAATTGCAAAAGCAATACAGGCGTACACAAATTAAGATTTGAACTTCACATCGCTGGCTAATTAACGAGTTAATAGTATATGATGCCCCCTGTCTGAATAAAAAGTCCGTTTCACTATAATTTTCAATCGCTTGTGACACATTAGCCGAAAACTCGCCTAATTTGTATTACATGTGCTAAATCCAAGTGACTTTGTATCTCCAAAGAAAATTCTTTTATGTTCGTTCATGACTTGCTTCTTAATTGGCGTGAGTCTGTTGTGATTTAAAACGCTATCCACACTTTGAAAATATATGCGTTTTACAGAAAGCATGCATAAAAACGTCGTTGTATGTTCGAATTTTTACTGAAACGTGTTCGGAGCTGTTTTGTGTTTCACTCGAAATAAAAAGATACATTTTTTAAATGAAATTTATTTGTTGGTGGTTAAGCAATGTCTATATGCATTTCATTGGTGCTTTACCAAATCGTCAGTAGACTTTAACCACAGTTTTGAAAAGTTAAAAACCTCTTATCTTATGCATATACTTCCGAAAACCATCTGAGAATTCACAACTTGTAAATTACAAACTATTTTCAAAAATAACAACAGAACAAGAACATACGAAACGTCATGGCAAGTTTTTCTTCATTGCTGAACATTCATTTAATATATTACGGATGATAAAACAAAGGAAATTATAAAAACTGACTAGTACCGTCAAGTCTGTACCCCTTTTCACGCTCTTCACCACTCTCTCCTAAAAGACCAAAACTTGACGAGTCAAACCTGATGTGTGTGAAAGGGGTCGAAGTTTTTTACCACAAGACTGGTTGTTGTCCGTGCTATTTTTCTGGTGGTAGTCAGATTAAACTAATTTCAATTCCTGGGTGGATATGTGTGTGTATTATGAACGGCTAAACCGAATCAAACCAAACTAGCCGCGTTTCGAAGGGTTCCTTCAAACTTAAATTTCTTGATAGCGGTTTGGGCTAATAAATTTTGAGAAATATAAAAAAAAAAAACTGAAAAAAATTTCATTTTCAGATATGTATTTTTTAAAATAACTTTTTTTAAACAGATCTATCGATCGATTCCACAAACTAATCAGCTCCTGATATTCAAAAACCTCGTCGATCGCCACTAACCGGGTCAAAGTCGGTTAATGCGTTCCTGGCATATCGTGAGCCAAAAATATGCGAAAAAAGTGATAATTTTTACTAAAATTCGAAATTGTATATCTAATCGTTTAGTGTTCGAATCAAATTAGTGTCAATTCAAAGGGTTTTATAAAATTTATGTTTCCTGTCAATTGTAACTGATTCGGGCCGGAATATGTTGAGATATCCTAAAAAAAAAAAAAAAAAAAAAAAAAAAAAAAAAATCAACGAAATTTTTTAAAGGCGGTTTTTTTTTAAATAACTTTTAAACAACTTTGTCGACCGATTCCACAAACTAATCAGTTATTGACATTCAAAAGTAATATTGTTAAGTAACTCCACGTTGTGCTTAGCGCTAAGTTGTAGCGATGAGCCGTTTTCCAAATTTTTTAAATTTATTTTTGATTTTGGTTACACAAATTTTGTCAACAATACAGAAAAATTCCAAAACTCGTTTAAATAGAGTGATAACATTTCTGATAGGGTTTATCGTGTAGTTTTGGACTGATTCTGATTCCATATTCAAATATGAAAATTAAAAGGCAGTTATTGTAACTTAAAAACGTTTCTCTGTGTCAGTTTAGCTGCCGCTTCATCAACTTTTTCTTTAGAAAAGTTCAAAATGATTAGAACAAATTAGTGGCTACAAATATGTACGTGGATGAATGAGGGGTGGTGGTGTACATGCACCACCGCATTTTATGGAAAATCAACAATTATTATATATTTTCTATGAGAAACGAAACATCTGATTAATAAATATTTATGTACATGTGGTCGTTGCATCTGCATAATATTACTACGTGTGCCATACTTAACCACGTATGAGCTGTTGAATCTAATTTTAAAATGTGAAATAAGTGATGTAAAAAATACAGAAATATTTAACCGCAAGGCACATTAATATACATATTTGCTAAACATGACGATGTTGGATTAAAATAAACTAAAATAGCGCTCACTTACCCAAAAGAAAAGATTTTGGTGTTGTTAAATACTGCTTCGCACTATAGTAAAAGTATTAATACCATTAACGAAAATGAAACGCTGATATCATGCTTGTTATGGTTTTTGGATAATGTTCAAGCGGTGACTAGATCAGCGGTGCATTTGCATCAAAAGTGTTAATACTTTTAAAGGGTTATCCAGTTTTCGATTTCAAATCTAATGCAAAATTAAGCGCACATTAAGCTTTAGTTTCGATGAAAATGTAACTTCATTCTAAAGTATAATTTGTACAAAATGGTCATTGTGTACAAACTACAGGCGGTATTGGTTTTAAAATGCCCGAAAGTCTGGCAATTATACGCGTAGGCACGGCTTTTGTCGTAGCGCCTCACAAAAAAGTCTTAACGGCGTCTTGGTGGCCACTTGATGTCTTTTAAACTCGAAATTTCGCAGTCTGTAAATTTAGTCACCTCGCAAGGCTCGACAAGTTGCTACGTTTGCACCACCACATTTTTAAGTAAGTTTCAACTATTTTCACGCTTTCGATCTCGTACGATTCATATTGTAAATGGCATGACTTTCACTAAATAAATTACACTTAATCTCGCGCACTAAATCATAAACAGTCACAAAAAAATAATAATTTCCTTTGATTAATTTTTGGTTGCGGATATCATATTACTTTAATACAATGTTTTGCACAGTTGTTAGTTAATGCATCTAATAGTTTGAGTCATAAGAAACATTAATGGACGTAAGAAATTATGTATATTTAAAAAAAATTTTTTTTTTTCATTATGAGTTGCGGCTCTTTATGATTTATCGTGCGATATGGAGGACGTTTAACAGATGATAGACTTGCCAGACCGGCGGGTTTGAAACCAATAAATAGATAATCCTTCGTTATAGTGTGAAAATGCATTAATGTAGATTTATTCGCTTATGCACCTGGTAGTGTCCGACCGAACAGACTTTTTCAGACCGAACGAATTAATTTAAAACAAAATTTAATGAAGGCATATGATAGCTTTGTATATTTGATAACTAAATGTTAGCGTTCGGGTTCTGCTTCAGGGTTCGGCCCAAGTTCGGTATTCGGAATTTTACCGAAGTTTACCACACATCGAACTTTTTTTAAAATTAAATTACATATTTATTAGTGTCCGACCGAACGTTTGCTGGAACTTCGGTCGAAGCTCGTTGCTTGGAATTTCTACTAAAAACTGAGCTTTGTTTTTATTGAATTGCCTGCCTATTTCACAATGTCGAATGAATTCTTTCTTTTGTACAAAATATATTTGAAACAAAAACTAAATTTTATAAAATATGTAATAGAAACAAAATTAGTACGAACAACAACAAAGATGTCAAACTAAACTAATTAAATGTGTACAAATTTTGTTGTAGTTTCAGAAGTTGTTGAAAAATACAACACAAAAAAGCCGTTCAATTTTATTTCGACAAAAGTTCGACTACATATTTATAAAAATATCACATTTTAAATAACAAATTAAAAAAAAAAATACAACTAGCAAAAAATTCGGACATCGTCGAAGTTTGAAAAATTATCTGATCGAAGTTTGAAAAATTATCTGATGTCTGAAAAAGTATGTTCGGTCGGACACTCATAAACATGTAATTTAATAATAATACAAAAAATTGCGATCACCGAAGTTTGGCCCAACATAATTTTTTGCCAAGGTCCCTAGCGACCCCGAACGTTCGGTTAAACACTAGCTAAATGCTAGTTGAATTGCATACGATGTTCCTTCTCAAATGTGGCCGTACCCTTCCAATTTCCACCAAGAGCCTTGTTGTTTTATAGCAAGAGTGCCCAAGCCCTATGCGCTTGGTGCTCATTTCTTTTTTGTAAAAGTGCTTAGCTATATGATGTGTGTTTTAATACTCACATACAGCACCCAGCACTAGCAATACGAAATATACAAACAAGGGCCTATTCGGAAATACATCTATGCGCAGCACCTGATGCGTTTGTGTGATTAATTTGCGCAGCTGATACAAAACAGCTGATGCAGATGCTTAAATGAAGCGTAGACAAAAAAAAATGGAAAAATTAATAATTAACTTATTTTTTGACTTGGATGAATACAAAAATGATTTTAAATTGCTCATTATCAATATATATTCTAAAAATTTATAAGAAATAATAAATTAACAAATCAAATATTTAATCATCTATTGCATCAGCCATTTTTGTGATTAGCTTTTGATGTCATTTTGGTAATCATATACTTCAGTGATGCATTTTACAATTCACCACATTTGAAGTGTTGCCATCTGTGGGTTATCAGAACGCACGACGCATCAGATGCAGTGCAGTGATGCATTTCCGAACAGGCCTCAACTTTGTCTTATTTTTTTTGTTGTTCTTCATTGTATAAAAGCAAGTGGAAAGTAACAACACTTTCGTAAGGATTGCTGGTAAACATTGACGACAGCGATCATCCGTGAAGATCTTGTTGTTGTTTAGAGTCTGATATCGTTTTGTATGCATTTTTTTTACTACAATGTATTGCTGTTTACTCTTCCATAAGGAACTTTGGGCACCCTTGTTTTATAGCTTTAAATTGAATTTTTACGAAGTCCAGTACACTTTTGTTTGGTTAGTGTGCATAGTACAGTTTGTTTTCATACCTTTTAAACAATAATTAAAAAAAAGAGCACTCCTTGTCAATGGATGAGTATGACATAAAGTTTAGAACTGCATGTAGTATTTCCCAACGTTTAATATAATATTAAGAATGGAATATCCGTGAATTGTTTGATATCTACTCGTGCATTTTTTTAGCCCATTTACCGTTGAGCAATTAAAAAAGAATTAAAAGGTAATGGTTGAGTTAAATGTACATATATACATACTCGTATATGTACATAAATACAGTGTATGTATTTACTGTCTGCTTATGTATGCATGTATTTGTATAGCTTGTGTTTCTGCGTGTATGTAAATATCAAATGCCACTTTCGTCTGCGTTTCACATTCTTTTTTTTTTTTTTAAATCATTTATAAAGCTTTCATGCTAATTACATAACATTTGCAATAATTAGAAGTTGGACCTTGTGATAAATAAATTAAATGCGAGTATAATTGAATGTGTGCGTGAGTTCTGCATAAAATTTAAAACTCGTGTGAAATGAAATAGTGTATTCAGACATTGGGAAAATATCAATATTGTTCCTGCAAATGTGAGTGAAATAAATGCGATTTTAGTTGGAATCAACGCAGCTGGTTAAATTTCGTAGAATTTTGGCAGAATGATGGCCAAATTCTTTTTGCCACGCCGTTCAAATGTCACATTAAAATTTCCGAAATATTTTTCGAAATTGTTAACAAACACAGATTTTTATATAAAAAGCTATTTTATTTTTCGACATAGCTAGCCTTCTTTGAATTCTCTACATTTAGTCCAACGTTTCTCAAATGTTTTTATCCCTCCCGAAAAATATGATTTGTCGAGATCATGAAAATAGTCGTTTGTTTGTGAGATGATTTCATCGTTGGAGTCAAATCAAACAAATAGTCACTGGAGAATAAGACGGATGAGGGAGCAATTCGTAGCCCAAATCATTTGTTTTGCCATGGAAACTTCACATGTGTTGTGGGCAAACGCGGCACCCTTCTTGAGTAAAGGTTTCTCATAGACAAGCGATCTTTCCAAATTGAAAAAACTGATCCATTTGAGATGCCTATGACTTCCACAATCTCTTTCACTTTCAATCTCTACAACCATATCATGCATTTTTTCAATTGTTACGGATGTAGAGATCCTCCACTGAGTGTCCAGAACGTTCTGCATCTTCCGTAGATGGTACGGAGTCCCCATAACGATTATCAAGGGTAACCTTGATTTGACGCAGCTTGTTCAAATTTTTACAGGAGTGAATTGGCAGTTGCCATTTCAATTAATAGGCGGGAAATTGAAAAAGTCACGCACGGACTTATTGACCCGCTCTCATATATTTACATGTTTTGTACCAACATTATTTAAAAAGCAAATAAGATTTATTAATCTGAAACAATAAAATTTAATAAAACAAGTACCCTCCAAATATTTAGTAAATAAATTAAAAATTTTTAACCTGCTGGGCCAGAGTTACTATAAGATATTTCTGTGCCCAGTTTTAAAACTCTATTTTGACGGGGTCACTCCAGGAGCGGCAGTTCGGGAGACGTCTTAAAAATTTAAAAAAAAAAAATGTTTGTGGTAATTAAGCGTAGACATATTTTTTTGTCATTTAGTGGGCAAAGGTGTGTGGACCAGTGGGGCAGGGGAAGATCAGAGAACATTTCAGAATCGTGATAAAAGCTTAAAATGTTAATTTTTAAGGAATGTAGGCTGAAGGAATACAATTTCTTAAATATTTACTGTATTTTTGCAAATGTCTTGCGTCAACGCAAGATTTTCTGGCTCCAAGTCCAACGCTTTGGATCTTCTTTGGCATAAAAATATATAATTTGCTTAACAAAATTACATCGAATTTATAAAAATTGTGTTGTTTTTTAGGGGATGGTTCAGCCCATTTACAAACTTGACCTGTGCTATCCACAGATGGGCGGACGAACATGGCTAGATCGTGTTAGATTTCATCACTGATTAAGAATATATGTATATAATTTATGGGGAGGAAATTTTTTCCAATTTTAGTTTTATTTTTATTATTGTTTTTTTCTTTGAGGAGTAGGACCGGCGCTTAGGGGATGACCCCTACATATGCAATACATTGCGGCGGAACTGAAAGAAGGAGGATAGTATTGAGGGGACAGATGGGGAGAGATGAGAAGATAGAGTTTTTTTTGTAGCAATTTGAACTGTTTTACTTCGCCGGCTATTTTTTTTTGCTAAAAGGCCGACGAAGGAGAGTGCTGTTCCTCTGCTCTTTAGTACATGATTGTGTCAGTCGCTGAAAGTTATGTTCAGTGGTCAGTTCTATGCCTTAACCACTGAAACGGGCTGACAACAACTAACACAATCATGCACTAATACTGATCAGAAGAATTCCACACAATATTTCCTGACACAGCGCGGGGTTGAACTCAGGAACCTCCGCTTCATAGTTTCGTCAGCCAACAGCACCCTCACTCCAAATAATAAGTTTTCTCAGGGTGTTCAAAACAGGCGCTTGTTTCGGTTATTCACCCAGTACTTCCTTCTGGTTTGGAGAAACCAGCAGTTGGTGGCCTTTTTGAATTTTTGTTATACTGACTACACTCGTGCATTGTCTTGATCGCGGCACTCATCTCGCGGATAGATTTTTCATGTCCAAATATCCATGTAAATTATACTCACTCAGTTAAGATGACTGCCGTCTCAACCACGTCACGTATTTTCATTCTTCGATCTTCCAATACTATTCCATTAATTTTTTCGACGATTTCTTTCCTGATGACCTCTTTTAGGTATCAGTTTGCTGGTAGCGCCACAACGGCACTCAGCAAACCAGTTTTTAGGCCTTGCATAGTATTTACCACTGATGTTTTTTTTACCCAAAAATAATGCTTAAAAACCAACACACGAAGTTAAATTGTTTCACTTTTTATTGAAATTCTCGATGTTGTCTGCTTTTAATGGCTAATGACGCAGCTTGTTCAAATTTTGGCGGTTATCTATTTATTAGGAGATGGCAGCAGCGTTGCATTTAAAGCAACTGCGAGGTTAATTCAAAAAGTCACGGGCGTATTAAAAAGTCCTCGTATATGTATAAAATCAATACTTAAGCAGATATCGAATGCACCTTTGGTTGTACTACACAAACCTTTTATTCGTAATTATATTTAAATAATAAAACGAAAAGGTTTTTTTTACATCGTTTAAATATTTGCTTAGAAAATAGCACACAATTTGTTGACTTTCTCAACCATTTAACTTTTATGCGAAACGGCAAAACGTCTTAGTCGTCATTATTATTTCATATTTTACTCCTTTAGTTTTTTTATTTGCTGGATATACTGTTCGTAATTATAAATATTAAATGAATCAACAGAGGAACAATGGATGAAGGCTTGCTATGGATGGATGTAGGTGCATATGTACTTATACATCATATATGCATTTACGGTGTTCAGATGGCCTCCCCTTCTTTCGATTAATTCCTTTTTTTGCACTTTGCCTAAGTGTTTTTTCATTTATGGATAATAAAATATGCAAAAGGCGAAAAAATCAGCTGATATTGGCACAAATGAATGGTTGGTTGGTTGCTATTATTAAAAATTGTATTATCATATCATGCTTTGTATTGATTGGGTGTGTGTGTGTGTGGGTATGTATGTGTTCCGTTTACACATTGACGTCGATTTGAATTTCTTGAAGTAATTTAAAATTCATATAATATAAAGGAACATATTCCTTAGATTAATTTTATTTTAACTTTTGGGTGGCACCGTGCGAGGGTGGTTTGCACGTATCTGCTTTATTGAACCAACTGTGTTTTTAAACATTTATCTGCTACCCACCCAACAAATTGTTTCAGCTCTACTTTGGCGATATAATTCATTGGAGAGAATGTAGTGGGATGTGCGCTAATGAAACGACGCATTTCCCCCGAAACGAGCACTTTTCTTTACAGAATGTGATGTTCTTTGAGATCACACTCATTTGCTAGTAAAAAAAATCCCTGTACTCTCATGGATCTATTCAATCTTGGGAACAGGGCCTCAGGGGCCAAACCTGGGGAATGGAATGGCTGAGTCATGGTTACGGTGTTATTTTTGGCCATCGTGCTGTTTTGCTTTTGTCGAAATTCTAGATAACAATTTTCTTCAACATTCAGGACGAGTGTCGTCACATCTTCTAAACCGTCTTTGATAAGCTTGTACTTCGTATAAACGTTTTACGGATATATACCACTGATCAACAATTCCATTTGATGCATATTTTTTTAATCATTTATTTTGGTAGTAAAAAATCGCCGAACAACCAAAACTCTAGTAAATTTTTTTTTCTTTTTTTTTTGTAATTTTCGGTTAAGAAAATTAAACATTTTCAAAAAAGTTGGAAGTTACTGGTTTTTATCCCGTTTCGGAAAAATTCAGATTTCCTGGCAACTTCCGTTACTATGTCTGTATGTATGTGTGTGTAAGTATGTGACCCGCTTATAACTTTTGAACGGCTGAACCGAATCCAACCAAACGAATCGCGTTTCAAACTTAGAATTCCAGTGAATTGGAAACGGTTCGGGCCGGACCAGTACATTTTAGGAAATATCAAATAAACTGATTTTTTTTAAATCAACAATCATCGTATGGAAGAACTACATCAATTACCGCTTACTTCGTGGGAATCGGCTAATCCATTCGAAACTTACAGCAGTTTTAAAATTAAAATAATAGCAATTTTAGCGGTTACAATAAGCGGAAAGTTGCAGGTCAGGTTTTCCATATATGTTTTTTTATGATCACTGTATATCAAACGGGCTTAGAAAACGTGTTTCAGATTTTGACAACCAGAATACATTTCTGAAGATGGAAAGCACGACTATGGATTGTTTACTATAATTTTTACCATATAACAAAGTTGTGCCGAGTGCCGTTACGGAAATACACCAAAAGAACTTTCAGCCTAAGTGCATTTTGCCTTTAAATTTTAAATCAATGGCACCAAATCTGAACATTTCTACACTTCAAGTAGAATATTTAAAAGCATATTTTTATTTGCTCTTAAAAACATTTACAGCACAATTTTGCTCATGATTAATTTAATTATTAAGTAATAATTATTATGCGGGCTGAAATTTAAATTCGCGAATCTACAAATTATTGATATAATTTTTCTTTTTCAAGTTTAAGAATTTATATTCATTCGAAGATATTTTTTGTAATCAATGAACTCGCAGAACGAATTAGTCGCCATCTCATCAGCGCTCTGAGGAAAGAACGTGTAGTGTTGTTGGAATCTCAACAATAGATGGCGCCCCCAAAGCTTATTTAATTCACAAACCAAATAGAGCTGGTATAAAAAGTAGCACTGGTTAAGTAGAACAGCTGATCACACAGATGGAATAAATTCGTACTTGCAGAAAACTTTAATTAGAGATGTATGTATGTCGAATTATTTTGTACGAACATAATTGTGTATGTACATATGTATCAGAGTACTTCAAAATCACGATTTTTCTTGATTTTGTTCAGCACGCAAATTTTTGTTCATTGTAAAGATTAAAGAAAAATTCAATGATGATTAAAAATCATTTCATTCTGATGTATACATCAGAGAACAGTTTGAATGTATTCACGTTTGTACATAATTCATGCATTCGTTGCTTTTGCCATGCAATTTATCGACACCAACCTTCATTACACATGCTTACTGAATGCTCACAATTTTCGTTAGTTGTTTTTTTTCACATGCTTTTATTACTCCACCACACGTTGATCAACGAAATCAGAAAAAAAATTCAAGCACTTGCTCATTTTTCGTTTATTACGCATTAGTATTAGTACCAATATTTTCATACTTTAGTCGACCATTCGCAACATTCGCTACTTTTGTGAATCTTCAATACACACAGCAAAGGCAAGCAATGCATGCATGTCATTTCATCGTACTCTTTGTATGTGAAAGATGTGTAGCTTCGTTTCATTAATATAATGTGGATTGACAGCATGTTTTCATTTTTGTGTGAAAACATTCAAGGCAATAAAATGGCCATTCAAACTGTTCACTGGTATACATCAAATTCTGATTATGAGTAAAATTAACAAAAGCATTTTATGAGCAAGATCGCACAGACAAGAGAAGGGCTTGCAGTAAATTCATCGTGTCCAAACGCTCTTATTCTCATTAATTCACACAACATGTTTGAACCGACCGTCTGTGTGACTTGAGCAATATGATATACGAACAATGCAAACAACATAACCAATTCAACACTGATACATGAGTGGAGGTACAGGTTTAGTATTTATTTGAATTTGTTCATCAAAAACAAAGTTAAAGGGAATACACATGGGCAAATGCACGGTGGTTTATGGGACTTTTTTCTTTACAAAATTGAAACAAATGAGAATGTGTGCACAAGTTTGATCATTTGTTTGTTTTTTATTGTTAAACATGTGTCCGATTAAGAGAACAAATTTAGTTGAATTACATACGCCGAAATACACATGCAAATATGACAAAAGGGAAAAAAATTTTTTTAAGTCAAATTTCCAAGAAAGTTTACACCTTGTCGCCTCGGCGTAAGGGAAAAAATATAATACGGAGGGCTACTTATGCTGCAGAAAATTTGTGCTTCTCAATTTTAGCTTAATAAGAAATACAAATTAAATAACACAAAAAACACCACTGTAAAGGAGAAGAAATAAAAATAAACAAAAATTATAATAATAAATATTATTTGCAATATCGAACTGCAAATAAAAATAATATTTTCTTAAAAAAATTTCCTATTTTGTCATAAACAACGCGAATGGACATCATAAACCACTGTAAATTAAAATAAAAAAACAAGCGTGCCTTTGTTGATAGGAATGAACAAATTCATACACAATGATCTCTTGCTTTTTGTACTTTAATGTTGATCAAATTTTTGAGCGTTGAGCGGAATAGACAAGTACAAGTTTGATTCGACCTATGACGAAAATAAGCAAGTGTTCAACCTGCATGTGGTTCGATTGCCTTAAAATTAACAACGCATATAAAAGTTTGAGCAATTTTGATTAATTTTTTTATTCCTAGCTCAAAAAAGATTATTGTTGTGAGTAAGCCGATGTGTTTAGCATCAGAACCAGCAAAGAGGCATATGTTCGGTTGATTTAAAATCAACAACAAAAGAGAGTGTGCGGGCAAGTTTGATCATTTGCAAATAAAAGACAAGTTTTTTGTGCCTTTGTTATTGTTGAACGGTTTTTTAATCAACAAGTGAAGTTCTCTGATATGTATGTACATATGTCACGGATGGAATACATGATACAATTGTATTTTTTTTTTTGGTACAATTAGACTTTGTTGGTACCGTGGTTCTACCACGACTAATTTGGTACAATTTAAATATCTCAATCAAAAGCTTACACCTAGTTCATAAAAACGTTTTATGCTTGAAAATTTTTGTTAATTTCTCAGTGAATCAGTTAATAACCATAAAATATTTCTGTGAATTATACGGTTACATAGTCAAAGATTTTGTCTAAAATTTTTATTACATACAGTATTCCAGTCAGGACTTCATGAAATTTTCGGATCGTTTCTTACTCCTCTGCTTGTTCTGTATATTTATTTTGTCGTTTCTTTTTGAAAATGATTGTTCTTTCGGGAGAAAACGGTTCTTTAGAACCGAATCTTTCAAAATAGTGTCTTATGTCTCATATTTCTGCTAAATTATGGCTTATTTAAGTAACGGACTTTTATTTGCTATAATTTTTCGCAACAGAAACATTTTTCATCGTTAGGCTGCCTTATATTTGATTCAAAAACAATTACGTTGAAAAGGGGTATAATAATTGATTTCCAAATACCGAAAAAGTTTTCAATCAATGTCTCGTCGCCTCAATTTTAAACTACCAGAAAATTTTTTATCTTAAATCGTAGGACTTTTTGAATAAAGTTTAATCAACTGATTCCTAGATTTTTTTTCTATATAATATTTTTTTGTTGTATGCTTGTGCAGAGAAGTTTTTGAATTTCTATTTATAGAAATATAAAAAAATGGTACCGTAAAATGGTACCGTCATGGTATGAAAAGCACATATTATTTAGTTAATTGGTACAAAATCAAAATAGCCCTTTTCCATCCCTGATGTATGTATGTATGTATGTATGTATGTATGTATGTATGTATGTATATATGAAATATAACACAAATCAGCACCAATGAAGAATTAAAAAGTAGTTTAATAGACGGACCAACAATTCACCCCAACATGCAACTGCATAGATCAGCAACCAACACCTCAATGATCACAAAAGACAGCTTATGGTATTATGCACGCAGTAATATATACTTTATAACAAATAATTTACAGAGAAAATCAGACACGTCTTGATACTTGTAAGTGTTACCGATCTACTAGTCTTCCTTAGTTTACACTCACTGCGTATTGATAGCGGGAAAAAGCTTAACATTACAATCACGATAACGAATTTCCCTTCTTATGCAATGAAAATTTCATGGGAACAAACATTTCACAATTTATTCACGATAGAGGTAAATAGACTTTAAAGCTCTATTGAGCTTCTATTGATTCAAAATTTATCATGATCACAAATACTCAGAAAAATAAATCAAGTTATTCAAATCAGAAGCATTAAAGATTTCGACTATAATGAACCACATCTACTTATTTGTAATTCATGATTTTCAAATTGTTTCGCTCAAATTTCAAATAACAATTCAAAATATATCAAGCGCGTAATAAATTCAGAAATTCTACATACACACTCACTCACGACAAATATTTTTCTACTCACTATCATGCAGGCGCAAACATGATTCACGAAAATAGCGTAAGCGGCACTGCATCCGCGTTCATTTCGATCTAATTGTGTACATCACTTCGCGTTAGTGGAACTTGTATGGAAAGAAACCACAAATTTTTAAACACACCATTCACCAATTGGTTTATCCATAAATTTCATACTTTTTATCGGTTAACAACGATTGATTCGATTTCAGTGACTTTCTACTTGGAAATTACATTTGACTTTGGTGATAAGGTTTGCATAATGAGGCTCTTGGTGTCCTCATCATTGCAATATACTTACAGCTTTTTATATTTTTTTCTTTTCCAATCATAATTAGGCCGAATGCCGCTAATTCTCGTACGTTACAATTTGACAATCTCTCAAATCTTCAGTTGGATACACTTTATCAGTGATGTTTCTGCTTTCTTTGACTTGAGTTTAAAATATATGTGATATTGTAAAAAAAAGCATTTCTCTAATTTCGGCCTGTTCACAAGATAAGTGTACTATTCATAAATTATTGCTAATTTTCTAACGTTTTTACAGAACTGTATGTGTCCCCTTGGAGTTGTAAACTTGACGTAATTTCTTTTACTTGTACTTCATATAAAAGTAGGATACATGCTGTAATAATTTCTATACAAATTTACTTGTCAATATTAAATGCAATTTTATAAAGTTTTTTCCCAACTTTTTCATTTCCATTTATCTTTAATGTGTGGGCTGTTTTATTTGTCTTTTTTTGGGTTGTGTGTGTTGTATATTACTTTTAGAGTAAAATGAATAAATAACAGAAAAATGCGGTTTGTTGTGGCATTTTTAGTTGGACTTGTAATTATATTGGTTGCCAGGGATCTTAATGTATATTTCCCCTAGTTTTAGAGTAAAAAGTGTCCTTTTTCTCTATCTATTTTGCTGCAATTACAGCGTTTCCTTTTTCCTTGATTTTCTCATAGAATTTTTAATGATCAATTTATGTGGATGATTTTTATTGGCCCTCGTTTGTTTCTGCTGCTGTTGTGCATTTGGTAAATGCCACCCTTTTAGCATTAGATTAGCTAGCTCTATCTAGTATGTCTGTTTGCTACTATTTCCGATCTATTTTAATGCTTTAAAAATATTAGCTTGCGGTCATAATTTTATTAATACTGATAAAACAGGTGGAGTTTTTTTGTGTGAAATAAATTTGATTGGTCAACCAATTTCCGTTTCGGTCGCCATAAAATACTGTCGATTTCCTTGTTTCGAAAGCCTTCCTTTTCGTGTTTCAATCAATATATACATTTTACCCTGCCCTGCAAAAAGGACATTTTTCCTAATAAATAACCTGGTATTTTAATAGAGTGTATTAGTTTATTGTGTATTTTTAGTCAGTTAACACTTCTTTGAAATGTTATTGTTAATTAATTTTTTTTACAAAGATTTAAAAAATGTGATAATTAGTGCAACTACAAATAAGAAACTTAAAAAAAATTAAATTTGTGATATTTTTTTACCGTCATAAGTGTATTAATATTTAAAAATGTACACTAAATATTAGAACAATATTCGAATAATTCATATATTTCATCGGCATTGAGCAGCAAAAGGTAATTCAGTAAAAATGTGTGAATTATGTACATTTTGATATGGAATAAGAATACATAAAATTGGAATTGAATGGATATTCGTAACAAAATTTTGTAATTGAAATTCGAAATTTTGAAAATGAAACAAATTATGATAACAAAAAAAAATTTTTTTCGTTACTTGAAAATGTCAATCACTAAATTTTGAATATTAACCTCGTTAGCATTAAATTTATTGTAAACTTTAATATGAATTAGAAATTCAATATGAATTAGAAATGTATTTTATTCAAAAATTTCTCATACAATATTTTATAAATATAGATTTAATAACATATGTAAATTCTATTTTTTATGAATATAGAGGTTATTATCGGTTGACTGTTTGAAATGTTTTAAATTAAAAAAAAAAAAAAAAAAAAAAAAAAAAAAAAAGAAGTGAAACTTGAACAATTTTGTCAAGTCAGATTTAAGACATATTTGTGTGTGTTTCATATCTTTTAATTAAAATATTACACAACTGCAGAAGTTCGATGTATAGGCAGTGAACTACTAATTAAAGCCCAGTGCAGTTCCCTTTGTCGGAAAAAAGTTCATCTTTGCACTGGCTATTTCACGATGACGAAACAGTTCTTTCTCTCGTACAATTGCATTTAATGGTTGATATTTTAAGATCTTTCGGAGTTGATTTAAAAAAATACTTATAATTTAGGGAAATGTCTGAAATCTTTATTTGGGTCGATAGAACCATCTATATGATTCCAGGTTTAAAGATGATTTAATAGTAAATGGTGACCGCGGCTAAGCCTCAAATGGTTCATACACTGGATCCAATTTTGGCATACTCTCTCCAACATTTGGCACGAATAAATTCTTCAATATTGACTTCCAGTGTGGCAACCGTTGCGGGATTGTGATATAGACATGAGCCTACCATAACCGTACAAAAAATGGTCTAAAGCCGTTATATCGCACGACCTATGCGGCTAATTGACCGGCCCGAAACGTGAGATTAACACCGAACTTGCTTCTCAAATGAACCATTGTTGCACATGCTGCGTGGCAAATGTCAGCCAAATGCAGCTCTTCCATTTTCGCACACAAAATTAGTTATCGTACGGTAGCGCTCACCATTCACAGTAACGTTCTTCCCTTCGTCGCTTTGAAAAATTATGCTACCGGCCCAAAATGCAATACTTGGCACCAAATACGACAATTTTGCTTGATCACGTACTCGTTCAATCAGAAATGAGCACGATGCACTTTCTTCACGGATCATGAAGTTTCATAATAAAATTCAATAACCTGCAAACGTTGTTCGTTTGTAAGTCAGATCCATGGTTAAATTATAGAGCAACAGTAACATGTTACACGAAAACATCTGAGCTGCTAAAAACAGTGTTGCCAAAAAGAAGGTTGCTGAAAGATCCCTTCTTAAAACAAAAAACAAAACGCGATAAATTGTTTTTGTTTTAAGTTTTAATGTATGAAAGAACGAATTCTTTCAATGTCATGAAATACATACTTACGTTTAGATAGTCAGTTACAGCCAAAACTGAACATTTCATATAAAAACTTCAACTTGCAACTTATCTTGAAAACACGCAAAAGATTTTTGTCATTTATTTAAAAGTTGTAATGTTGAGAAATTGCTTGCTTTAATTCTGGCTTTTCGTAATGCATCTACCAGCACGTGTTTTCTTTAGTTCGCTCCGCAAATGCTCAATGGCCTCCAAGTCGGGAGATTGAGCAGGAGTGGCAATAAACCTTTATAACTAATTCCGATTATTCTAGGCTAATTGTGGTGGTAAAACAAAGTTTTTTCAAATATGTACCAATTTTTTCAACAGCACGGAGGAAATTCCGTTTTTAAAGGTCAATATACTCGTACCTACTCTTACGTTACTTAACTTTTAAATACTCGTAAGATTATTGTGACTTCTACGTTGCTGTCAAACCGCAAACATGCAAAAATTATCCCATTGCTCAAAGCAAATGGAGAATATAGACCACTAGCCATTTGTTTATTTCAAAAATATTGGAAAAAGTTTCACATTCATATACATAGATGTTAATAATATGCCTTCCAGTACATAATTTGGTTTCCGTGAGAGAATGGGAACATAAACATGTTAGTAAAGGGTGGGCATTTCTGAGGTTGTGAGGGAAGTAAATTGGTTTCATGTGGTTCGATCTCAGTGTGTACTACAATGCAAGGATGAGATTAACTCATACACGCAATGTGGGGGCATAGAGATAATATGGATTCCAGGACATCAGGGAATACCTGGAAATGTTGAGACAGATAGGCTAGCAAAGATGGGAGCATTAATGGCGAACATCACGCTAGACTGTCCGAAGCCATTTCAGGTTTTTAAGAACGAACTAAGGCGGTGGGCTATAGAATTGCATACAAGAGATTGGCAGCACTCTACCGTAGGTAGGGTGACTAGAAATCTATGGGGGACCCAGATGGTAACAGGACGAAGGAGATCCTAACGTTAAGTAGGCCATCACTACGGAGATTGGTTTATTTGATAACAGGACATACAGAGTTAAGGAATCACCTGGCAAGAATGGGTATCGTTAGCGATATAACATGCAGGGCCTGTCAGGAAGAGGACGAAACACTGGAGCACTACTTGTTCTATTGTCCAACTTTTAGCCAAGTCAGAAGGCAAACATTTAATCAGGAGATTATACGGGGAATGGAATTTCTTGGGGGCTCTAATTGGAGGAACTTAAGGAGATACATCGAAGAAACTTGACGTAATCGAATTTGAAGGTTTCCATGGTAACGGTGGAGGCACCCTACAGTACAATGGGGACTCCTTATTATAGAGCGCACAACAGACCCATGAGGCCTAGGTGCAATCCGAAATGGATTGGGATGGCTTATGCCCCTCTCTTCAACCTAACCTAACCTAAATTGGTTTCAAAAATATTTTTTGGCAAATGCAGTTCAATTGATACCAATGTAATAATGGAATATGATGTCGGGCAAATGTCCACCTCTAGCACGTCGGCAGACGTCAACTCTTTTTACAAAATTTTCAACCACGTTTTGCAGAAACCTTCGCTTATCTTGTTTTAAATAGCGAGAGAATTGAAATTGTAATAAGGCGAAAATCTGGGTGTCATTTTTAACAAGCATTACGAGTTCTTACGCCCCTAAAAATTAGTATCTTGCTTGCCAAGATGTACTTGGTCCCTTCCTTTCTGTATGGTTGTGAGTTATTTGCAAATTGCCATTCAGTTAGTAAACGAAAACTAAATGATTTATTCAACAATATTATAAGGTAAATACGTGTATGGTTTCAGAAGATCTGGTCATGTTTCCGCCGTTTCTAACAAGCTTTATGGAGTGAGTTCGCATTCTGATTTTTACACAAAATAATTCATAATGAAATTCCCAAATACGTATTTGATAAAATGCAATGTTTCCAATCGCCACGGCAGCGAAATTTTGTGAAATGATTTCGTCGTTGAAGTCAGAGCTTTTTCCGCTGAGCCATTTCTTCACGTTTGGAAATAAGAAATAGTTACTTAACAAACTTCTACCGATACGTTTCCAAATATAGGAAAAACTCGTTGTTCTTTGCTTTTCGTTCAGACTGTGTGGTCTGATCATCAAAACATATAAGGGACGCTCATGATCAATTATATCTTGTTATTTACCATCCAATAATAGGTCGTTAAACGATTTTATATTGATCTAAGCGCTGCCATTTTTTCCATGTGTGCTACTTTGTTGAATATTTTTAAATCGATTGACACTGAATACCAATCGGTTCTATCTCTTCTTTACAAATTGGTACCAGAAGTAGGTAAAAATACCTACATGTAGGTATTTTTGATACTAAAATAAAATCGTAGAAAAAATCGGACAGGTTTTTTATGTTTTCCGAAATTTAGAGATTTTTTCGTCATGTCGCATTATTTATGAAATAAATGCAAACATAATAATATCTAATAATATTTGCTTTTTCAAAACGGCTCAAAAATTTTCTTTTCGTTAAAGTCGCTTAAAAATGTATCTCCAGAGTTCATTAATAACAGATGTTCGCACCAAAAAGCGAAACAAATTGAGCCACCCAAGTTTTAAGTTCAATTTGTTTACTAAGATCATTTCTGCAAAGCAGTTGAAAAGACTATTAATTTCGAATGTACTGATAGTCATTTTAGGAAATGAAATTAAAAAAAAAAAAATTTTAAATATCCTTTTGTTTGTGTACCTGTATTAAATTTACTAAAGAACTAAATATTATTAAAGAACTAAACAATAATTTTAAATTGTTTTTATACTTTAATTAAATAAAAGTTCTCACATTATTTAAATTAGTTGAATGGAATTACATATCGAACTCGTTCAAGAATACTGTATTAACTCAACATTTTTTTATTTTATCTTTTTGGCAAAAAACAATACATAACACTTATGTCTACCTATGGTTAAAAATTCCCATACTTCTGACTACTCTTTCTTAATAAAATTAAATGTTGTGACCTTTTTCCTGCTGAAATGGGTTATTTCTGTGAATCAAGAAAACAAAATTTTTTTGAGTTGTTTGAAGTGATTGACCTTAAGAAATAGTTGTTTTTTCGTATAAAAAGTAGTATTTTGAGTTAAGTTGTTTTTCTAATAATATAAGTTTCTTTTAGTCAGGTCGTATTTTGAGTTGCAACTGTTTAATTGATTCAGGCTAAGCAAATTTTTTGTTTTAATTCGAAGTGTTATTGTTTTCATGAAATAATGCTTAACTTTTTCTTTGAGTTGTTACTGTTTTCGTGAAATAATTTTGTTTTTTATTGAGTTAGTACTGTTTTGATGAAATAGTTTTAATGGCACTTTATAATATTATTACTTTAGCATTTTGCATTTGAGCAATATAGCAAAAAATGCAACTTTTATCAGCGAATATTTGAAATAAAAAAGTCTAATTAGTTCAATTAACAAAATGATTTGCCGAAAAAAAAGATGACAATCAATTTCTTATAAAAACACAAATCAAAATATTTACTTCTAATAAACAAAAATAATTCAAGAAAATGATAGTAACTAAAAAAATCGCTTTTCTATCTGCAGACAATGAACAAATAAAAAGGTTATGCAACGCAATACGATAATTGATGGGCTTTCTAAATATTGCCGAACTTTTGTTAATGAAAACTTCCTTAAGCGTTAAGAAAACTGTTTTTTGTCTCTCCTGAAAACTTTGAAGTTTTTGAGTTAATACAGAATTGTTGAACGAGTGCGATACGTACATATCAACAAAAAGGTAGTAACTCAAAATTTTTTATTTTTCTATAGAGGCAAAAAACTGTTTATGATAATGTTAAAGGTATATGATGCAAAAAAAAAAAAAAAAAAACGATGCCATCGTAAACATATCTTGTTAACTACAATACGACACTCGATTTCTTTTTATTTCGTTAAGTAAATATAGTTGTTTGGTCTGATCTAATTATAAAATATAACTATTTCATCTTTACTTTACCTTGGTTCACTTAATAACAACACAAAATATATGCTGCGTGACTTCTGGTTACCGTTATAACACTAATAAGGGAACAATTCGAAATACTACTCTTTAGTTGAAAAACCCGCGATCTAAATGCCTGAAACACGTGGGCGCAACTAAAAATAAATCTCTTTTGTTGATACATAAGTAGTTACTATGAAGACATGAAGAGTGACATAACGGTATTTTTTTGACGATAGAGTAGACAAAATAATGGGAGATTTTTACAGTGGGTAGAGTTGATCATTATGTATCGTTTTTTAATAAAAAGTGAAAATTTAAAAATTTTGAGTTAATACCCTTTTGTTGAACAGGTGCGATATATTAATGAAATTATATATGTACGATATAAAAATAACTTGTTTTTATACCTGAATTGAATTAGACGTTCCCTTGAAAAAGTAGACAAAGAATCTACGAAACGTCGGGAAAAAACTGTATTTAAAAGGAATTTTTACTTACATTAAAGATGAATTTTTGGTCAATTAGCTAAAAGTCACTACTCAAATAAAAATTTTGAGTTAATACCCTTTTGTTGAACAGGTGCGATATATTAATGAAATTATATATGTACGATATAAAAATAACTTGTTTTTATACCTGAATTGAATTAGACGTTCCCTTGAAAAAGTAGACAAAGAATCTACGAAACGTCGGGAAAAAACTGTATTTAAAAGGAATTTTTACTTACATTAAAGATGAATTTTTGGTCAATTAGCTAAAAGTCACTACTCAAATAAAAATTTTGAGTTAATACCCTTTTGTTGAACAGGTGCGATATATTAATGAAATTATATATGTACGATATAAAAATAACTTGTTTTTATACCTGAATTGAATTTATCCTTTAAAATTTTATATGTTTTATTCATATTAATTTTTAAAAAACTTTATGTTGTTTTAATTGAATTTAATTAAAAGTATGTATTATATTTTCTTAGTTTTTTGCCAAAGCGTTAATAAATATATACGATTATATTTTTTTATAACTAACGGTTTTCTTCAAATTTAATGACAAAAATGCGTAAGGATTTTTGTGGGGGAAATTTTTTCAAAAAGTGCAACACTGATTTCCTCTAATAAAAAAAGTTGCAGTGATTTGTGTTTGATCCGTATCAATATTTTCATCACTTTCAGATTTTGAAGAGCTCATTTAATTATCTGGAGTAAATTCGATCCATCTCTTGTGCACTTACTATATTACAAATCGGAAAATAACTGAATAAAAAATAAAAGCCGCTGTTGAAAGCGTTTTGTTGTTTACCGCGATTTTCTAATATTGGCTGAATTCCTAAACATCAATATGCATTGCAGTGATGCCAAGTTACATTAGTTACAAAACTAAAACACATGACACTTTGCATCACTGCAATGCATATTGATGTTTAGGAATTCAGCCATTGTCATATGTGCCTGCTAGGTTAAAAAAATTTTTTTATAACATAAGGTTTGTAAATTCCAACTGAAACAATTGAAATCATTTGTTCAAGTAGCTGGAAGAACATCAACATATACTTATATAGAGAAGCTTACACATTGACAAGTGAAGTGTGTGTGGCTGAGAAACACATGTTGACTGGATTAGGGTTAAATAAAATTGTTGTAATATTTTTATAATTTGTTAAGCATATTATTTATTATTACTAGAAAAATATTTCCCCTTATTCCGTAACTACTTGTCAACGTCACGTCAAGACAATATCAAAAATAGGTCAGTTGTGGGCACCAATTGATTACTGCTGACAGCCTCTGACTATTCCCTAAGGCCTATAAAATAACAAGAGGCTGTTAAAACAAATTAAATACGAAATAAAAAAAATATGCAGATGCCTTAGGTTTGATATTGTCGTGACGTGACATTGACAAAATGTTACAGAATAAGGAAAGATTGTGCTAAGTATCGGTGAACAGATGCCGACGGGGTGACTGGGACCATATACCGGCGATGTTGTTAACCTGTATTTTATCCGTTAGTGTGACTGTCTGAACACGACCTGTGCCTTCACATAAGATGTCGCAGTGTAGTTAACCACGGACAATTCCTCAGAAGAACTGTAAATCTATACAGTTTCGTACGCAGAGTGAACTAGTGCGAGTGAGACGGCAAACTCTCGAAAGAGAGACCGATAAGTGATCTAACTACACTTAAAAAATAATTGCCAAGTTGACTGACTCAGAGCTGCTTTGCGACTGCATATTATTTATAAAGATGTAGCATTTTGTCCATAGTGGTTTTAGGCAATAATGCTTCTAATAGCGGTTTTAATAAACCATTATTTAATTTGAAAAAAATGTACGTTTTATATGTGACACCCTACTTTAATTTTAACAATATTGTAATAATTCTCTGCTTAACTCAGGCTACTATGAGAAGTTAATAACTCTCATAACTCTTTAAAAGTTACACCAGATCAAGTTAAAAATCCATAAAAAATAGACTGCATGCCTATTGCCTAGAGTTGCCACTCCAAATTTATAGAAAACTTATTTGAATTTATAGCCTTAAAATAACCAGTTGACAAAACGAAACCGATCGCTTAAATTTTTCTACACCTCTGTAATTAATGAATATTTAAAAAGAGATTTTGTCAACTGTCATTAAGTGACTTAAGGTTGAAATACTTTGTTAAAGTGTCAGCTGGCATATTGTAAATCATTTTTTCTTTATAAAAAAAAATTATCAACTACCGAACACAAATCACAGTCAACCATTTGCTTTTATTGTTCATTCAATGCCGAGAAGTTTAAAGAAAATTTGAGCAGCAATGGTTAAATCAAATTCCTTCATTAAATCGGTGAATAGTTAAGCAGGAAAGAGTAGGCAGTTTTTTTTATTGAAACGATAATCCGACACTTGATCGTTGTAATCCGATATATTTAAATATAAACAAAGAGTTAACCCACATTCATAAATATTATAAATATTACAATTTCAGATGGAAATGAAAAATGTTTATTTATAACTAACTAGTGCAAATAAAGGCCAAGATTCTATTTTCTAAAAATGAGTTGTTAATTAATACTGTGTTCTAATACTGGTTTCAAGATAATAAAATATTCGTGCTTTTATAGAATTTATGCATCTGCTCCTCCCACGCTTTTTAACTTTAAAATTTTATAGTGTTTAATTTTTATGTAAATTAAATAAATTTAATTGGCAGCAAATTTCAACACAACAACTTATATTTTACCAATTTATATTTCTATGCTTTAGACATGATTCTAAAAATTGATAGGGCTCTCTAAAGGTACGGTGACACGTATCATATATTTGCTTAAAAAAGCGTAACCACTAAATACTCATGAAATTCTTTTGATTCAGACAAGTGTTTATCGAGTTAAACAGTTTCTCATAATATTGAATTCTATGACACTGTTTTTTAGTTTTGAACGAAATTGTTTTCCTTAAAAAACCCTTATTAGAACCAAAATATGTGTCATAATTATTTAGTGGTTACGTTTTTTCCAGCAAGTATTTTATAAGTGTGAACGTACCTTAAATAACATCAAATTCAAAACTTCATATGTACGGAATGGTTTAATAGTCAAGGCTTTAATAAGACGTGCCAATTGAAGAGAAACCTGTGGTCATCCGAGTAACGAGAAATTGTCCAGAATGTCGTTCGCGGCTCCCCTCGCTGTGTCCAGAGTATTCTTTGTGGCGTACATTAGTACACTGTCATGCCGCTCGCTAGTCAGCCGCACGCAATTTTAATCGCTAAAAGGCGTGACTTACGATTATTTCGTGCACAGGAAAGTCTTAGATAAGTCGAACCGTACCGACTTTAAAAAATCGTTTCAAATGACAAACGCTGTTATAAAACAATGACGCAAAACGTCACGTTTTTATACATATGTACGAGTATGTGAAGAGTGTTGCTGGCTGAAGTAGTTAACACGAGACTATGAACCCTATGTCCCTATGAGACTATGTCCCTAGTTCAACCACGCAGTCAGCAAAATATTAAAAATAAAGAAACAGAAAAATAAAAATTGGAAAAGAAAAGTAGGAAAGAAAAAATTTTTTTTTGTCATCAAAATCAATATCGATATGGGATTGAACCTGGCTACAATTAAGTTTTAGTACATAAATGATCGATCTTTTTGTACTCAATTTTAAAAAATTCGTACGTTCTGTACTTTGACTCCGTTTGGGATTGATTTAAGTATGGGATGGATTGGTTTTTATTTTGAATATTTGAAATTATGACTCGATTAGGCATGTGGAAGTTGTACAAATTTAAATGATATTTTATTGTATCGTATCTGAGATGTTTATAAAGTCATATTAAAAAAATTTGTCCAGTTGCTTGGTAGCTACGATGACACAGATGTCGCAAGAACAAAAAATTATATTACGCTGTATGCTTTTTGTTTGCATACGAGAGCAGTTCATCACATCTAATCTTTTATTTTATTATGCATTGACGCTATTTAAAACAAACTTTGTATTTCATACGAACACTATTTAAATTCGAAGTGTGAATGAGTTCAAAAAAATCAATTAACATTATTACCATAATTATAAATATACGAGGTCTGATCAAAAAATAAGATGAATTATAAAATGGCACGCGCTACGTGCATTCCTTTACAGTTTTTTATGTTTGTACTGAGGAACACATATTCAGCTATTCAGCGATTTTATTTTCTTTGTAAGAGTCATAAAAGTTAGAAATGTTTTGAGTGTTAGGGCGATTTTCTGCTGCCGTAAGAAATGGATAATAGAATTTGCAAAACATTTGCATAAGTGTCTGAAAGTTCTTAAAATGTTTGTAGTGGAGTGATTGTACTCGTGAGTGGTACAAGCTTTTCAAAGAAGGCAGAGATAATGCGAATGACATGGCGTATTCTGGATTAAGAAAGTGAGTAAAATTGTTAGGGAGAGGCGCCGTATCATATGTTTATGAAACGAATGAGATTCGCGCAGGAATTGTTGAATGACGTCAACGGCGATGCAGGATCGTAACTGGTAACGAATCATGGGCATATGACATCGAAATGACTGGTATTTTGCTATAATTGAGGAGACAAAAACCGATTTCAAGGACATGCCAAAAATTGCATATCATAACTGCTTTGAGGATTGAAAAAAAAAAAAACGTTGGCACGAGTGTGTTATTTTTGAGAAATACTACTTTGAGGGAACAAAATAGAAATTTCTTGAATATTTATATATTTTCTTTTTTGAGAAGAACGAAAATTAACCTTATTTTTAGAACAGACCTCCTTAATAGACTGATATGGCAAAACAAAAGATTTCATTCACATTCACTCTTGTTTGTATTGCATTTTTGCGACAAAGAATTCCAAACTATTGGTGGAAATGGGGTAACAATTCATCGACACCTGCTAAATAAAATTTTTAACTCTTTTGCACAATAATTCAAGTTGTAAGCATATTAAAAAATATCATCTAGAAAACAAAACATACTAGCGGAGCGTCCACCAACTCGTATGTACATATATTAAAGGAAAAATACGAATCTTGTTTTAATATGAAAAGGAATGAAATTGATTACAGAAGTATTTTTCTTTGCATTCATATGAATGCGATTGTGTTCAAAAGGTATGAAAGCATTTTGTACAATAAAAAAAAAAATTTACTTCTCTACCTTATTTGAATGGTATTTTTGTGGCATACTAGTGGATGTTATACGCGTGTGTGTTTTTTTTTGGAATTTATTTATTTCATTATATGATTGTTATTTAACAAATTCGAGATTTAGTTGTTTTTTAGCATTCAATAGATTCAGATAATTGTTTTTGTAGTTGTTGTACATATCAAGTGGTCGTTATAGAAATATAATTTTCGAGGGTAACTGTAGTTGCAGTCTAGCTGGCAGTTCGGCTTGTTAAATTATTAATTTATATCTATTATATAGAAACATTTTATATTTATATTACAAATATGCTTTTCTCTTTTTATTTGCAGAAAGAATGAAAATGAAACGTGATAATCATGATGATGGCCCCCATTCCGATAAACGCAGCCGTCATAGTGACGAGCAGCAAGTCCGTATTTTAATACCCAGTAATGTAAGTTGAAAACTTTTATTGAATTAGATCAAAAGAAATGTTTTTGTGCAAAGTCAATTCAGTTATTTTCCGAAAAGCACTTTTCGAACCGTAACCGCATGGAAGACGTGACCGCCCTAAAAACGTTTTTCGTTTGTTTTCATCCAATAAAATTTTAAAATTCTGGAAGAAATACGTATTTTACGTGAAAATTAAAACGTAACTGACAAAATTGTTTGATGATCTTGCCAATATAACGGCAAATAATACGTGAATGTAATAATAGATTTAAGAAATAATAGCCAACTCGACAGAAAAAAGTTTCACTTGTCTACTAGCTGTTGATAACAAATAATTACTGTTGACAATCTCCTATTATTCTCTAAAGCCTAGTACATACTCTGTTTAAAATTTCATGAGAAATTCTGGTAAAACCTATACAAGAAATATTAAATCGAAATATTTGTGGAAAAATGTTGATCAACTCTGTTTTAGTTATGAAAAACATGTGAACTGTTTCTAGTAACTTTTTTTCAAAAGTGTGAAATAATATGAATGTTATTTATTTCGTACCAAAATTTTTTTAAACTAAAAATTTTCTCATTGAAAATGGAAAACATAATTTCAAGTAAAAAAGAAAACAAGTAAAAACGTTATATTCGACCGGGTCGAATCTTAAATACCCTCTAAATATTTAGTAAGTGAATTTGAAATGTTTAACTTGGTGGGACAGAGTTCCTTTATAAAATATCGTACGTCAACGCCCACTAAAGGGGGCGGGGTTCAAAAATATACAATATCATGTTTTCCACAGACGAACGTATGGGCATTGCTAGACCGTCTTAGACTTCATCACAATTCTCTTTGGAGGCTATAAAAACTGTATTTTGGCGGGGTCGCTCTGGCAAGGGCTGTGGGGGAAACATTTCACCTTTGTCATAAAACTCTAAAAATAAATGCTTGGGATAATTATATACAAAATTAAAATTTCTTTTTTTTTTGATAGGGTCATTTAAAGGGCGAAGGGGGAGAGGGGGTAGGGCAGAAACAGATACACATAAATTTGTAAAAATAATTGCTTAAGATGATTATACACAAAATAAAAAAATATGTATATTTAGTTTTAATAGGGTCATTTAGCGGGCAAAGGGGGAGGAGGGGGTAGGGCAGCAACAGGCAGTCATAAAACTCTAAAGATAAATGCTTGGGATGATTATATACAAAATTTAAAAAAAAATTTTTTTTTTGGTAGGGTCATTCAGGGGGCAAAGGAAAAAGGGGGGGGGGGTAGGGCAGAAATCGGCAGTCATAAAACTCTAAAGATAAATGCTTGGGATGATTATATATAAAATTTAAAAAAAAATTTTTTTTAGTAGGGTCATGTTGGGGGCAAAGGAAGAGGGGGGGGGGGGGGGGTAGGGCAGAGTAGTACCAGGTTTAGTCTCAGCTTCGTCATTAAAACTTAAAAGTGCTATTTTTAAGGAATGTAGGCTTAAGTAAAACAATTTGTTAAATTTTTATGCTATTTTTGCCTATAATAACGCCCACTGAAGTGGGCGGGGTCAAAAAATATTTTTATTTTATTTAATGGCTCCAAGTTTAAGGCGTTGGACCGTATTTGACATAAAAATATATCATTTGCTTAACAAAATGACCAAAAAACTATAAAAATTATGTTGTTTTTTCTGGGTTGGTTTAGTTCTTCTTAGGGGAACTTCTTTCCCTCTTGCCCGATTTAGCCCATCTTCGAACTTAACCTGCTCTAAGTTTTAAAATATATTTATGCCAAATTTCAAGAGTCTAGCTCTTTTCGTTTGGACTGAATCGTGATTTCCACAGACGGACGGACGGACGGACATGCTCAGTTCGTCTTAGATTTCATCACTGATCAAGAATATATATACTTTATGGGGTCTGAGATGGATATTTCGATGCGTTACAAACGGAATGACAAAGTGAATATACCCTCCAAATTCTTTTTTGGAGGGTATAAAAACTGAAATAACTGATGTTGCGCCACATGTTCCACAAATTCAAACTAGCCTTAAGGTATACATTATTGATAAAACATGTTAATAGTAGTCAGTTATAATAGGGGAGAATAAGAATTCCAATTTTTGCTACAGTCCCCACAATATTTAAGAGTTCAGTCTAGTACTCTGTTCTAATTTGTGGAAAATTTTGAAAATGTTGAGTAACAATTATTTATTTCACTTGGAAAATATGACATTTAAAATGTGGTGTCTAAGTTTGTTTTTTATTAATTTCTTTTAAAAGAAATTGTTAAAATGTTGCCAGACACATTTCATATGTCTTTCTGTGTTTCGAGAAAACACAGTACTACTATTGCAACATCTTGTCATGAATTTTCCACTAAAATTTTTTATACATGTATTTTGACACAATTCCACACGAAATTTTGAACGAGTACCAGCCCTACAAGAAATGAATGATTGAAACTAATACACATACAACATTTTAACTAACACACTTGAATATATGACTGACAATTGTTGAATTTTTGACAATACTTTCAGTTTAATTTTAGTTTTTAATTCGTAATTGTTTATTTTGTCTGTGCAAAATATGGTGCAAATCAAAAGAGAAATCAATTTCATATGTATGAATAGGACAAGTAAGTATATTGTTTAAAAGTTACAAATAAAAATTGTAATAATAAGAACATGTTTTATAGGTAATTGTGATTCGAAAGATATTTTCCGGACAGAGGAAATATTCATCAATGAACAATGAGCAAACAAATTACGGAATAACTCTTGCTGTGGAAAACTGAGAAGTTGTTACACAGAGAACCCAGAAATGAAGGTAAACTTAGATAATATAAGTATATTCTAGGGAAATCTCATTGGTTTAATATTTATTGTTTGTTTCATTTTAGACACTTTCATCCTTTTACACAATGCGTTTAAGTCAAGAAGTAGCTGTTAAGTGTTGTTTTTACTTTTTAAAATCTTTTATTTGTAAATATCCTTTTATTGTACTAAATATTTAATATTAAATTTTGAATTAAATTTGATAATTGTTTTTTTATTTGCACTGAAGAATATAAACAAAACATAATAGAATTGTCAGTTTTGAGTAGTCATTTGATTCTTCAGTACTGAGCAATCAACTGATGAGACATATGTGTATACAAAAAAGCACTAGAGTGAGCAGGTGAGCAATATTTTCTAATGGCGGCAGAATTAATAAGTATGACAGAGATGCAAGCTCACATGTATACAATTGTATACATCAGTTTTTTCATATTGCTCTTAAGAAAATGATAGCAAGTTTTGTATAGGCAATGAGGTATTAAGCCCTCAGCACTATCAAACAAATGACTAGTCAAATGTTCGGTAGTGTTCTTGTAGGGAGGCTTTAAGGTACGGTCACACTTGCCAAATATTTGCCAAAAGAACGTGATCAACAGGTGAGCTAAATTTGCATTTTGTTTAATTCCAATATTTTTTAAATATGGGTTCACATTTATTAAAAAAAAAAATATAAAAATATTATTTTGCGGCATAATTGACTTTTTGTTTTTTTTTCATAAAAACCATTATTATTATATTATTAGGTTAAAGTCTACTGATAACTTGGTGTAAGAATCAATGAAATGCAGGCATATAGACATACTTGACCACATAACAAACAAAAAGCACTGGTATAAAAATCAATTTAAATCACAATAACCCTAAGCAAAAGTAGTGGTTACGTTTTTTCGGGCAAATGTTTGCCAAGTGTGACCGTACCTTTAGGTTTTACGTTTGATCTGCGATATATTGCAGAATTAATCAATAAAAATATTTTGTATAATTCTGTTTTTTGCTGGTTGTGTTTTGTTGTTAAGGCTAGATATGTTAACCCTGTCAGTCGCAAAGCAGCTCTGAGTCAGTTAACATCAAGCCTCGCTGGCAATTATCTTTTAAGTGCAGCCAGACCACTGATTGTTTACTCTCTTTCGAGAGTTTTGCGTCTCACTCGCACTAGTTAATTTCAACACCTCAGATAACTGTATAGTTTTACAGTTCTTCTGAAGAATATTCCGTGGTTAACTACGTTGCTACTTCCTATGTGAAGGCATAGGTCGTGTCAGTCACAGTAACGGAAGAAAATACGGGTTAATAACATCGCCGGCATATAGTCTAAGTCACTCCGTCGGCATCTGTGCACCAAATACTTTGCAAATTTACTTTGTAAAGTATTTCAACATACAAATACAAATGTTAACCCTGAGTTGACGCAGTAGCCCATAATCATAGTCAATAAGAAACTATGCTCACATATTAAATAGTAGGCATATCCCCATTTTTTGGTTTTAATTGTGTTTAAAACTGCAAATCCATAAATCAGTTAATATATAAACCATCTGCAAACTCATAAAATCGGCTGCCAAGACAGACAACTGAATTTTGTTTCAATAAAATATGATATTCAGAATAAATTGGTTGTGGGAAGTAGTATAAAGAAAGTAGTAGCTTTAAACATTCGATTTGAACCTTTGCATGCTATATTCGACAGGAAGTACATCCGAAGCAAACTCCCGTTCCATATACGGGCAGTGAACGAATTTTCCCCGTAATTTTTAGTGCGGTTCACTAATACATCCACTACATATGGCAATGATCTCAATGTAGACCTCGTTTCGGAAAAGAGATATCTGATTTCATTGGAATACAACCCATTATGGTAACGATAAAACAAAAAGAGTCCTCGCCATCTCCTCTACACTGTCGAGTAACTTCAAAATAGACTTTGAAGCACCGACCCCGTACATGAAGGTTGCATGCCATTTTCGTTTACATGGAAGTGAGATAGTAAATGGTAAGGAGATCAGATGAAGTGAAGTATGTCTTACAACGCCTTAGAAAACCGAGGCGCTTCATATGAAAAATATGCTCTGTCCATCGAACATCCCAAAGGGTTTCCTGTCAAGAACATCAAGAGCTTCTGGTTCCTCAATACCCGTATCTGTTCCCATGGTTACAGATGAAGCAGCCCATTGGCCATGCGCCGATTTGTAAGCACGTAGCGTTGTGTCTTGCAGGCATGTTATGACCCATTCCACTATTTTATTTAGGGCACCGTTGAGCGAAATATTCATACTATGCCTCATCGCCTCGATCACTGACGATGTCAGACTTTTATTAAACGCATTTGAATGACATAAGCTGCTATCATCTGCAAAATATGAAGTAGGGATTGGAATCTGACAAGGAGGGTCATTTAGAAATATGAGAAATAATATAGAAGAAAGAACAGAACCTTTCGGTACTCCCTTTTTGGTTTTATACTCGTTTGATGAAAACCCGTTTATAACAACTTTCTAAGAAAGTTCGATATAAATCGAGAGGAGACATCGCCGACACCAAAAGTAAAAAATTTGAGAAATCGCTCCAAGGCACACTCTGTGAAATGCTTTAGAAATATCCAGAGCCACTACTTTACTCTCGTCGAAATGATGTATAGATAGGCATCACTTACCCGAAAGAAATAAGAAGTGAACGTCCCCTACGGAAGCAATATTGGTGGCATTTGACTCTAGATATTTCACTAGGTGAAAGTTCGCGATGCTTTTCATCACCTTTAAACAAATCCCGATTGGGTGGTAATTTTCCGGTTTGTTGGCCTCTCCCTTTTTGAGGATTGGCGTTACAGCAAGATAGAAATTCAACCCGTATGGTAATTAGTGTTGAAAAGGTTTGCCAGAGGGCGATAAAGTACGTACTTACCGTAATATCTGTATTGCCACTTAATGGATTAAATACTGTAAAATAAATTTTGCATACTCGTATATAACAAGATCGCCTCAAGAGTTTTCAAATGATATCGATGTTGTCTATGAAAATATCAGAGTCTTATAACTCGAACCCTATGCATTGCCGAGATTTTATTTTAGTTTTCTTCTTATCTTTCAATTTTCTATCACCCTACAAAATTTCAATTCGATCGCGTTGGCAAACTTTATAAGTTCCCAATTGAAAATAGAAATATCAAGTAATTGATATTTCTTTTTTCAATAAAAACCGGTTTTCGCTAATATAACCAATATTTCTTGAAAAATATTCGAAAAATGTCATATATTTCCATAATAATAAAACAATGAGATGAATATTAACAATTTATTGGAACATAAAATAAATAGGTTTAATTAATTAGATAATAATAAAAAAAGGGCTTGAATCGCTTCTGTGATCGTATCGACACAAGATGATTACCTAATACGTCAGTCGTATGAATCAATTGACACCGTGGCCTACGACTTAGTATAAAACTCACAGTACATTTTAACCTTCACAGTGAAGAGTAAAATAAATTCACTTTAGATATTCACCCTTATTCCATTTGTCAACATGAAAACAAAAAGATATTGTTTTGCCTGGTATACTTGAAATTATCATTCCAGTTGTCGTTATCGAACATTGACGATGACTGTCGTTGATTTGATTTCTGGTGTTTTTAAAACGAGGAAGGGTCAGTCAAAATGTCCGGGGCTTTTTGAATATCGGGCTAATTAAGCACTCAAACCAAATCTGAACTTGATACATATTATGGTGGTATGCACTACCTATTTCTTTCCATGGTAAAGAAGTTGGTTTACTGAATTGCGATGTGGCCGTGCAAGCACGAAAGATGCCTATCGTTTGGACGTGAGGTCTCTACATCCGCAACAATTGAACAAATTCACGATATGGTTTTAGCCGATTGGAGATTGAAAGTGAGAGGGATTGTGGAAGCCATAGGCATCCCACGTAGCTCTGGGGTTTAAATTTTGTATGATCAGTTGGGTATGAGAAGGCTTTCCGCAAGATGGATGCCGCGTGTGCACACAATCGACCACAGTCGCAATCGTGTGAAAATTTCGCAGGATTGTTTTCCGTTGTTTAACAGCAATATAGACGAGTATTTGCCCTGTTTCGTAACCATGGACAAAGCGTGGATCCAAAACAACAAACAGCTACCAAAACATTGGGTTTATCGGCGCCAAAGAACGCATATAATCCACATTGACTGTCTTCAAAAGTGAGAAACATTAAAGGGGAAGACTTCACCAACTTGTTGGGTCGATTCATTAAGTAAAAATAGTTATTTTCTACCAGGACAATGCAAGGCTGCAAACATGTGCAGTTTCCATGCCAAAATTCCGTGAATTGGGCTACGAATTGACCCCTCAACCACCCCATGCTCCAGATTTAGCACCGAATGACTATTTCTTCTTCCCAAACTTGAAGAAATGACTCGGCGGAAAGATATTTGACTCCAACGACGAAATCATCTCGCAAACAATTACTCTTTTGACGACCTCGACATATCATATTTTTCGCAAGGGGCAAAAAAATTAGACCAACCTTGGGCTAAGTGTATAGAAGCCGAAGGAGACTAGTTTGAAAAATAAAATCACTTTTTATATAAAAGCCTGTGTTTAATTTAAAAAAGCCACGGACTTATTCGCACACCTTCGTAAACAATTAATACCCTTATTATGTTTGGCGTTTTTCGCCTTCAGATTCGACATTTTGTAATAGACTAAAGAAAATTCTATCTTTAAGCTATTACAATTTGTCGAATTTGTAGGCGTAAAACGCCAAATACAACAAGGCTGAATATCTGCTTAGTTTCTAAAAAAAACATTTTACACATTAGGTGTGTTTCTTTACTTTTTGGGTAAAGTTCGGTAAAATGAGAGCTAACTATAAATTCTCTCAATAAAAGACAAAAATGTGCAAAAGTACGGGAACGCGAAAAACCAAAACTATTGTATGTCAAAATTATTAAATAAAAACTTGCATGTAGTATATACATACATACTTACTTACGTATGTTTTACTTACATGTTGCAGCGTATCTATAATATTTTCTTTCTTAATTTTATGTAAAAACTTATAAAACTTTGTTCGCCAGAAGTTTTTAAATCTTTTTTGCAACAACTTTCCAATTTTTTTATGTTTTTTTGTCAATTTAATTTTTCTTTGATGTTGTTTATTTTTCAAACAGCTGTTTGTTTATTTACTTGCCCAAACTAGCCCGAAGAAAAAGTACGGGCTGTTTCGTGCAAGAAGAAGAAGAAAATTACTCTCTCAAAATGTCTCTCATTTGCCCAATTTTCGAGTACGGGAACGCTTTTCGGTAAGATTGGAATCCCGCGGGCGCCCAATTTAGAGTAAAGAAACACACCTATTAAATACAAAGTAATTGGTGATTTTTAATTTTTTTTAAACATAAAATAAAATTTAGGGAAATGTATTAAATCGTTATTTGTGTCGATAGAACGGTCTATATAATTGAATGTTTAAAGATGATTTCATGTGAATGTTGGTCACGGCTGCGATTCAAATGGTTCATACGCAGGGTTCAATTTTGGGACACTTACGAATAAATTCTTCAACTGGGTCAACCGTAGCTGGTACCGTTCGCCGAACTCTCCTCTCAATGCGGTCATTGATTCCCGAGCTGTACAGCGTGTGGCAACGTCTTGTCAAAAACCACAAGTCAGTCAACTCTAGCTCTTCCGTTTCAGGAATTTAACACTCGTCATTCACAGTAACGTTGGTGCCTTCGTCTTTGAAAAATGATGCCATCGGCGAATAATCCACCTCACACTGAAATTTTCGGAATGTTTTGGCTAATGTTTCTATCTCCTCTTCACACCAAATACGGCAATATTGTTTCTTCACGTATTTATTCAACCTGAAGTAAGCCTTAATCGAGCATGAATTTTGGTAGTAAAATTCAATAATCTGCCAGCATACCCTACAAACTATTACAACAGCTCAGCTGATCGTTAGTGTTGCAGCAAGTCAAATCAATCGTTTGATCAGAGTGCGAGAAAATCCTTTTTCGTCAACTTACCTGAATTCAAAGTTGTTTTTGATTGCAACCATTATTTTACTATTCTGAGCATTTCTTTATTAAAAGAAATTTTATCTAATCACTGTATTTTGTTAATATTTTTCCAGATTGCCGGTGCTATTATAGGCAAAGGAGGTCAACATATACAAAAAATGCGCACACAGGTACATATTCTTTTCAAGCAACTATTTGATCAAGTTTTCATTAATTTAAGATGTATATTTTTATTTGGATTTATTATTAAACTCTACTAAATAATTACTTTTTGTACTCTTAACTGTAAAACCAGTCAGTTTTTTTAGTTGTCATTGATGTTACAAATTTCCCCTTCTTAACACCATATTTCTGCTATTAGCAAATTAAATTCATTTGAAATCCAAGACAAATTGTTGTTGAGTCATAAATCCCAAAGGAACTTTTTTTGTCTTATTTGTTGAAGGATGTTTTAGGACTTGAACAATACTTACTAGTCTCCTTTTTCGATTATATACTTACATACTTATAAATCCAAACATTAATGCAAAGGGCTTTATTGGTAATTTTATAATTCTTCATGCTTTTAAAATGTATTTTCTTAAACTGTTACTGGTATTTGTTCGTTAACAAACTCATTTTGCATTCAATAATAAAAATAATAACATAACAAGTTTAATACATATTATTAAAGCTCTTTAGGCCATTTTTACTTACTACAATTACAACATTTATTATGAATCTCTATAGCTTAATTAAATATTATGAATTTATATAATTTAATATGAATACATAAATAAAAACATAATAAACCTTGCAATTAACCATTAATTAAATAATAATTTTTTCTCTTTCTCTTTTCTCGCCCCCTCTAATACAAATAAATAAAAAACTCGAAAAAATAATAATAATAATAATTTAAAACCGAAACAAATGATATTAAACCATGACCAACAACAACCAAATTCAACAAAATCTCCTTGATTTGTTGCAAAACTCAACAACGGCAAAATAAATAAATAAATCTCAAATGACCTACCATCATCAATCACCCCATTTTTTGCCGACCGCTGCCCGTTTGATGTGGTTACGCAATGTGAACCAAACCAAATCCATATGATTTATGGGGTTATTTGCACAACAATAATATCTTATAAAAACTTAATGCCCGTTTGACCAAAATCATCCAAACAAAAAAATAAAATAAAAAATGTCAACTCGATCCGATCTGATCTGAATGCTCGTGACCGCCCGCCTGCCATATCTGCCAATAACTTGTAATGAATTCTCAACTACGTACCTTCTTAACTGTTTTGGATCTCATTGTAATCACTTGGACCACCATCATATAAATGCATATATTTATATGTAAATATATATCTATCGATCGATTGCTGAATATATATATATATAAATATATATATATTCCAATTGATATGAAAATCTGTTGCTTATATTTGTGCCTGACCAACCAACCACCATCACCAATAAAAAATAAACACCACCACTGTCACCAATTTGGTATTAAACCAAACCAAATATATCTCTTGCTCTGCAGTATAAAGCCACTGTGTCTGTCGACGATTCCCAAGGCCCTGAACGGTAAAAATTTATCTATAATCAAACTCTTTTTCTTATTACATTTACAACATCTTATATAATATAAACATTTTTAGGCCTAAGTTTCTTTTTATCATCGTATCTTTAACCAAATTACTTTTCGAATCAATTTTTATTAAAGAAAAAATAAAAAAATCAGTTCGATTTGATTTAAAGCATTTAACATACATACATACTGGTATTATGTCTAGAACCCTTATTGCTGATAATTTTTCTCTTTTTTTTTTTTTTAAATTACATACACACATATATTGCAATTATAAATAAAATCTAAAAATATATTATAACTAAAATTTAACATAGATTTTGAAAACTTACAATTCTGTTTAACACCAATTTAACACACAAGGAAGTCTATACTTACAACTGATAATATGTCGGATATCACACCACCCCCATAATCCTTATGGTTTTTCGTTCGGTTATCATGAATCCTTTTAAAAAATACTTTCTAGCATTTCGGAGCACATTGAGTGTCGAAAAGTTTTTTTAATGTAATTAATTTCGACGTATGCTGAATATTTCCATATTTTTGGTTTTGTGTTAGCGGATTTAAATGGCTGTTAGTTATTCTTGGAAACCCAAGCCTAGTGGAATTTTTGTTTTTATTCCACTCGATGGGAAAAATTATTATTTCCGCTCTCTGCACTCAGGGAATGTAAAAACGGGAAAAACAACATTAAAAATCAAATAAATTTTGTGTTGAAAAATATACACTTATGTATATAAAAAAATTTAAATGAATATAACTAAATATTTAGAATTGATTATAAAAACTACTTATATATTCTATTCTATTCCCCACCAAAAATAATTTAAAGGGAAAAAATCATTCACGATAAGGGGAATTTGATTTTAACATGAAATCAATTTAACAGGGAATTTTTCCGCGATTGCAAATTTAAGAAAAAAAGCAAATATTTCAAGGCAAAAAATATTCATTGGCGATTTTTTCGAGTACCGTAAATAATAGTTATCTGAAAATATTTAATCCAAAAACTCTTAATGTCGGACACCTATAGTGTCAATACACATTTTTTCTGAATCTATGATGATCTTAAAAATGCTCTCAGCTCCACAAATAAGAGATATTTTTCAAAGAAAAAATAACAGATCAAATAAAACACTTAAAAATAGGTGTTATTTTTCAGTCATAAAATTCTTTGGAGTCTTATTTTTTCCGTCTAAATAAAACTCTCCTAAAGAGAGTGTTTATTTCTCTTAAAATGAGGGTTTTATTTTTTATGGCGAGTTTTATTTTTATTTCGAGTTTTATTTTTCCGTCTATAATCAGACAATAAGAAATCAATTTTTTATGACCAATTTTAAAGAAAATCTAAAGAAAGGAATTCAAAGTATGTGATGGAAAATGTGAAAATTTTTGTCTTTGAATGAGTCACACGGATAATACAGTAAGCAAATCAAAACAGTTTTGATATTAAAATGAACTTATACGATGAACATTTGTATAATTTTTTCCACAAATTTTTAAAGTGGCTATTTGTCAAAATAAAAAAATCAAAAGGTAGGAAATATTTTTAAAACATGTTCAACAAAAAATATTAGGAAATTGTAGTAGTGATTCATCAGAGTTACCAAGTACATATGTGCAAATATTACGTGTCTACGGGACCATTTTCAGTTAATGAGTTCTTATGGTACATTGTCTTCCTCCTTCACAATTAAGAAGATGAACACTTTGGTTTCAAATAAATTCGTTTAGAATTCTGAAATTATGTTGCAGATTCCATGAAATTGGTTCAAACATATTTTTGAATTTAGACGATGTGTACTCATTTTTCTTTTCTTGAAAATAATTGTGGCCGTTTGGCCCACGTAAATTAATTTTATTTTCGTCGCTAAAAACCACATTACGATAATCATTAACAGATCACTTACTTGAATGTACCATGTCACATGTTCTCCAACGTATTGCAGTCGCTTTGGTTAATAAATTAACTGCTGCAATATCTCAAATATATTACAATTAAAAAATATTCATCGGTTGTTTTTTCTGCAATTTTTTTAATATCAAGTATTTTCAGCTTAGGCTCTTTTCTGTTTTAAAATGTATTTATACTCGTATGTGTTTTTTGTGCAAAACGAAATAAACAAATCGATTCTCTTAGAATCGGCTCACAGAATTGGAAAATACAGAGCAATCGAAATTACATTTCATTCGAAAGCAATTTCGTTCACGAGTGCAAGAGGCCTCTTGCTCACTGATTTCATAGCCGATTGGCAGTAGCTTTTCCTTGTATGCAATTTGAGAAAACAAAAAACATTGTTTATCCAAGTTTAGGTGTTCATTATTGAACTCTACTTATACTTCCTCTTGTTGTGGGCTCAATTTTTTTTGATTGTGTAAAGTTTTGGCGTTTACGCCGAAGGCTTTTTATACAAGATTAGAGAAACCCAACAGCAGTTTTCTCTAATATATTACGCAAAACGCTTGAGGCATAATTACGAACGCCTTATATGGTGTTCAGACATATGTACAGCGTAATTGAGTTTATCGCATTATTAAGCTCAATTAACATTTAATTGGTATAAAATCCAGTAAAATTACAAATGCAGCACTGCTAAAAAGAGTGTTTAGTGAGCAAAACACAAGTCACTAAACATAGTTAGTCGAGACTTAGCATCTAAAATGTGGAAAAAGTAAAAAAAAAAAAAGATAAATTTTGAAGTGAAGTTCTTGATATTAAATTTACTATTTATTAGAAAATATTTAAAAAGAAATCCCAGACTTGAACTTGAGTCTTCATTAATATGAAACATTTTGACTTAAATTTTTTTTTTATAACTTAATATCAAATTTTAATTCGCATTGACTTTTTTAACATATGACAGTTTGTAAAAATCATACGATCACGTGCGCCATAACCTCACATTTAGTGAGTAACAGATCGTTCACGTACAATCGAATCCGCTACGGATACAAATCCCCGTACTGATTTTAAATTCAGCTAGTCTTATTCACTTCGCTTTAGCGAAACATCGCTTTATTGAAAATATCGTATAACTGAAAACCAAAAGCTAGTGGAAAAATAAACATTGAAAAATTTATTTATTAGAAATCGATTGCGTAACTTAAGGCTGAAAAAATTGTGCATGTTTTGTTCGTTAAAAAATTAAATGGCAAATGTAAAAATATGCTTTTATTTGATAATTTGTACGTTCAGGGGTGTGAAGATTTGGGACCTGATTAATTAATTTACAATGATTACGGAAATTATTTTCACAGGTTGTCGAAATCGTTTAGTTTGTACCGTTTTATATTACCTGACCATGTAACAACTGCTGAAAGAATCAAGAGCTTTGATTGTAGTTAAAATATTAGGTTATATTCAAAGACTATCGTCTCTCCGCGATGATCCTCTTGGATACGTTGTAGTTATCAAAAATATTACACTACTCTCTAAGACCTTGAATATAGCAAGATGCTTTCGGAAATAGTAACTTTGCCAAATATATAGGGGGAAGGGGAAAATATAATAGGCCGGAAATACAAATTGTTATTAAAAGTATAGTTTCTTACATCTATAAATTTAAATTACTCTCAATTTTGTTCTTTCAAATTGGTCCACTTTAAATTTTTTTTATTAATTAAAATTCAATGATAATCTATGTTAAATTTTATTTGGTAATCTTATTTTCTTCACACATTTCCTATTCTACGTTTCTTTTGAAAATTTTTCATTGCATATTTTTATGGGAAGTTAAGAAAGTTTTTCTCCTACAACTAAACTTTTCAAATTTAGTAATTAAACAGTTGTCGTAAACAACAAAATAGAAATATGAATCTCAATTTTGATAGAAACACGAAAGATACGTGAATTTCTGTTAAGGAATGACCTCATTATGTGTTATAAATATTCTTTAATTTTTCTACCTGAAAGCATGCTTTACTTTATTGTGTTATCAATTATGTTATAGAAGTTATCTCTTATGAAAATCTTGATTAAAATCAAAATTTTCCCAAAAATGAGGAGTATTAATTTTTGTGTATAGTTTTTTCTGTCATATACTCTTATCATGATAAGCTGTTATCTCTTAAAAAAATAAGAGATGAATTTTAATATTTGCTTAACTATACATAAGTCCATTGTGTTCGTAAGTAGTAGATGTAATTGTGAGTGTTTAAAGACAATTTAATTTTTACAGTTTATTGTCGTCTATTCGACTTATTGTCTCTGTTAATTTATTAAATATTGGTGCTTTGTTTGTTATGTGGCTAAGTATGTCTATATGCCTCCATTTCAATGGTGTTTAGAGGGAATCATCAGTTGACTCAGCCCATTTCTGGTTGAATGAGTACGCGGACAAGCAAAACTTCTGTATTTGGTTTGAAACATTGCAATGACTGCCACTGCATCACGAGGAATGCACTGTTCCGTGTGGATTACGTGCCGGAGGCATAATTTTTCAAATGCAAAAACGTTATTGTGAATGGTGAATACAATTTTCCCCCGAAATGGAAGATCTGGACTTGGCTGATATTTGCCCCACAGTACACGAAACAATGGCTCAATTGAGAGACGGGCTCAGTGAATAGTTTAATTCACTTTGGGACCGTTAATTGGCCGCCTACATCGTGCGATATAGTGTTTTCATACTGAAACATGACTTAGCGTTAAAACCGTAAACAGCTGTTAGTTTGGAATTAGGTTCACATTACAAATTAGGGTCTTAACATACCGGCTGTATAATAAATTTGTTCATAGTAAATTAAATCGCTCATAGTAATGTGTGAATTTATTGCAGTACTTGTTATTTGTGTTTACTACACTTAATTGACAACCCGCACAACAGAATTTTTTGTTGAAGGAAAAAAAGAAAAGCTTTTACATTGCGTTCTAAAATAGAAATTATTTTACATTAATGTATGAATTTCTATTTTAATAGTGAACCTTTTGTTTATGTAAATTGTATTACAGGATGTTAATTTCCCAACAGGCAATAGGTTCAAATCTGCGAAACTGCAAATTATTTTTTTATTTATTTTTATTTTTTAATAAATGAACGTGATTGCATTCTATTTATTAATTTTTTTTTTTTTTGAGAGTTTAAATTATTTTACATTTTGTGAATGACTATTTTAAAACTATGGAACTACTTATACAAAGTGAAGAACTTCTTGTTATATATTCTTATTAACATAAACAATACCAGCTGTTTCCAATATATAACTTGGCAGCACTCAATATTGCACAGCTAAAGACAGGCAAAAAACAAGGTTACATTTCATAAACCAATTCGAAAATGGTTTTAAGGTGGTTTTAACAAAATCATTTTGTATGGTAAAACGAGGTTTTTGCAGTTGGGTTTAACGTTAAAACTAGAATTGTTTAAATACCTGGATGTGTGAAAACACTAAACACTATTACAACATTTTTAGTTTGTTTTTTAATCAAATCCGAAAACTCCTAAAAAATCGCACTTGATGTATGTATGTAAGGATTAATATAAATCATAAGAGACTTACAGTGAGCTTTCCAGTCTCCCCAAATCTTGTTATGGAAAAATAATGCATAGTTTTGTATCAAAAAATTAATTACAACTTTTAAGTTATTTCATAATTATGCATTACCATCTACAATGTAAAAAGCGTGCAATTCAAAGATACATATAAGAGGATACAGTAATTTGTTAAAATAGATTGCTACCAGAAGCCTGGCTGAGAATTTAATAAAAACATATTGCCTTTAAATTAACCGAGACAATATCTCAAACAAATTGCATTAAGTGCTTTAATATAAAATTGTTATTATTTACCAATTTGAAACTATGTAGTTGTATAGAAGGTAGAAAAAAACATTTTTTTCGTTGTATCTGCTAAAAATGGAATGCAGGTATACAGAGGCGTATTTAAACCCCAACAAATAAAGTATATGTTTAATAAATTATATTTGATGTTGTTTCGAAAACTTGTTATCAACTCAACGTACAGATTTGTTTTTAGCTTTTGTCATGTCATTTGTAAACCGGTTTTGTTTGATGCCAATTTTATCTAAATTAATTTAGGAACTAATAATTTTTTAATATAAATTAACAATTTATAAATTTTTATTTTTATTTCGCTGCTTTTTAGACGTTTTTTCCTCATTATCGGCGATATTTGTAGGCACAACATATAACTTTCCGTAAAGTTAACAAACTTTTAGTTATAGAGATTGATTAGGATGTACTTTCCTATTAAAAGACTAACCCAAAATTCAATTTTTCTTTAAAGTACTGACGTCCTTAAAAATTTTTCTAAAAATTGAGCTAATGAGCTGGATCGTGAAATTGATCAATAAAGAAAAAAAAAAACAATATAAAAAAATTTGTTTTTGCTATACAAAATGTAGTTTTTTTAAAGAGAGAAACGCGTTAACATTCTCAAGTTTTCAACAATGTGTGGAAAATGAAAATAGTTTCATTCGCACATTAATCAAATGTATTAAGTAGCGATATATCATTCAATGTGTCCTTCATTAAGTGCTTCCCATTTATAAAGTGTGTATGAGATATCCTCGATTATTCGTTTGAAAGCCCTATTTATGCCATTATGTGTGAAATATAATATCATTCCAATGTTAGCCTCGGATTCTCTGTGTTTAGAGCATCTGAAATGTTCTATTTTCCATGACTGACGCATAAATCAGGCTGAGTTTGACCGATAGCATTAGTTATATAGGCTTTAAGGCTTATGCGCATGTGCCTGCGGCTTACCTCCACGTAAGACGACCATGTCCCCAAATCGCTCGTGCATGATACTCAATGTGGCATGAGCTGTGTGACACTTAGCACTATCCTGTTGAAAACTCATGTCGTTGGTATCTAGATCATCCAAATCAGTCCAAAAGAAATTAGTAGTCTTCGAAATATAGCGCACGCCATTGACAGTGATGGGCTGGCCAGCATCTTTCTGTAAGAAATTTGGATCGATGTCAGCGCCAGCACAAAATTCACACCGAAGAGTGACTTCGTTGGATTCATTCAATGCTCTTGGATCTTAAGTGGATTCGGCTATTTTGTTTGTTCACGTACTCCTTCACCAAGAAATTACTCACATCAATGAAGAAAATTTTTCGATGAAAATTATGGGCAATTGCAACTGCAACAGAACACAAATTTTGATAAATTTTTTTTATTATTTGCACGTATTGTCGAATGCTATGGTGATTTGCAAAACATACTGAAAAAATATAACTAATTTGAAAAATTAGAAAGCCCCTGTAGGAAGACCCTTTACTTATTATATAAAGATTTGCATACACGTTTCTTATGTTCTTATAATTATTCTGTTTCGTATTTACGAAATTGTAGCATAATTATTTACATATACCATTTTCAACATATTTGAAAAATACTAAGAAAATTATTTTGTTGGAATATCTATCTCGTCAACGTCTCTGAAGAAAAGTAATTGAATTTCAAATTTGTTTTCAGTGACAATATACGAGCAGCATCTCTCTTTGAGGTTAATTTATTTTTTTTTAAACCTGTGTAATTCATAAAGTCAACCCCCTTCTTTTCATTTGTTATTGTTTTAGCCTACTAATATTACTGACGTAATAACACATAAAATTATTTTTTTTGTTGGTATGTTCGTAATTTCATTTCCTCATTATCATGTATTTATTACCTTCGCACTCATTATCATATCGTCAGAAGCAACATACATACACACATACAAATAGAACTTTCTATTTTTAAGTTAACTTAACCAACCCTTTGTAATGAATGTCCTTGTTTAACGTGAATTTTAACAAATTGCAAAAAAGAAAACATGCATACGAATACCTTGATAGTAAACCAAATTCAGCTATTTAAAATATAAGGTGGTTTCCTTGAAAGGATATTGACCCTTATCTGTCTTGAAGAAAAAATAAATATATATACATATATGACATTATTAACATTCAATATTGTAAGAGTTATTATTCTTGCATTTATACTTCTTTCCTTTTTTTGTTGCTGTAGTAAATACACCACCAGTGCAAGTAAAACTGCTAGATTATTTTCTTTTACACATTTTTTTTTCAATAAGTGTCCTTAAATGTAATTGTGGGAAAATTCTGTTAATAAAAAAGTTCTAATACATTTTAACTGTTGATGAGAATAAAATAAAATACTAATAAAATGCGATAGTTAATGTGTTTTTTAAGTAATTGATGTTTTAATATTTCTCTTCTATTCTTTGTTTTCTATCTATCGTCTTTAGTACAATTTTAATATCGGCTGAATTGGATTCCACCATATCGATTATAACCGAGATGTTGAAATATTATGAAGAGGTGAGTTAATTTTATTTTTCCCTTCGACAAAATTAAGGAAATAATTGAATTTGTAACATCTGTTTCAGCGTGATAATGAATATGACGTTCGTTTGCTGATACATCAAAGTTTGGCTGGCTGTATTATTGGCAAAGGTGGTCAAAAGATTAAGGAAATACGTGATGTAAGTATCATATTGGGTTTCTTTCGAAGTCTTTTAATTTGAGGTCCTAACTAAAATAGTTATGTACATATAAAATAATTTTTACACTAATGTAATTCAGAGACTAAGAAAAAATAGACAGAAGGTAACAAATATAATTATTTGAGCAGTAATAATTTTCTCTACTGATTTAATAACATTATTACAGCGACTTTTAATAAATAGCAATTTAGTGGGAATACCCCAATTATATTTCAGCTATATACGCGTAGCATGAGCCAAATCCTTGGGATCATTATTGTCATGAAAAGTGAACGAACCTGTTATGGTATGCTCAACTTTTCCGAACCTTTTTTGATTTTCTTTTTATGTTTTCCTACATGTCAATGGAATGGACATAAAACTTCCACGTTTCAAATTCTGTGTAGTTTGGAGACCTGTACCTTGTTTCTGTAACTTGTGAGAAGTTTTCACACAAAAAAAAAAAAAAAAAAAAAAATAAAATAAAAATTAATAATTCTGATAGTATGCTATTGTAGGGCGGTACATATAAAAGTATGTCGAGTGTTATACAAATGTAATAAAAGTACAATAAATTGAGATATGTATATGTTGACTTATCCTGTGTTTCACAGACTGACAACAATTTTTTCGATGCGAAAAGGTCTCACATTAATTACAAAATCGAGACACAGGTATTGAACTTATTAAAGCGTGTTTTTTTAGAGTGTCACTACACCAGAGCAACGCCTGCAAATTTTTGAAATTTTTAATAAAAATAATTGTTCTATTCGTCAAACTCATCGTGCCCTTCTTCCATTTTATGGCGTATATAATCGCCTTTCAGAGCGGCTAATTCGAAGAACAATAGATTGTTTTCGGACCACATTTACTGTTACTGATATCGTGAGACGCCGAACAGTGCGCACTGAAGAAGCTGTAGCCGCTGAACAGGAAAGCACTGAAGATGATCCTAATCAATCAATTCGTCGCCTTTCTTAGCAACTGGCGTTGTGTCCTTCCACTTTATGGAAAATTTTTTTAGTTGTTGAAAATTGGTTCTCCAGATGGCGCCACATTGAGGCTCCTTTTATCTTTTTACTGTTTTTACGGCTCTATGGATTTAAGGCTGTACGCTTTACACTTAAAACATTATATTACGCTCAAATCTCAGCATACGATATGCCTTGAATATTTTTTCTTCTGCACATTTCTTTTGTGAAATCAAAAGTTTTTGACAATAAGCAAATGCGGTAATTTAAATAATAAATGGAGTCACAATGCAACAGACAGGGGATTGCTATGATTATTTAATCTTTGAATATAGTTTTCACTGAACCTTTTAATTTCTTCGCGTACCGAGGACATATTTAAATCTGTACAAATATTTTTGTTTCTAACAAACTATGGTGCTGCTGTAATTAATGTGAAGGTTTTTGACTGGTATTTTTCTATGACAACGATTGATTTGCTTGCTGTTCCCCATAGCATGATTCTATACGTCCTTAAAAGGTTTTAGTATAGCCGCGTATATTAACAATTTATTGCTTCAATTTAGTTCTGATATCGGCCATAATGTATTGCTCCCATGTCAGCCTCCTGTCTAAAGTAATTTCTAAATATGTAATCGAATTTTCTTTAGGTATTTGTTCCTTGTGTACAGTTACTTGTGAACACTCTCCTCTATTTAGTGCGCAAATTATATGTTTGGATTTGATTGAATTAACTTTAATATTCCACTGCATAAGACATTTTTCAAAGAAATGAACCGTATTCTGAACAAATGAGGGTGACTGGAGTGTTGCAACTATTGCTGTGTCATCTGCATGTTTTGTCATCATAACACCGTCTGGGACTGGAATATCTGCGTTAAAAATTGTGTATAATATTGGTTCTAGTACGCTCCCCTGTTGAATGGCTGCTTTTATTTCCAATATACTTGATCTTTTATCCTAAATTTTAACATAAAAATGTCTGAGTGAGACAACTTTTAATAAAGAAGCAGAATGGAGCTGGTAAAACTTTCTTTATATAGTAAGCCATGGGGCCATTGAGTCGTACTTTATCGAATGCTTGTTGGATGTCGATGAAAACAGCTGAAGAGTAAAGTGCAAGTTTCAAGCCCTTCAGTTATTGCATTTAATATTCTGTGGCTTTGTTCTGGGGTTCCGCGTTTCTAGAATTGGCAACCATTTTTGAAGTAATAGTTTCAAACTTTTTTTTTTTTAATATTGCAAGAGTGCTAATTGGTATATAAGATGACATCGCGTCTTCAGATTTGTCTTGTTTAGAAATCATAATAATGTCGGCGCATTCCCTTTGGGATGGGAAGTGATCCAATCTTAGATTTGAGTTGTAGATTAACGTTAAAAATTATATTCTTTTACAACTAAATTTCTTTATATATATAATATAAAATTTGAAAATAAAGCAATTTAAGTCGATAGTTTTTTACGAATGAAGCTAATCGTGTCAATAATTTTGCACACCTAAATGTGGTATGTTTAATTTGTTTTATTTTTAAATCAATAATAAAATATCAGTTTTGAAACTTTCGATAGCAAACTTCATTCTATATACATATTAAGTAAAAATATTCTTTATTAATTTTCTTGCTGATTTTTCTACTTTCTTCGCAGATTGAAATTCTGTCAATAATAAAGTTGAGGAAGGTCCGTTGTTTATAAAAAAAATATAACATTTTTATTTTCAATATTTCGCCACTCCTTCAAGATAAACAATTTGTAAAAGAAATTAATAGTGAAATAACGGATTTTGATTTTATTTTCTTCGTTTTTAATATTTAGAAACAAAAATTATTCTGGGGACAAATTACGGCATTCGATATCGATCGAAATTTGAATTTCGATCGAATCGAATGCAGTAATTTGGCTCCTGATTTTGATGTATGAAAATATATCAATCTTATTTTTTCTTTTTATTGATACAAACAATGACGGAAAAAAGTATGTTTGAAACATTTTTATATATAAAAATCACTTTTTATTGCAATATTAAATTCAATATTTTATTGCAATATTAAATTCAATCAATCAATAAATTTGTTTTAAATTCAGAAAGATATGATAAATTCCACAGCACAAGAAAAATTCAACACTAAGTTTTAATTATCACACTTACACAGAACAGAAGAACAGATGTTTTCGAAAAGCCACAACACTTTCATCATCAGTACTCCTGTGTATTTTTGGTTGCCGTCACTTATTCTGCCTTATTACCGCTCTCGAATCGACTCGAGTGTTTGTAATAGATTAAAAAAAAAACTTGTATTTTCCTTTAATTTATTACATTGTTTCGAGTCGAATAGAGACCCGTAATAAGGCCCATTATTTATAAAAATTTTATTAAGAAAAATGCATACGAGAATTATATCAAACCTAGGGTAAAATAGTTTTACTCTCCGTGTTGCCGTTTATAATAGTTTTTGTTTCGAAAGACAAAAACCCCAACCAGAAGACTTCAACTAAAGTTTCGAAAAGTAAATTTAAAATAAAATTATGGCAATATGTCGAATAGTAAATTTCACAAAAACAAGTTCAAAAATTTTATTTTTGTGATGAAATGGCGTAGCGGCCTCGAAATCAGTACTGATCCGTTCTGCTGGTTTGATGTGACTATGAGAAATATTCTTAATATTCCACTCTTAAGAAAGAAATAGAATTTGAACAAATTCATTTATTAAATTAAAAAAAAAAAATTCCAGTTTCGCAGATTTGAACTAGACCCTGTTGAAAAAACTAACATCCTGTAATACAATTTACATAATGATAGTTCACTAATAAATTAGAAATTCATATACATATAATTTTGTTTTTATTTTAAAATGTAATTGTTCGGTAGAATGATATCTAGTGACATCGTGGGATAGGCAATTAATTTAATTATATGTTTTTTTTGCTAAAATTTGTTACTGAATTTTTTTATCCTGGAGAAGGTATCAAAGAGTAGTAAAATGTTGAAAATAAAAATTTCAAGTTTTTTCTTTATAAAGAAAAAATTACATCAAGCTCATTATTGATAGAGCTTCAAATATTTTGTTTCTTATTAAATGGTCTTAAGCGCAGTCACGAAAGGCCTTAGTGTGGTAATAATTTAATTCTTCAGTGGGTATATAAAAAAAAAAAAAAAAAAAAAAAAAAAAAAAAACAATGCTGACCTGCACACTGGCGTCTTATAATAATTCGTGTAATCATAAAACTTCTAAGTGAAGAAAATAGCAGTGGCATTTTAGGGAGTTAAGTGTAACGGTTGTACTAAAATGCTTAAATTTTTAAGTGCAATGATCACGTAAGCGAACGAAGCTAATTACCAGAATTTATTTTCTTTCCGATGTAATTGATCGGCATTGTGGGAAAGACATTAAAAACGTTGTTGTGCTTTCTCTGCTGAACGAAATTCATAATAAATGATGATCTACTAAGGCGGATTTTGATTGAACTTTGTGGTTAATATTAATTTTAAAAAATATGGCAAACTTTTAACACAAACACAAAAAATAGTATGTTGATTAACAACATTTTAAAAATAATAACGACCAAATAACCAATTGTGGTCCATTGTGCAATTTGTGGTTATAGCTTTTATACATAAGTACATACATATTTATATAGTTCTACATATACATACTATCTACACATATAAATTGTACACAATACATACAGAAATGTATCTCAAATTTGATTACCGATGCTATCACGTACACTATTGACTATGCATAATGCGTCATAATTTTACCAATTTATTTTGAAGGGCTCTGAACTCTCATCATGAGCAATTTATATATGGGGTGCATACAAATTATATACACTGCTTTTTTAACTTCTCGCTAAGAAAATTGAAAATGTTCGCAAAAACGAGTTTTCACCAGATGTCGACGTTTTGGGTTCCTAGGAAGCTTTAAGGACTATTCCTAAGAAGCAGTCACTATGCCTGTGTGTGTGTGTTTTTTTTTTTTTGTATACAACCGGAGGTGGTAATCTTCAAAAGATACTTATGTTCCATCATAAGCATGCACGATTCACCATCACTGGTGCCTACGTACTAAACCCACCCCCTGTTTCCTTCGACCACTCTCCCTCCGCGGGACTGCCGCTAGGTATTACTTCGCGGAGGGCTGGTTAGCGATTTTGCTTCATCTTATGTACGCTCGTTCGATCTCTGTCTTTCCAGCCTTCGTAGTTCCTGCATAACTACAAATATATGGCGGTTGCACTCGTTCCATTTAATTTCGGAACCCAAAATCTCCTCTAGAAGCTGACGGGGAGTAATATTCAACTCCCAAGGTGCCCTAAATCTCGGGCAGCAAAATAAAACGTGCTGAGCGCGCGCGCGTGTGTGTGTATGTGTGTGTGTGTGTGTGTGTGTGTGTGTGTAAGTATGTGAATAAGTTGTAAAAATTAAGGTGAATGATAAGCAGGTCTGCAATTGAATTAAAAAAAAAACGCTTCAGAACTTTTGGGTAAATACAACGTTCATATAAAATGGCGCTCATTGCATAGAAATTAATATTTTTGAGACGTTTTATATGTATTACGTTTGAGGGTAACTTATCAACATGTCAAATGCAGCGCAAAAATAATTTTTTTAAATCATTATTTTTTGCTACACATGACGAGACGCCGAGTGCATACATTCGAGGCATTCGTACGTACAGACATGCATGCGTCCGCAAATGTATGTATGTATTCTTAGACACCCATTCTTATAAGTACGTATGTATAATGTTTATTTTTATACAGCAACCAGTAAACATTGTTAAAGGCATTGATAAAACCAGAGATTGCAAAACAATAGATCGAAATAACTTGTTTTAAATGTATGAGTCTTTTTTATGAACAATTTCTCATGTGTATGCTTTATTTTAATTGATTTATTTTTCAAGAAGATCCTTCAAATCAAGATATATTACTTTGATGGCTATTTAATGTGCATATTTTCTTTTTGGCATTGGAAACAGCAACAATTCGAAATACGAATTGATTATTACTCGTAATATTGTAATCAGAAATAAACAATTGTGCATGATATTTTTATTTTTTTAGTTGTAGTTGATCTTAGAAAGAAGAATAATATTTGCTATTTGATGGAGATTTTTTTTTTCTAAGTAGTCTATGCAAATAATTCCATGCCCCCAATAATAATATAATAATAATTATAATACACCTAATTCTGTTTTTACGCGATAGATACGTTCCTCGACAAGTCGTGTTAAAATAGATGTAGGAGTATGCGTATCAAATGAGGGAATTGGTTCCTCGTATGAAATATCAGGTAAAATAAGATAAATAACTCAAATTCGTATTGCACACTTATTACATTTATTACACAGTTACCCTACAAAAACAGTGTCGGTCAAAGTGATAGAACAAAGTTTCTATCACTTTATTAAGGCCAATGAGAGAAAAATGATAGAAACCTTTGTGTACGTGTGATTTTGCATTCCTCTCTAACCTATGAATTTTATCGCCCATATAACATATGTATATCCGAACTACTCACTCTTATGTTATTACTATATATATAAATTTGTCACTGGTGATAGGGTATGGTGGCGCTGCTGACAGTCACCCATAATAGCATATGGTGGCACTGATGACAGTCACTCATGATAGAATATGGTGACACTGGTGTCAGTCACACATGAAAGGTATTAAACCTAACCTAACCAAATTTATGAAATAAAACACGTTTATTCCAATTCAATATTTTATTTTTATTATTATTTAAAAAAACGTTACATACATACTTACTTACATACCCAATTAAAAATCATGTAAGCTTCTACCCTCTGTTTTGTTGTACTGTTCCATCATCCGTGTTTTTTATGCGACCTGGTAAATATCAAATATTTCAGTACAAATGGAAAACAAAGAAGATTTTTAGATACTTACAATCGCTTCCAACTTGTTTGAATTAAAGATTTCATGCTCTTCACCCAACGGTTCCTGTTGAAACCAGATTTTTTGATAACTGATGTTGACTTTCCCTTGCGATTTCAAACGTTTATCACATATTTGAACAATAAGCCTATGAGTTAATTTAATTTAATATAGCAAATATAATAATGAATAGATCAGTATACTTACATATATTATTTACCTAAATTGAATATTAGATATACATTTATATTTAAAAACTATTAAATTTTTATTATACTTTGGCTGACAGATATAAAATGAAAACTGGAATGACAAATGTCAAAAATTAAACTACTACATAGACATTCTGATGATATTTGTATCCATCAAGAAGAGTGACAGTCAAATGTTCGGTAATACGAAAAATTTTTGCAAATGGATTAGTACAAATTTTATGTGTAGTAGTTTCGGTCACTCATTTTTTGTAGGGTATTTTATTTAAACAAAAAACAATAGAAAATATCAATGAGTGTTCGAACTCACGGGCGATGTGTTAACACCTTTTTGTTTATTTATTTTATATTAAACCCACAAAAAACAAAGAGAATGCAAAGCAACAGACAAATGTACATACATACATGGTTATGTTTGTACATAAGCTACATACGTAGCTGTCTTGCTATCTCATTTTTATATATGTACGTATAACCACGTCACTATTCTCTTTGCTATGCATAATCACTTTCAATACCGACTGCCAAGCAACGAACAAACACATACTCTTGCATCTTACACCTTACACTTGCGTATGTATTGAAACTGATAGTTTACTGCCCTAGAGGCGCGCGTATAGATGTTAACACATCAAAAACAGTTCATTTAGAAATGTAATCACAAAAATCATATAACTTTAATTATTTTTTAATCAGTATCACTTTCAGATAATCGCATTCGTTCACGTTAGACACCACTTTCATCGCTAGAAATATTTGCTCAGCTGCTGCTGATGGTTTAGTGATTTTGGTCACAAATTGACTTCCAGTCTTTATAAGGCTCTTATGTAATTCACGATTTGACTGTATTCGTACACTCTTTCTTTCAACTAAATTTATTTGAATTGTGTTGTTTTACATACCACACGGTTTATAGTGCTGCCAACTATTTGCTTAATTTAAAATCCTCCAAATCCAGTGCAAACATCGTTTTTCAGGTAAAAATACATACATTTTTAGATCGCGTTAAATCATATCAAATCGTGTAAAAACAGAATGAAATATTTGTTTCGAAACGCGTTAAATCAAATTCGCGTAAAACAAGTTCGCGTAAAAACAGAATTATGTGTACTATAAATTTAGCACCACTTTGGCACTATGCGATTAATGTGTTACTTGCAGTAAATACAGTACAAATTCAAATAGTTTTCAAATCGAATCACACCTTATACATAATTTACTTTCTTCACTGCTAAATGCAGAGTCAAAACTATGTTGTATCACCAGTTATATTTCGCCAATAGAATTCACCAGCATCATAACGGAAAAATTACAAAACTGGTGAATCACTGGAGAAAATTCAAACTTATTCCACGCTGCTTTTTTTTCTGAAGTAATTAATTACGAAGCCGAAGCCCGCACTCAGCCATGAATGTGGGATGAAAGTTTTCTCTCTTCTATACATATATCTACACTATCCTTTGCTGTACATGATTCCCACAAAACGTATTACATGATGGCAAATAAAGCTAAAATTTACCAAAAGCTCACAATTGTACAAAAAAAATTTGAAATTCGCTGAAATTCACACGGTGATTTAGAAGCATGAAGCTTCTTAATATTAACGAGCGATGTAGAAAAGCAAGAGAGGCAAAAATCATCACGGCAACTGTTTTCCATGTTTTTTATGTCTTCTTCCTTGCATTTTTCTTCCAGTTATTTGTTATGATTTCTCTTTCTCTGCTTTCAGAGAATATTAATCAATTACACACAAGAAATTCTACTTTGCAAAAAAAAAATAAATAAATAAAAAAAAGAAAGCATTAATTAAAAATTATAGTATAAATGCTAAAGGTTTTCAAGAGAGGATTTTAAAGATAAATAAAAAAAAACACAGCGTGTGAATTGTTACTTAAAAAAAAATGCAAAATTCTTAACTTTTTCCCATTCCCCCAAAAACTCGAAGGCTTGACGAGATAAACGTGATGTGTGTGAAATGTGGCTTTAACGTAAAATTTTAACCAATAAGTATGTATGTGTGGTACAGTGACCCTCTGTTTCTGAGAATAATTGACAGATGTATTTACATACATACATACATTCATACATACATCATAATTCTTTGCTGTGACTGGGTTAAGAAAAACCGAGTTTTAAAAAAACATTTTTTAAGTTTAGCAAACTTAAATCCTCATTTATATTAAAGGAACTCTGAACACACAAAAGGTCATTGGTTTTTGGGCACTAACACATGTATAATTTAATTTCAAGAAAAAGAAAAACGAACATGTTTATCACATATGTAAGTCATCTCTGGTTAAAGATACAAAATTTATCTTTTGAAAATACACACAAACGTATGCAACACCCAATAAAGCTGAGTATTCTCAGTTAAACTAAAACCTGAAAAGAGTGAATGCAAAATACTGCTGCACTACCTGACAATGTGTTGTGAATTACTCGTACTCAGAAAGAAAAAACACATGCAACCAATAATTTTATGCAGGCGTGCAAGAAGAAAAATATATGTACGTTATTTAAAGGAAGCAGCTGGTTGGTTTTTAACAGCATCCTTTTTATTATCAGTACAATAGCACAGATACAGCGAAATACAGAATATACTGCAAGATTTGCAGTTTTAACAAATTCTTTCCCTCGTCAAAACTTTTAACTACAACATCCAAAAGTTGAAAATCAAACTGGCAGCTGTTTTAAAATCCGGTTTCCTAATTATATTTTGGGTATATTTTAAATATAATTTTATATTTGATGTTTTAACAAAGAAATTAAAATTTCCACCATTTATTTGAATATATTCCTGAAAAATAATTAGCAAAAAATATTTTGGAAACTTGAAATATTCTGTACAAATTGTAGCAATAAAAAATCTTATCTTATGATCTACTTTTATGTCGACATAAGCTTTTGCAAATTTTCCAAACTTCTTCATGTGCACACAATACGCTGCTGGCAGATTATTCAAGGACAAACTGGTACTTGTCGATCCAAGCAAATTCTGTTGTGATGTGAACTTATTAAAGTTTCATAACGATCCTTATTCACACACAAAATAAATTCGTGTTTTTTTCAAGGATATATGCAAACACAATTGTTGCCTTATAATTTGCTGCAAATTGAAGAGAAATTAATTCCAAATAATAGTAGAACGCATTGCAACGATTTTAAATCAATTGATAAGAAGTACCCTCGCCTGTTAAAACGTTTCAGTGTATAAACCTATTAAGAAGATACATCTAGGTGGTTTAATTGTTAATGTCATTTCGTTAAAAATAAAAAAAAAAAAGAATTATTTGCTTTATTTTTAATGTGCAGCTCGTGTTCTTTCTTTTGATTTCGTTTTCTTCCTGCGAAGTCCCTGGAAATGGAATTGCTTCTCTAAATGCCCTGGAATTTAAGTCCGCATTAATTACCATTGAAGGCTAAACGCTTTTACTGCTTTTTACTTTTGTATCCCCCGCAATGGCTCGAAAGGAATATCCTTGTGAGCGGTAAACATCGATTTTTCATTCTTTCCGTTATGTTCAAAGAACTTTTCTTGACCACTTTTCATTAATGTTTATTAGAAAATAATATTTTTCTTCTACAAACAGTTCAATGCATAAATATAAAAATGCCGAGTGGATCTATTCGTATGAAAGGAAAACATTTAGCTTTATTTTGTCTTAAACTTTAAAAGCACTTTTCGATGTTAGTTAAATTTTAGTTGCCGACAAAATATTTAAAAAGATGTGGGAGGCCCTTTCACACAGAAATTCAAGTGGCTCTAATCATTAAAGTGGTTGCATTTGTTGCTGGTCATTTCTTTCTTTCTAAACTTTAAATTTTACACCTCGTTAAATTTTATTTTTATGGTGGACTATTTACGTTTAATATCACCTAACCATTTGTCATTTTGCTCCAATGGTTATTGGCGGGTCAATAGAACTAAATATTTTTCCGAAATTCTCCTATTGTTGTTTATCCTACTTGTTTTTTGAGTTGAGTTGCCACTTTAATTTTTTCGGTTTGTTTTGCTGCAAATTTTGTCAACAATAAACGAAAACTTTCGATAAGGACAACTAAAGTGGCAATCCATCTATTCCTTAACTAATTGTAATCGTCAACTTGAAGACAATCAGCCTTATTGTGTTTGGCGTTTTTCGCCTTCGGCAAGTTTTAATAGCTTAAAGACAAAAAACAAAATTTTTCCTTAATCTATTACAAATTGCCGAATATTTTTACAGCCTCTTAGAGAGCAGTCAATGCCTGGTAGCACTTGTCAACGAGTACGTAAGCGTTCTACTTTGAATATTCATTCTATCGCTAATATTCCCTATAAATTTCTTTCCCCAGTAAAAAAGATCCTGCAACTATGAATTCTGTAACAATAAAAAACTAAAAGGTGGCATCATTGCTGTTTGAGGTCAGCTGCTTTTACGTGTGTGCAAACATAAATAAATTTCTAAACAAATAATAAATTTTGCAAATCAATAATAATTTTGTAAACAAACATCAATAATAAATCTGTGAACAAAAATATTTTGTTGTAGAAAATAATTTAATCAACATTTACATATTTTGTATTACTCGTATATATTAAAAAAGCAATAACTAAACAACTCATACGAATTCTTTTCCAATGTAAAAAAATTTTAAATAAATATAATTCATAAACGACCATAATTAGCAAAAAAAAAAATTGTATTGGCTTCCAAAAAAGTAGCAAATTTTGCATTTATTTGTTTTCTTCTCCCAAAGAAACCAAATTACTTTTTATGTACTTATTTAAAAAAAAGTCAGTTTCATGAAAATGGGACCACCGTTTTTTGTGTGAACTCTCTTCTGTGTTGTCAGTTAAAAAATAGATTTTCATCCAATGGATGAAAACAATTAGAGAGATAAAGTATATCGTCCCCTTAATAAAACAATAGTGTATACGCATATACACCATTATTTTTTTATTGCATAATAAGAATCTACATGAGCGATTCTATATGTGGTAAAATTTGGTGAAGTTCTACTTCTACAAAGTGGGTCAAAAGATCGATTGAAACAATAGCTTATAATTTCGTGTTTGAAAATTTTCGTAAATATGTAGTTGTGTAAATGAAGGTTACGAAAAATGACATATTGATATACACCATTATTCGCGATTTTGAGATTGGCCAAAGAAAACAACTATACACTGAAAAGAATATTCTGGTACGACAATAATGATCTCAAGGAATGGTTCAGCAGACTAGGGCACACTTAAAAAAAAAAATAAAAATAAAATAAAAAACAACGAAAACAACTCAGTGAATTGGTTTAAGATTAAGCAAATTAAAGTGGAGAAAGCTCTACAAAGAAAATTGGGATTTCGAGTGGCAAACAATTGATATAATGGAACGAAAGAGGAAGAAATCAATTACTTATAACTGTGATACCCGAAATTTGTGTCCTAAATTTAAGCTACAGCTTTCCATATCTTCCTTAAAGTACAATCATCTTAGGGGCTTTGTGCCAAAAATGTCATTCCCAAAGAATTTCATTCTTTTTATCTCAACTTTCAACCTGATGGAAATAAAAATTGCTTGGTTGAGCCTGATGTGGAGGGGGATATTTCCGTAGATGAATGTTGATGAATATTGCCTTTTTTCATGTAATTTTTATTAATTAAAATTGTAAAAATTTAATTGCAAAACAATTAACGTGTCACTGAAATACAAAAAAAAAATTACATTGAATTATGAATAAAATGGATTGTTAAGCACGAATACTATGTTTTACTGCATAAACGTTCATCAGACAAAAATATTCAAATAAAATATTGTATAATGATTTTCATTATATTATAAAACAAATAAAATAGCCTAAGTGACATCATGGTACTTTGAGTACCATTTATTTGCAGTTAAAGCACTTGTAAATTAATGAAATATCATCTGCTAGTAGCCTGATAATTCAACTAATTATTTAAATGACTACAAGTTAAAAATGTCGGTTATTTTCTGAGATATTACTGTTTTTCCAGATGTCTAATAACAGAAAAACTTTAAACTCGATTATGTCGAAACAGTAAAAAAATTATACACTGTTGTTTTATTAAGGGGACGATATTAAGAATGTAGCATTCGAATATATATTTTAAGAAACAAACGTTTTGGTCTGTAATTCAACCATGAATCGACATACAATCGAACAGCGCTGGCAGATTATTGAATTTTATTATCAGTTCAGGAGGGTTACTGTCTAATTCGATCCGATAGCAACTGCTTTCGAATTACAATATGTATTAATAGCATACAAATTCGAAAAGTTTTCTTTTCGAATTGAATTACACAGTAAACCCCCAGGGTTGGTCAAAAGAGCGCAAGTGCTCATTTCTGGTTGAATGAATACGTGAACATGCAGAATTTGCCGTGTGAAGAAGCATTACAAGAACTGTCAATGCATCCCAAGAACGGATGTAGGAACGTTACTGTGAATGGCGAGCGCTACCATGCGATCATTGCTATTTATTTATTTTTTTGCCCTAAATGAACTTGGCTGATAAGTGGTTTCAACAAGACGGTAACACATGCCACACAACATGTGAACAATAGTCCAATTGAGAGTGGAGTTCGGTGAACAGTTTATTTCACGGTAAATTTGTCGCCTGGATCGCGCGATTCAACGCCTAGATTATATTTTGTGGGGTTATGTAAAGGCTCATGTCTATAAGGACAAGCCAGCACTGAAGCCGAGAAGAATTTGTTCATGAGATATCGGCCGATATGTTGGATAGAACCAAAATTGGAACAGCGTATGAACCATTTGAGGTATAACCGCGGTCAACATTTACATGAAACCATCTTTAAACATTGCATTACATAGATCGTTCTATCGACTCAAATAAAAATTTCATACCTTTTTCCAAATTGTATGCATTTTTTTAATTAAAATTCGAAAGCCCTAAAACCCACCCTTTACATGACTGTATATGCATTAGATTTACAACTTATGCACATGTTTTTTCTAGTTACGATAAGTTTTCCAAAGACAATATTTCAAAATTACTGCACCACCTTCATTAAGAGTGAAATGACCTTAAATGCAATTTAATATTTATCCCCATTTCTAAAGACTGTTGTGATGGCATCAGAAGTTGTTTTTAATATTCCTTTCTTCCACTTGGATGTGTTTTATTTAATTTATTGCTTCCGAAACGATCAATTAACTAGAGAAACAATAAATTCTGAGACAGAAGTATTTTTAACTCAATTAAAGATATTTGTGGCAGCGCTTTTTAACGGGCCGAACATAAAATTTATATATTTTTTTAATTTTTAGCAGAGATGAGGGAACTCTAGAGGCAAAGCAAATAAGTATCCAATACTGAAATGCCATTAAAGTTATCGAAGCGCCAGCTTCTGGCATGTAAATACTCGCTTAGCCAAAGGTCACAAGAGGAGGTTCGATTCTCACTTAAGACTGTTCTCTATAATCATAAATAAAACGTTTTTGATACTATTGAAAAATAGGAGTTAAAATAAAATTTTGCCAAATAAGGAAAAAAGTTGAAATGTCACCATGCTACCGCTAGTCCGTTCGCATGGAAAATTTTTATTTTCCAAATCGCAGGAATTGTGGGAAAAAATCTGTCACACAGTTGCATTTTTACTCTAACCATACTTTTTTAAACACACTGAATCACGTTCTCAAATAAATATAAACTTTGGAAGTTCGTATCTGAGAACGGTGTGGATGATTACAAAAACATTTAGACTTAATCAAAATCATAAAATGCATTCTTGTGTGTTCATATAATCAAAACACCTTGCCGGCACACCTTGGCTCATTTTAAATTATCCAAAGAATGGTGAACTTTTTGACCAGCGCTGCCAACTTTCATTATTTCAATTCTAACAATCTTTAAGGTAACGGTTGACAACCGTTTTTTTTTCAAACGATTGATAGCCGTATCAGAATTCCGTTTTGCTGTAACTCGCTACATTGATCCTTTATAATTTATTACATCTGGAATGGAAGCTTGAAATTTATTTTCATAATAAATATCTCCAAATTTAAATCTGTGCTGTGGCAATTTTTTTTTATCATTTACTACGTTCTAGAGTATTTTTTCCTTTGTTTACGTTCGATTACCACTTTACCCTCTTGTTTTATTACAACCTAATAATATAAATATACATAATTTAATAATAACTAAATAATAAAATAAAAAATTAAAAAAAAATGTATATAAAAAAAATAAATAAAATAAAATAAAAAAAATATATAAAAATAAAAATAAAAAAATTAAATATAAATTAAAAAATTAAATAAAAATAAAAGAATCAAATAAAAATAAAATAAAAATATAAAAATAAAAAAATTAATAAAATAAAATAAATAGAAAAATAAAATAAATATAATAAAAGTAAAAAGAAAGAAAATAAACTAAAAAAAACAATAGAAAATCAAAGCGAAATTAAATACAGTCGACTCCGCTGTAGTGGAAATAACCAGAAGCCATTTTTTCAATTATCCGATTTTTTCTCTAAAACGAAGTTCGGATTACTGAAATTTGTTACAGTTAAGCGTTCTGCTTAAAATCAGTAAAACATTCACATGCATATGTATGTGCACATTTTGTTGTTGACATTATTCACGAATTCTTCGAAAATGTCTAGCCACTTGCATTGACAATATAATAGAAAAATACAATAAAGTACCTAAGAGCGAAAAGGACAAATACATATTGCCATTTAATTTTTGAGCGGACAAAACTTGCACAATGTTTTCAGTCTGAAGTTATGCAATCGATGTCTAATAAATAAATTTGTCATTGTTTATTTTAGCTTATGGTTTTCAGTAATACGATATTTTCAATAAAGCGAAGTGAATAAGACTAGCTGCGCTTAAAATCAGTGCGGGGATTTGTATCGCTTTCAGTAATTCGATTTTTTTCAGTAAAGCGTGTTGCGCTAAAGAGGATTCGACTGTACGATTTTTGTTCGACACTTAAAAATAGGTGTAAACATTTTTAAATTACTTTGAATGATGAACAAATTAATATCTGTGAACACGACAGCTGTATTAAGAAATATATTATTTAAAAAAATGTGCTACAGAAGTAAGCCAAAATTGGAAATGACTCCAAAATTAGAACCGACTAAATCGAAACATATTACGTACACCTACTACATACATCTCGTACATGTATTAAAACCAGCTGTTGCTTGTCATAATCCTTCTAACAAAAAGAAAATTACAGCAACAGCTTCATGAATTAGTCAAAGACGGGAAAACAGAAACAAAAGTGTTTCCTTTAATAACGCAAAAAGGAAAAAGAAACACCTGTTTAAACTGAAAATTGTAGAAAGAAAAAAAATTACAAGCATAAAGCATGTACGAGTTTTAAAATTTCTTTTAAATTTAATGTGGTTCAGAAATAAAATACACACACTCAAAACAAGGATGTGCCACAAAAAAAAGGACAGCTGTAAAATTCGTGTATGATTTAAATACATTAAAAATGGGAGACAGGGAGAGTGAATTTAAAACGGTGTTTGTGTCGGGGAATATGTACTCGTACATCAGGGCAATACAACAGGCACAAGCCATGACAATTAAAAAAAAGTACACACGAATGTGTATTTATGTACAATATATGGACATTTATGGATGTTTGTATGGTTGTCATGAGTAATTTGAAACAGATGACAAATCTTTGTTTCAAAAGTGGGATTAAGTGCCAACATATGTTTAAAATTAAATTGTAAATTAAATGAACGTCGATGAAAATCAAAATGAATAGAAA